>JBBGZY010000297.1:1105000-1503147 GCA_037952925.1 Lithobates clamitans | reverse complement strand
TGTTTACATTTTTTAGTTAGGTTTTAGTCAAAAGACAAACATGTATACATAAACATAGGTTCATCCGTACAGTTTCTAGTAAGGCAACATTGGTAACCAAAAAGCTAGACCTGAGCACAGGTGTCAAATAATAGACAGGCAAAGGAACCAAGTAATAAAGGTCACATTGTCGACTACTCTGCCACAAGAGTTGCACTATGGATGGCATATATTGGCATATAATGGTATATATTAAAGATATAAATACAAAGGGGGGCAAAAGGGGAGAATAAGGAGTGGGGGGACAACAAAAAGAAAAAGAGAAAAAACAAAAAAGGCCAAGTAACATTTAACAGAAAATGTACGACTTGTGTGTCTACCACCTCTAAAAAAGGTGGGAGGTCATAACTGTATGCATGGTGCACCCTTCCATGAATAAAATCCCAGTAACTACCCTAATGCCGCATACACACGTGCAGACTTTTCGACCGGACTGGTCCGACGGACTTTTGACGGACTTCCGATGGACTTTTGAACGAACGGACTTGCCTACACACGATCACACCAAAGTCTGACGGATTCGTACGTGATGACGTACGACCGGACTAAAATAAGGAAGTTGATAGCCGGTAGCCAATAGCTGCCCTAGCGTGGGTTTTTGTCCGTCGGACTAGCATACAGATGAGCATACAGACGACTCGAGTCCGTCGGACAAATTTGAAACATGTTCCAAATCTAAAGTCCGTCAGATGTTTGACCGAAAAAGTCCGCTGCAGGTCCGATGGAGCCCACACATGATCGGATTGTCAGCTGGATTCGGTCCGTCAGACCAGTCCGGTCGAAAAGTCCGCTTGTGTGTACGTGGCATTAGTGGTCATAGGAGCATAGTCAAGTGCAATCAACCATTCCTGCATATGATATAGAAGGGATAAGAATAAAAGAAAATGTAAAAGGGGAAAGGAGAAGAAGACCAATTGGAAAGTAAAAGCAGAAAAGAAAAAAGAGAGAAATGCTCCACTTTACCCACCCTCCACAGCCTCCATAGTACCCCAACTTAGATCGATGACTGCAAATTTCTAATCCAAGGATTCCAGATTCTAAATTTAACTTGTTTGTCCTATAGAATGCTGCCCATTTTTGCGTAAAGCATGACCCAAGATGTTTTGTTTCTAGAGGTTGCGTAGTTTATTACGGGGTTTTCCACACTCGGGCTATAGATATTATAGCAACCAGAAGGATGAAAAAAAGAAAGTTTTGGCGTGTTTGGCAGTGTTAAAGAGTGCCGCCCTAACATTTTTGGCCATATCAACACTGGTCACTGAATATATGAGCGAAAATTCTGGTCCACAATCATTGAACCTTCAGGCAAGACCACCACACATGATACATCTTGTCCACACCCCCTATAATTTTGGCTATTCTAGACAAGTCTAAGCACCAACGAGTACTTTGTAATTTGCCTGAGAGTTGTAATCAAGATTCCCCTGTGCACCATGTCTTACCATCGTGCTGACTCTTCCTCCTCTTTTTTGATTTCCAATTCTTTTTACCATGCGTTCTGAGGTTGGCATCTCCATGTTTGTTGGAAATATTCTGCGGATTTAACTCATTTATAACAAATAAAATGTCCTAGCCTTTACAAGGTAGAAATACAGTGCAGCACAAATGTAAAAATAAATCAGATAAAAATATATCAGAAAAAAATAAAAAATATCTGCTGCTCTCTGGGCTCTGTGGTTCTTTTTAGAAACAATTGGATTTTTTTTTTTTTTTCTGATTTATATTTTTTTGCTGATTGATTTGCACATTTGCGATGCACTTTATTTCTGCATGTTTATGTTTGAGGTGATGTGATTATCCTGTAAATTCCTGTACACACAATGGGATTTTCCGATGGAAAATGTGTGATAGGACCTTGTTGTCAGAAATTCCGACCGTGTGTAGGCTCCATCAGACATTTTCCATAGGAATTTCCGACACACAAAGTTTGAGAGCTTGCTAAAAAAATTTCCGACAACGGAATCCGTTTGTCGGAAATTCCGATTGTGTGTACACAAATCCAACGCACAAAGTGCCACGCATGCTCAGAATAAATTAAGAGACAAAAGCTATTGGCTACTCCCCCGTTTATAGTCCCGACGTAAGTGTTTTACGTCACCGCGTGCAGAACAATCAGATTGTCCCACAACTTTGTGTGACCATGTGTATGCAAGACAAGTTTGAGCCAACACCTGTCGGAAAAAAATCCATGGATTTTGTTGTCGGAATGTACGATCAATGTCCGACCGTGTGTACAGGGCATAAGTGTTCAGCTGGCATTATATTGTATTTTTATTGTGTTTGCGCTGATTGTATTTGTTGTAAAACATATCCTATACAATCCTTTATTGGTCCACCAGCAGAATTGTTGAGGGAATTAGCCTTGGGAAAAAAGTGGATTACTAAAAAAGGGAGCCACAGGCATGTGTTGAGATTGGAGAGAGTGGGTTTTATTCTGTCCCAGAGATGGAGAGAGTGTGAAATTGTGGGGCTCATTATAGCTCTATGGTCCTTAGGGGGAGCAATAAAAGGAGATTGATAGGGTATGGAGTGCCCACCTGCGCCTCAAGCATAATCCAGTCAGGTTTGTATGTGTTAGAGAATAGTTGGGTTAGTTGAGCTGGCTTATAACATTTCTGAAAGTGAGGGACTCGCAAGCCACCTCTTGATTTGGAAATATATAAGGTTGACTGGGCTACTTGGCATTCTCCAGAACTCCAGATACATTTGAAAATCAATGGCAGGAGGTTCCTTTGGTCTCTGATATCTCAATGTGTGATCACACAACTCTAGTCAAGCTTTCACAGATTTAATACCTGCAACACTACACTTCTTTATCAATGAGCCAAATTTTCTATAACTGTACTGATTTCACCTCAAAAACTCCCAGCGTGGATGGTGCACAAACTGGATTCTGGCATCTCTAATTAATAATAAGAGTCACAATTGTGGACGCACAAATTAATCATGTTTTTTTAATGAAAATTTGATCTGGATAAACATGCATGATATCTTTTTGTGGTGTTATGTTTGCATCAATTGTTTGAGTTTTTATTTTTTCTCTCACTCTAGGACGACAGCCAGTATGTGATGATAATTATTCTGACCGTACAATGAACCTCTATTGAGGGCTCTATTCATAGCAATTCCTGCATGTAGCCCCTGATAATTTCTCTATGAGAAATAATGAGAAAATTAGGATGGAATGTACGTGAGAAATTAGCGATTAATAGAGCATTACATTTAGAACACTTGGGAGAAGCATTCGGGATGGGGTAAATCTATGCTGTATTGACAATGTGGTTCTGTTGTCTAAAATGAAGTTACGTGCGTTTTTGTGAGATCATGAATGTGATGAAAAATATATAGCTGGTGACATTAACAAAAGAGGATAACTTTATTCCATCCTAAATAGATCATTCCGTTTTGGATGGATGTTGGTACATTAATGAGTATGGATGAGTGGCTGATTGTAATATCAACAAAATTGTACCTATATTAGTCTCTAATTTTGCCATGGGGTACTTCTAAGTGAAAAAGCCAAAGAAAAACACTAGAAGTGTGCCATGCTCCTACCTTTGACACGCCATGGTGTGTGACATTGAGCCTCAACAAAGCCATGTCAAACTCTTGTTTTGTGAATCATTTAAAGGTTACTGTGTTCAATTTGTTTATACACATTTTATTCTACCTGTACTTTTTTTGTGTGGTCAGTAGGGATGAGTGAAGTGATTTAAGTGAAAATTATCTCACTGTAAAATTACCAAATTTTTCCAGAAGAGGAAACGCCTAATTTAGGTTATTGAGCGACTTAAGCAAAATGTAATAATTTAGGTTTTTTTTTTTTGATATTTTGGCTACATTTAGTTTATTTCATTAAATTGAAAATCCATGCTAAAACTAAAATCCCTGCATCTATAGACACCCACTATCTAACACTAACCTATCTAGCCCTGGAAAAATCTATATACATACCCTTTCTAAAGCCGATCCGACCCGATCTCCAGCGGCAGAAGCTCAGCCGAGGAAAAAGCTGACAACGGCTGTGAAATGAACAGAAGTGACGTCACCCATAGACTTACTATAGGGCTTCCTTTGTTGGATGTGTCCTCTGCACCCCCCTACACAGCGAAGACGCAGCTGACAGCTCAGCATGGGATTGGGTCAGATCAGCTTCAAAAAAGGTATGTATACTGATTTCTTCTTTACAGGACTAGATATGTTAGTGTTAGATAGTGGGTGTGGGATGCAGGGATTTTTGTTTTAACATGGACTTTCACTTTAAGTATTCTTTGTATTTGGAATTTTTTTTTTTTTTATGTGTTTGGCAGGTATTCGTATACTGTAAACATAACCTTTTATACCATTTTTTGTCATTCTTTCTATTAAAAAATGTAAGATAATGAGGCTAATGAGGGGCTATTTGGCACAAGCACTGATCCAAGATAGATTAAATGATTTTCATTACACTCAGGAGCCAGTTAAAGCCAATTGCACCCTTAAAACCACCAAAACCCATCAAAATTTCTCCTTCTCATTAAGTTGAATGTCCTTTGCCAAAATGATGAAAGTTTGATAAATCTCTCGCTTTTCACTAAAAAAGTTCAGGAGAATAAAAACTCTAAATTTCACTCAGTCCCAGAGGTCAGCAAAACCAGGTAATTACAGTATATTTCTTTTGCCAATGAACTTGCCTGTGCTTGATAGATACTGTAGCCATGTATCCAGTGTCAAATCTTAGCTCTCTATATAGGACAAATACAGACGGCATAGTCTGAAGTGCAGTAAGGGGATACAGAATAGGTATAATTGAAGCAGAGGAACTGCTGATTTATCACTTTTTAATTCATCAGAATGTTTGCATGTTGCTCCGGCTGAGCTGCAGAGATTTGCGCATTTTAAGAAACACTGGCAATTATCATTCATGAATTGCATGAATCCCTGCATATTAGATATTCTGTAAAATATACAAGGATTCAGAGGAAATAAAAATGCAGGTTTATTAAAACCTTTGCCTGAACAGAGTCCTGACACACAGTAAGTGTACCAAGATCTGCAAAGAATGATTGCTGATGAGTAGGGATGAGCTTCGAGTTCGAGTAAAACTCATGTTCGACTCGAACATTGGCTGTTCGCCAGTTCACCGAACAGCGTACAATTTGGGGTGTTCGCGGCAAATTTGAATACCGCAGAACACCCTTTAAAAGTCTATGGGACAAATCAAAAGTGCTAATTTTAAAGGCTTATATGCATGGTATTGTCATAAAAAGTGTTTGGGGACCTGGGTCCTGCCCCAGGGGACATGGATCAATGCAAAAAAAAGTTTTAAAACCTCCTTTTTTTATCGGGAGCAGTGATTTTAATAATGCTTAAAGTGAAATAATAAAAGTGTAATATCCCTTTAAATTTCGTACCTGGGGGGTGTCTATCGTATGCCTGTAAATGGGCGCATGTTTCCCGTGTTTAGCACAGTCGTTTTTTTTTAAATTTTGGGCAGGGTTCTGAAGGGTCTGGTATAAATTTCAAGGGGGGACCCCACGCCATTTTTTTTTTTACATTTTGGCCGGGGTTCCCCTTAATATCCATACCAGTCCTGAAGGGCCTGGTATGGAATTTAGGGGGACCCCCACGTCATTTTTTTAAAAAATTTTGGTCCGGGGTTCCCCTGTGGGGAATTCCCATGCCGTTTTTATCAATGAACTTTTATGTGTATTGTCGGACCGGCAATTCATTAATAGCCGCGAGTAGTTTTAAATGACTTTTTTTCCTTTTGAAATGTCATTTTGCTGTCAGACTGTTCTAAACACAGGAAACATGCGCCCCTTTACAGGCATACTATAGACACCCCCCAGGTATGAAATTTAAAGGGATATTACACTTTTATTGTTTCACTTTAAGCATTATTAAAATCACTGCTCCCGAAAAAACGGCCGTTTTTAAAACTTTTTTTGCATTGATCCTTGTCCCCTAGGGCAGGACCCAGGTTCCCTTAACACTTTTTATAACAATAACTTGCATATAAGCTTTTAAATTAGCACTTTTGATTATTCATGTTCGTGTCCCATAGACTTCAACGGTGTTCGCGTGTTCGAACAAATTTTTTGCCTGTTCGCAAGATCTGGTACGAACCAAACAGGGGGGTGTTCAGCTCATCCCCACTGATGAGACTGGCCACCTTATTAAAAGGGAAACAAACTCTGGATCCCTACAGCTGATTATATCTCCATCTTTGTTTTTTTGTGTGGAGGCAGACATCTTGGTCAAGGAGCAGGACTTTGCTTTTTCATGCCAGAGCTGCCTTACTGATGACAGGTTTTCTGATGACTAATGGAAGAATACAGGCAGTCCCTGAGTTACAAACATCCGACTTACATCCGATTCATACTTATGTAGCAAGGTCTTTTACCTCTTTCGGTCTAATGAGGACCTCCAAGGCCAAAGATAGCTGACATCCTTCAATATGTGGTGGGTTGTGAGGCATAGTGGGTGCAAAGATGGTGAAAGTCATTGGGCGCCAGACACTTCTTGGATCTAAAAGAGGTTTTATTTCGTTTGACAGTCCTTTATATATATTTTTTGGGGAAAGAGGGTTAGGGCCGGGACACCCTTAAGTGGTTGCCATTTCAATAGGCAGACTCCCAGACTTCAATAGGAGGACAACCGTGCAGGGAAAGGCCCCAGCAAGAAGCTACATCTGCACTTGCAGGAATGCTGTCTCTTATGGTAACAGTCCTTTAACAGTTCACAACTCAAACATAACAGTTATTTCAGCTCCACTACAACTGCCTCATGTATTTCTTCAATACTGAGCTCTGGTCTCTCACTAGACCCTCTGATTTACTATAAATTCCTTGAGCTCCTCCAAGGTTTGCGGTGGTATCTCCTCAGGCGTCACCCCCGCTTCTCTGCTGGGTCCCTGGCTTGGCACTTCAGAGACTTCTCAAGCTTCATCCCTGCTAACTGGCTCGGTCCCTGGCTTGGCACACAAGACTGCTCTGCAAGCGTCTCCTCGCTGGTTGAGACCCTGACTTGATCACTGCCTGATGTTTCCTGATTCTCCACCACGCCCTTTCGGTGAGAGCATGGTTCCGGTACTTGCTTCAGTTACACACTGTGGTCCCTGGCTTCCCTTTTACCTCCGACCACTGACAGGTTCTCCGGCTGACAGAACCGTCACTTCTGGTTGAACTGCAAGCCGCAATCCAGGACACCCTTAAGTGGTTGCAATTTCAATAGGCAGACTCACAGACTTCAATAGGAGGACAACCGTGCAGGGAAAAGGCCCCAGCAAGAAGCCACATCTGCACTTGCAGGAATGCTGTCTCTTATGGTAAGGCCATCACACGGCCTAGCAGCCAGATGCCCCCGGGATAGGCCCAATCTCCAGCCTAGCAGTCCACCCAGACGGCCGTCCAGGTGGCACAGAACAGAGGTCACCTGACCTCACCCGAATATATAGACTCTCCCAACAGGCCTAGGGATTCAAGAAAACGATATATACCCATATACCCACCTGGGTTGCCCTTCTCGTATCTAGAACCACCAAGTGCCCGGCCACCTAGTGGTAGAAGAGAAAAGTGCAACAAGGCCAAACTTAGGGAGAAATCAATAGTTGGTGCATACCCTGTCTTAATATCAATAGACGGGGCGGAATGCCTTTGCGCAGGACTCTTTTTCTTCCTGTTGTCAGGGCTTCCGTTTTCCCCTCCCCGTTGGATGGAGCGGCGTCTCAGCGTCACCATGGATCCCTTCTCTCAGCGTCCGTAGGTGGATCGACGCTGTGGGGTTTCCATGGCACCTACACCCTGATTGGAGCGGCGGTATGATTGGCGGAATTCAGACGCCAATCAGTGCCGCATTTACTTCCTCTTCCCCTTTATATTCAACCACCGGACGCCGTGTCGATGTCACTGTCTGACTCGGCGGCGGTGGTTGGAGACGGCATAAAGCCACTTATTACACCGCAACACAATACCTGAGACAAGGTAAGGCTGTCCCGCATCTCTCCGTTAATACTGTCTCTTTGTTGGCAACCCGCAATTGTGGTATGCTTCTCACTGTGCCTGTCTGAGGTATTTCCCGTTTATAACATTAGGTATCACTACACTCAGCTAACACCTCTGTCTTGCTGGTGAGTAAGCTTTTTCTTCTCTTGCATCACCCTACAGATTTTGCACTGTACGAAGCTGCTATCTTTGACAACTCCTGGAGCTGCTCTTGCTCTCAAGGGACATTCGTTCCCCTTACTCGCTCACTGGGGACATTCATTCACACCTAATTACCATATCCCTATTACCATGAACACTTAGACTGTTTTTCTACACCCGGCCTGTATGCATGGTCGCATGATGCGTTGTGTCCATGCATTTTCAGCATATGGGTGCTTTTTGCCTCTCTATAGTACCCCAGCCTATAAGGCCCCTTTCTTTTGTGTTTTCAGATGAACCCCCCCCCCCCCCCTCTGGCTCTTCGCTTTTTGGGCCCCTTTGGGATAGTGCTGTCACTCCCGGAATCCCTTCCTGGGGTGGCACATTGGGACCAGTGTGGAGAAGGCAGGGCCAGATATACGCCCGTTTCCTCAGTTGGATTCCTGGCGTCCTGTGTGTGTTTTTGCCCCCGAGAATTACTCCGACAGTCAGCCTCCCTTCCTGGTTATACTTGGGTATGTGCATTTTTTTTTTTTTTTCCAGAATGATGTTAGATGCAGGAAACATGTTCAATGCATTTGTTTCTAATTATGCTATTTCATGTTTCATTATGTAGTGTAAAATCCTCCTACAATTTGCCCTTGATGAAGGGACTCCTGCAGTCCCGAAATGCGTAGGCTTAGGTGGAAGACTACATGAATACACATTTGGTTCGCTCACCAGTATAATCTTGATTTTATTGTTAATTGACCTTTCTATATGATTGTAGTAGATTTTTCCTGATATGTATATTCCTGTATATTTGTACCAATAAAATTGCTTTTTATTTTTTACTCCGTTGCCTTCAAAGTCCCACCATTTCTTGAGGGGTTATTTCCTTTTCAACTTAGGGAGAAATCAATAGATCCCTATCAATCAACCAAGATAACTTCTCTTTGTGAGGAGCTCCCTGACTAAACTCCAGGGTGCTCCACTTACAAACAGAGGGAGACAACAGAAAGTGAGAAGAAATCCACCCCTAGGAAGGGAAATTCACGCCTATAAGAGTTACCATGGGAAAACAACAACTCAAAATTTTCAAAATCCAATTGTCACAGGGACAGAAAGTGAGGTGAAATCTTCAATCTTCTGAACAGGGGCACAGACAACAAAACAGATGGTATAGGGGTGTTAACCCTTACCTATGCTATTCAAAAGAAACATAAAAATATTCCAACTTACATACAAATTCAACTTAAGAACAAACCTACAGAACCTGTCTTGTTTGTAACCCCGGCACTGCCTGTAATCAGACAGCAACAGGTGTTGTAGAGAAAGAAGAGATCTACAGAATGGAAAAAGCAAGAAGCAAGGAGGAAACATTAAGTCGCACAGTAGTGACTCTAAATTTCACTCGCACATTGCCTTAGATAATCTCACACTGCAGATGTACAGCTACAGTGCCTTGAAAAAGTATTCATATCCCTTGAAATGTTGTATTTAATTGTGATTTTATGTGATAGACCAACACAAAGTGGCACATAATTGTGAAGTAGAAGAAAAATGATAAATGGTTTTCAAAATTGTTTTACAGATAAATATCTGAAAAGTGTGGTGTGCATTTGTATTCAGCCCCACTGAGTCAATACTTTGTAGAACCACTTTTTGCTGCAATTACAGCTACAAGTCTTTTTGGGTATGTCTCTACCAGCCTTTCACATCTTGAGTGAAATTTTTGCCCACTCTACTTTGCAAAATAGTTCAAGCTCTGTCAGATTGGATGGAGAGTGTCCGTGAACAGCAATTTTCAAGTCACAGATTCTCAATTGGATTGAGGTCTGGACTTTGACTGGGCCATTCTAACACATTATTATGATTTAAACCATTCCATTGTGGCTCTGACTGTATGTTTAGCATTGTTGTCCTGCTGGAAGGTGAACCCCCGTCCCAGTCTAAAGTCTTTTGCAGACTATAACAGATTTTCTTCTAAGATTGCCCTGTATTTGGCTCCATCCATCTTCCCATCAACTCAGATCAGCTTCCCTGTCCCTGCAGAAGAAAAGCATCACCACAACATGATGCTGCCACCACCATGTTTCACGATGGGGATGATGTGTTCAGGGTGATGCGCAGTGTTATTTTTCTACCACACGTAACATTTTGCTTTTAGACCAAAAAGTTCAATTTTGGTCTCATCTGACCAGAGCACCTTCTTCCACATGTTTGCTGTTTCCCCCACATGGCTTCTCGCAAACTGCAAACGGGACTTTGTATGGCTTTCTTTCAACAATGGCTTTCTTCTTGCCACTCCATAAAGGCCAGATTTGTGGAGTGCACGACTAATAGTTGTCCTGTGGACAGATTCTCCCACCTGAGATGTGGATCTCTGCAGCTCCTCCAGTGTTACCATGGGCCTTTTGGCTGCTTCTCTGATTAATGCTCTCCTTGACCGGCCTGTCAGTTTAGGTGGACGGCCATGTCTTGGTAGGTTTGCAGTTGTGCCATACTCTTTCCATATTCAGATGATGGATTGAGCAGTGCTGGTCAAAGCTTGGAATATTTTTTATAACCTAACCCTGCTATAAACATCTATACAACTTTATCCCTGACCTGTCTGGTGTGTTCCTCAGCCTTCATGATGCTGTTTGTTCACTAAAGTTATTTACAAAACTCTGAGGGCTTCACAAAACAGCTGTATTTATTTTGAGATTAAATTACACATAGGTGGACTCTATTTATGAATTAGGTGACTTCTGAAGGCAATTGGTTTGGCCAGATTTTAGTTAGGTGTATCAGAGTAAAGGGGGTTGAATACAAATGCACACCACACTTTTCAGATATTTATTTGCAAAAAAAATTGAAAACCATTTATCATTTTTCTTCCACTTCACAATTATGTGCCTCTTTGTGTTGGTCTATCACATAAAATCCCAATAAAACACATTTACGTTTTTGTTTGTAACATGACAAAATGTGAAAAATTTCTAGTAGTATGAATACTTTTTCAAGGCACTGTATATACTATAGATGTAGGCACAGAAAATGCACTGTTATTTTTTTTTTAAGGAATTAAGACAAAAGGTAATATTTTCAAGGTACTGCTTTGGCACGGTCTTTATTTCTGGACCTTACCTATGAAATAGGGAAACTTCACCTTTTCAGGTTTAGGTCAACTTTAAAGAAACAGGAATAATTTCTGAATGTTCAATGACATTTTGATTACAGTGTTGATTTCGAAAGAATTTGATAAATATTACTCTCTACTGGATAGCCTTCATTTTAAAAAATATTTAATAAAATTCCGAACCTTCAACATTTCTTGAATATGTATTATTATGACATAATTTACATAATCTAATTTATAAAAAAAATAATAATATTATAATAATAATTAATGGGTGATTTTGCAAGACCAGTCTGCTTCATCTGGAAAAAAATGGAAACAATGCATAAGTTTCTACATCAAGTCAAGCATATCTTGAAAATGAATTAATGTGGTTTATAGCTGGTAGCAGTAGGATTTCTGATGGATAATCTACGATATACATAAGATAAGATGCTGATATTGACTGGACTGATGGAAAAAATGGTCAGTGAGGAAAATATGTGGATTATTTCAATAATGCTAATATTATGGACAGCTTTCAAACTTATTTTATTTTTCAAATGATTTAAATTGCAGCTATTGCACAACTGCTTGCGCATTGTCTCCTGTCTACAAATAGATTATTTCAGGAATTTTTGCACTTTGTAAGGTGTTTACATTTGGGTATTTTGACTAGGAATGGAAAAATGTAATGTGACTAGTAGTGATGAGTAAATATATTTGTCTGAACAGTAAACCAGTCATTTGGATCCCTCTATGGAGTATGCAGTCTGCCTTCTTACAGTATAGAAAGACTAAAATATTTACCTTTCTTGGAGAAAATACTGCTCCAGTCTCTCTTCAATGATGTTTACCAAAAGCCTATTTGGTATGTGATCCAAAGAGTATCAGGGTTTGGAGGTTCTGATTATCTGATCATTGTTATCTGGCAAGATTATGAGACCAGAAGATTAGACCACTATTAGAATGTCTGTAGCAGCATTTTCTTTAGGAAAGGTAAGTATTTGAGACCATCTGGTGCTTTTTATCAACTCCTGCAAGACTGGTAAAATTTAAGTATACATCATTTTTAGAAAAATGTACCCTTTAAATTTGCACAACTTTCATTTTTTTTTTAATGAAATCCATTTAGAAAAAGGAGTGAACGTTGGGGGAACATTGTGTGAATTTGGGGTAAAAAATATAAATTGACCCTTAGTGCATATAATCTGACATTATGTAAATTACTACCTATTTTTTAGCTGACTGTAGTTTCCCTATTAATAACAAAAGGAAATGTTACAAATGTAAGCTTACATTCCTAATCAACTTTGAGCTACATTGCCAACATTGGACCGGCACTGCGCCATATGATGTTTCTTTTTATATACATTGGAGTTTGCAAATACATTTTTGAAAACGGTATTGGACTATGTGGAGTCTCTTTTACATATGTGGATCTTGGTGGCGGCTCTAACATTTACCTATGAGGATTCCAGGAGTGACCAGACCAGACCATAGGAAGCTGTTAAAGTCCTGTTAACCCCTGGGTTCTGGTGAGTTGGAACCCCTTGTGGGGGTGCGTGGAGAACGAGGTGTTAAATCGCATGGTGAATGGTGCACTCATCAAACCTGCTGCATACACTCTATTTACCCACTTGGAGACTCTATGTCCACTGTATTATACTTTGCTTTGCTCAAGCCTTTTTTATGTACACAGCAGAGACATTGTATTTACCTGTCAGTCGGTATAAAACTTACTGAGAGGAGCACCGCTTTGATGTTTTTAATTATTTCTCTTTTAGAGGTATAATTTTATATTTATCTATTTTGTAGTTTCCTTATAATTAAAGGATATTTTTTTAATTAATTAAAAAGAAGCCATTGAGTTTTAGTAAAGTGAATCTTAGTCTGATATAATGTCATCAGTTTGTTGCAGCAGGAGAAAGCGTTCTCTCCCAGTGATCACACTACATTAACTTTGCCTCTCACCCTATGACTTGCTACAGTGTGGCTCTATAAACTTCCAGTACAAGGTCTGCTTTGTATATTTTATTTTGCCCATCAGAGTCCCCCTTGCATCCATGTGTGTCCAGCAGAATCCTCCATTATATTCATGTGTTCCCAGCCAACTCCTTCCTTACATCCCTTATGATGTCCATCAAAGTCTTCCCTTACACCCAATAGTGTTTATCAAAGCCCCCCTTATATCCAGGCGTTCCGTTCAAAGTCATCTTATATCTAGGAATGCCCGTCAAAGTCCCCCCTAACATTTATGTGTGCCCAGCAGAGTCTCCCCTTTCCTTTCAAATGCCAAGAAGCAAAGAGGCAGTGCAGGTCTGGACAGAGGAAATACAGCCCACCTGTAAATTATGGGTAGAGGAGTAACCATTGAACAATATCGGTTGTATCAGCACAGAGTGGTCCTGTGGATACTTTTATAATGAACAGTGCCACGTCCTATTAATTGAGACAAGAAATTTAGAATAGAAGGCTTGGACTTTTTAGGCACAACCCAGTAGGTAATAAATATATATAAAAGTGTATTAATATATATAGAGAAAATGCATTAAAATAATCCACATTTGAAAAGTCAGTACAAAACAGTTATACAATTTATACTGTACAAAGCCACTGGAAAGATGTGTAAAAACTTGGAAGTGAAGAACAATCATTCCATGATCATATAGGGTCCAGAAATAAGGCTAAGTGGCAGAGTTGGATGAATATCATATCCTAGGCTCTACATGTTGCGCGCCTTGCGCTTCTTCAGGAGCATTAAAAAAAGACTAACTAAATTGAGAAACAAACAATAAAATTAAACAAACTAAAGATACAAAGTATAAAAAACGTACCATATTAAATGTTAGTGGCGTTCTGTTTTGGAATCCCGCATACTAACCGGGGGGCTAACCGAAGCAGACAAGAAGGGGTTAGCCCCCCGGTTAGTATGGGGCATTCTAAAACAGAACGCCACTCACATTAAATATGGTACATTTTTTATACTTTGTATCTTTAGTTTGTTTTATTTTATTGTTTGTTTCTCCTTTTTTGATAATCCTGAAGAAGCGCAAGGCACGCAACATGTAGAGCCAAGGATATGACATTCATCCAACTCTGCTACTAAGCCTTATTTCTGGACCCTATATGATCATGGAATGATTGTTCTTCACTTCCAAGTTTTTACACATCTTTCCAGTGGCTTTGTACAGTATGAATTGTATAACTGTTTTGTACTAACTTTTCAAATGTGGATTATTTTAATGTATTTTCTTTTTATGTATTAATAAACTTTTTTATATATTTACTACCTACTGGGTTGTGCCTAAAAAGTCTGAGCCTTCTATTCCAAATTTCTTGTCTCAGAGGAGTAACCATGTCATTGGTTTCTAGGAAGATAGCTGGGGGGTAATCTACATTGGGGAAAATGGGAGGGTAATGGCTGTCACAGTTATTATGATACACAAACTGGCGCATCCACTGCCAGACAGTCAGGGTATTTTTTTACGGACAGTTGCTGTGGGCCAGTTGCTGTAGGCAAGGCTATATCACTGTGATTTATGATAAATTAATCTAATCTCTTTTGAAGTATTATGCATGTATTGACGCTGACTGAAGGTGGAATGAAATTAGGAATAAGACCAGGCATAGACAGTTGAATAATCAATTCATTTACAAAAGTGAATTTTGACCATGATGAAAAATCATTCTTTGAAGATGTTTATAAACAAGTTGAGAATTTGTTTTAGGATCTCCATGCCGTCTCGATTCAGTGCAGAGAAGCAGTTCCCACAACTTGAAGAATCAATACCTATTCCCACCCCCCCCCCCCCTTTCCAGGAGCCTCATACTGCAATGACAATTACATTTTTCTAACATATTGACTAACTTTAAGGCAAAATGCAGTGTTGCCCATCCCACCCACTCCTCGCAATTCAGTAGTTTGTTTTAAACAAAATCTCTAAGACCCACATTTATTTACCTGGGTCTGCTGCCACGTGACAGTCAATGGCACCTTTTTTGGTACTGAACAGCTATGATTGCAAGTTGCACTTAAGTCAGATGACTGCTCTAGTTGGTGCCCCTCATTTCATGAGATCACGAACATAACACTCAAAGTGTGAGGTCCCAACATGGACCCTTTAACAGATGCTTCTGGCATTCAATGGGAAATATCCACATTACATAGAAGAATTGTGGGCACTACAATCTACAAGACAGAAGTCTTGGGACACAGCCCACCATGTGACCCGCGTTTCAGGTAAATAAATGGGTCTTTTAGCTAATTTATGTTTTTTAATAAAATATATAAGATTGCTAGGGATAGGTGATGGGAGGGGGGGGAGGCAAAATGTATTTTTAACCAAAGATGTAATCAGTGGGAACAATCAGACAAAGCATTGTACTTTAAATCTGTTACTTCACATAGTATATGTAACTGGAACATAGAGCTGATTTTAGGAAATTTTGTTTAATTGAATGGAGATCATTTGCATTTTAAGCATCATTACAATTATTTCATTTTCTGCCTTTAGTCTAATATTTGTTAGATCTGAATAAAAAATGTCTGATGTATGACCAGAGTAAAAAAGGGTAAATATAGTAAGTTGGAATGGTATACAAAGCAATTCACTTAAAGGGAAATAGAAGAGAAGTGAGAACTCCCTTCAAAAGTAAATAACTCTTCCAGAATTAGAGTAGTTCTGGGGGGTCCTGCATTCCCAGAAAGCTGTGTCATATCTCTAATCATTCTGGCTTAACATTTGGTCCTAAATCTCATACTTGACTCATTGCATACCTTTAAAGAAAGCATTAAAAAAAGATCTAGGACCCTTTTTGCAAATATATAGTTTTTAAACATTGTTGCCCGTTTTAATCATTCAGTCAAAAAAAAAAGTTTTTTAATTACTGCAAAGATACCAAAGTGTTTTAGAATGATGGTAGTATTATTGTAAATTCAGAGAGACATCTGAAAGAATATACTGCTCCACAGAATTTATATACAGACAAAGCTTCAAGATACTTTTGGAATTTGTATACAATTGTGTATATAATTGTGCAGCATTTTAGAGTGTATAGGATGCAATTATTCCAAAAATGCGTACACAATGTTTTGACTCATTGAAGTAGACACACATTCCATTCTCAGACTTTCATTTTTAGCAATTTTATTTTTCTCATAATAGTGTATGGGGTTAATAAATATCCGGGCTAAACAATTCTATGAAAGAGGTCTCCTTATCCCTTTGTCATCGTTGCCCCCCCAGATGACTGACCAATCGTTCCAATTATGGTCATATATTCAAATACGACACTTTCTCAAAGGACCTCAACCTCGACCGGACTGGTCCCGACAGACTACACCTTTTGAATCTATGTGCCTAAAGATGGAACCTCAAAGACATCTCATCTCTGACACATATGCTCTACTATTTTCAGATCAGGGTCCCAAATCTAATCTAGCAAGCCTCAAGTGGGAGCAGGATCTAGCCCTTGACCTATCAGATATAGAATGGAAAAACATCTACACATACATTCATTAAGGGACGGTTAATGTCTACGCACAAGAAAATGTGTTCAAAATATTCTCCAGATGGTATAAGACGCCACTCAGACTACATAAAATATCCCCCACTCTCTCCCCTCAATGCTGGCGCTGTGCCAAGGAGATGGGATCGCTTTTACACATATGATGGTCCTGCCCTCTCATACAACCATTTTGGAAAGAAGTACACCGACTCACAAACTTAATCACCACTAGATTAAACACCAGTGCAATTTATGCTAGACCACTCTACAATTTCGAAAGTTGCATACTTACGCTCACTAGCCAACCATATGGTACAAGCAGCAAACATGTGCATTCCTGCCAAATGGCGCTCCTCAGATCCTCCAATCATAACAGACTGGGTTAGACACATAGAGAAAACCTCTGCAATGAAGGAACTTATACATCAGGCGAATAAAACTCCTTCTAACTTCAGGAAAATGTGGTCTTGCTGGCAACACTTTATTACTACTGATGAATATATCAAACATATGACTAAATTAACCACAAATAACGCTGACAAGAGTGTAGCACTGAACTTCTGGCCTTATTTCTTTCCTCGCCAAAAATTACTTTTATTGACACCCCCTACCCCTTTGAATCCTCCTATAGCTACTATCACCAACCCCCATTTTTCTTCGCCATTACAACCCTCTTGAACAACATGAGCAAATATATATATACTCAGGATGCCCATATTGAGATGTGGAATTTCACATCAGCAAATTGGTTGAGACAATTATAAACATTGTAGCCAGTTAGTCTTATTTCTCCTTTAGACAAAGTTCCGTTTGGGAAACGCCCAAACCCAGGTATACTGTTTATACCTTGTCTACACTAATGTATTTACAATTAATTTTGTCGAGATATGTCTTGTACATGCCTCTTTAGCAAGACTTGACCCCTTTTTTTGTTCTTTTCCTCTGTTAATATTACAGATATGCCCTCAGCGCTATAAGTTTCTTTTTATATACAAATATATGCAAATAAACATTTACAAAACAAAATCGAGGAAAGAGAGTACTGCCTCCATATGGACACAGTTTGATCCCTAGCGGGTTATCTAAGGGTAGAGGACAGTACCCTCCACCTTCTATCTAGAACCTAAAAGAAATTCCACTGCTTACTGTTTATTTGAATATGCTGTACTTTCCGTATATATCCATGAGAAATGCCATTACTATTACTACTATTACCATTACTACTAAACTTTGTTTAAAAAAATAAACCTGAGCAGAAATGATTGTAACCTAGAATATAGGAATATACATCAAATTGTGGTCCCCTTGTCTGACCATAGAGAAATGCTTTTTTATGTACATGTAGAGCTAGTCATACTGAGCTTTAATTAATATTGACTTTCAGATAATTGCCAACTACATTGTGAATGTCCTAAGCCTACTTACTTGCCAATAGCATTGCCAGGAACATTTTCCCTGGTGTGCTTCTTTGTCTAGCGTAGAATAGGGATGGGGCATCAGTCACTTTAGTATTGTACCTGAGCAGGTTTTAATGCAGTACTTAACCAAAAATAGAAACCTCGCTGGTGTAGAAGTAAACAGCTACTGGTAACTAACTAGCAAGACAAAATTATGCAGCAGTATATAACATGTATTTTGCCCTGCTAAAGCAGTGATAGTAAATACTAAATTAACAAAAAGTCCCATAAGAAAGTGAAGTAAATATGATTTTGTGAAGACTTTAGAGTCCAAAGTCTAAGCCTTGGCGACAAACACAACGGATGGAATTGAATGACAGTCGTGCTAATCCATAGCTGCAATCACCACGTGAACCGTCACCATTAGGCAAAATGCAATCTTACCAGATTGGAATGTCTCCACTTCAGAGTCCAATTGTGTTGTAAACACTTATGCCCCGTACACACGGTCGGACATTGATCGGACATTCCGACAACAAAATCCTAGGATTTTTTCCGACGGATGTTGGCTCAAACTTGTCTTCCATACACACGGTCACACAAAGTTGTCGGAAAATCCGATCGTTCTAAACGCGGTGACGTAAAACATGTACATCGGAACTATAAACAGGGCAGTGGCCAATAGCTTTCATCTCTTTATTTATTCTGAGCATGCGTGGCACTTTGTCCGTCGGATTTGTGTACACACGATCGGAATTTCCGACAACGGATTTTGTTGTCGGAAAATTTTATAGCCTGCTCTCAAACTTTGTGTGTCGGAAAATCCAATGGAAAATGTGTGATGGAGCCCACACACGGTCGGAATTTCCAACAACAAGGTCCTATCACACATTTTCCGTCGGAAAATCAGACCGTGTGTACGGGGCATTAGGGGGCAATCCAGTTTGCATCACTTGATTGCAGTATATCGGACTGATTCACTCTCCAAGGTGTATGAACTCAGTAAAGACCAAATATTGCAGACATCCACATGGAATTTGTCATTGGCGGAGCCAATGACTAAAGTCTTCACAAACTCATATTTCCATTTCTATTCCGACTTTTTGTTTATTTTATTTTTATTATCATTGCTTTAGCACGGCAACATACATGTTATTTAAAGGAGTTGTAAAGGCAGAAGGTATTTATCTTAATGCATTCTATGCATTAAGATAAAAAACCTTCTGTGTGTAGCAGCCTCCCTAATTACCTACCTGAGCACCTTCTCTCTCCAGCGATGTCCACGATCCCCTCAGCCATCCAGGAAACTCCTCCTGATAGGCTGAGACAGAGCAGCGGCGCCATTAGCTCCCACGGCTGTCAGTCACAGTCAGTCAGCCAATCAGGGGAGAGAGGGGGCGGGGCCAGGTCAGGGCTCCGTGTCTGAATGGATACACAGAGCTTTGACTCGGTTTGGGTGCCCCCTGTAGCAAGCTGCTAGCTGAGGGGCATTCAAAGGAGGAAGGGACTAGGAGCAGCAAAGAGGGACCCAAGAAGAGGAGGATCCAGGCTGCTCTGTGCAAAACCAACTGCATAGAGGAGGTTAGTATAGCATGTTAGTTATTTAAAAAAAATAAAAAATAAAAACGAGAGTTTACAATCACTTTAATGCAGTACTGTATAGGATAGAATGGAGCACAGGATACCTGTTTGGAAGGTGGAGCGAGAACAGGATGCCTCTCTTTACTGCAAGACAGACTGCAAGTTTTGGAACTGTTTGCAAGCCTAAAGATTTCCTAAAAGTGCATAACCTAAATTTCTCTGCATATAAATTGCAAGGTTCATGCAGGAAAGGTCAATCTAAAACACATATTATTATGCACAGGAATGTGTAGCCTTGATACTTCAAATTTGAAACTAATCACACATTTTTTTTGCTTGTCTCTATTCCTATTCTCATCATTACAGGCAACATACTAACAATTCTTGGGTGTCTGGGGCTGCGTTTCATAGCTTGGAATAAGAAAGCATATTTGTGTTCTTGGCAGGAAGATCTGTATAAACATGGATGATATAAAAATATAGAGATTGTGCAATTAAGAAATTGTGCAATACTGATTTAAAATATATTTTACTGCATTGACTCACTATCAACAGATCTCCGACACTATATAAAGCAGCCAGTATGTGTGGGCTTGGAGGCTGCGGGGTCTGGGTCACAGCTCATTAGTAGGAGGACCGAATAAGGCATTTTTTGAGTTAATATATTTCATTCAACAATACATAAAACATGTCATTTTGGAGTGGGTATTAAATTAACATGTACTTTTCATATTATTAGATACTAAAATAAAATGCAAGGTAGACCAAAATAAATGGTGAAAACAGTCCTCCAATTTTAAATGTTTCAATGTTTTTCCATTTGATTGATAATATGAAGCAACACAAGATCCATGAATTGTTTCTACCACTTAAAGAAAAAAAGGAACTAAAATTTGCATACAAGTTAAAAACATAGAACCCCTGGGTTAAAGTGTATGTCCAGCCAAACTTTTTTTTTTAGTTTTGGATATACCCGTATTTATCGGCGTATAACATGCACAGGCGTATAACATGCACCTTTAATTTAAGAGTGAAGTTTCAGGAAAAAAACTTTTTTTTAAATAAACCACTTTGAAGCAAAACAATGGTCAGTGCCAATCAATTCAGCCTGATTAGTGCCCATCTGCAGCCTCAATGCAGCCTGATTAGTGCCCATCTGCAGCCTCAATGCAGCCTGATCTGTGTCCATCTGCAGCTTCAATGCAGCCTGATCTGTGCCCATCTGCAGCTTCAATGCAGCCTGATCTGTGCCCATCTGCAGCTTCAATGCAGCCTGATCTTTGTCCATCTGCAGCTTCAATGCAGCCTGATCTGTGCCCATCTGCAGCTTCAATGCAGCCTGATCTGTGCCCATCTGCAGCTTCAATGCAGCCTGATCTGTGCCCATCTGCAGCCTGATCTGTGCCCATCTGCAGCCTGATCTGCGCCCATCAGCAGCCCATCTCCCATCAATGCAGCTGCCTGATTAATGTCCATCTGCAGCCTCACCATCTCTCATCAATGAAGTGCAGGAAATCACCTCAGAGGGAAGGAGGTGGACGAGTGCCGCCAGAAATCACAGAGCCGTCATCTCTTGTTTACTCGGTTCTCATTTGGCAGTCACATACACAGTCCCGCCTCTGCCATCGGCATTGGACAAGCTCCTGTGATAGACAGAACACTGCTCCAATGCCGGTGGCGGTGGAGGGACTGTGTGTGTGATGTGAAAGCCAAGTAAACAGGAGATGAACGCTCAGTGAATTCCTGCGGCGCTCGTCCCCCTCCTTCCCCTCCGAGGTACACTATCGGCGTATAACACGCACCCGTGATTTGCCCCCTATTTTCAGGGGAAAAAAGTGTGTGTTATACGCTGATAAATACGGTAATGTAGAATGATTAGAATCTCCAGGTTTTTACTGCTCTCTAGGGCTCCATTTTTCCTCACATACTGTCCTAGTTACAATGATTTTACTAGTCAAGAAGCAAGGGGAAGTCCCCAACAGCAACAGACATGATGAAAATGCTGTTTTGATACAATTTTGAGAACTTTTATTGACTTTTGTGTTGCTGTTACAGATTTTTCCTTCCTTTCTGTCAGGTACAACTCTTGTCAATGGGGCAGTAAGTGAGAGGAAATCTCTCCTAAATATTCTGAATACTAGAAAAACGTAACAGGGGTTCTATTCCTCCCCAGCCCTATCCAAAACTAAACTAAAAAAAAAAAAAAAAAAGTTGTGCCTGGATTTTAAAACAAAACTTTACCTTTAACTCAATTTTCTATAACTGCCTTCAGAAATTTGCCAATCACAAATTATTTTTAATTATTATCATTATTCAGTTGTATCACCCTCCTAGTTAGGTGCTAATAGGTAGGTATGTTGTAGGTAAATTTGCTGTATGCTGTAGGCAGTGGAGCTGGGCTGGTTTAATTTGGTGTGTTCTGGGCTCTGCAGCTGCAAGCTCGCCTGTCTCCCCCTGACTTTCCAGAAAGTACTGGAACTTAGTGGGTGAAAAAGGTAGAGCCTGGGCTGATCTTGTATGCAGCCTCAGCCATTCCTGGTCTGGGGTACGGAATAGCAGGGTCCTTTGCCTGTTGGAGAGAGACCCAGTCTGGTAGTGCTGTTAAACCTTCAAGGGCCTTTGAAAAGCTGCAGGAAGTTTAGGGTGATTCTGGCTCAGAAGGGAGCTGAAGGATCATCTACCAGTCTCAAAAATAGCTGGGGCAACATCCAGTGAGGATTTTAATCGGGAGGCTCATGGTGCAGTGTCAGCTGAAACTGTAAGGAAGCATCCAGATGACACAATCATACCTCCCAACTTTCTGAGATGGGAATGAGGGACACCAATTTGCAACAGTATGTAGGCATAGGACACGCCCCTTTAAAGGAGAATTATACAAAAAAATGATTGGTTAAACCCATAAGTGCTTATTTTACCACTACTATTTCTTTATATTGGCTTTTGAAATTCACAAATACAGCTATTTAGAAATCTGATGAAAGGTTTAGCACTGTAAAATTATTTTTTGATAGATAAGTATTGTATTTTATTTACAACTATATAGATTAGACCAAAATGAGGGACAAATGAGGGGGAAAGAGGAACAGAGGGACTTTGTTCCAAATGAAAGACAGTCCCGAAATCAGGGATAGTTGGGAGCTATGGACACAGTGAGTAGGACTGAAAGAGATCCTGAGAGAATGACTGTTGCTATTGTGTTTTTTTCCAGATCTGATAGCCAGGGTTGTTTCCAAGGTGGGAGTCCCCTGTGCTAAATTGTTTGCAAGACTCTTCTATCTTAGTTGCCTGTTTGCTAGATAGTGTCCTCATTTAAGCTTGCTAGTTCTGGGTATCCCAAGGCTCATCCCAACCCCTATCCCTGTTCTTCAAACAATAAAAATCACAAATAGACACTATCTGCCTGCTCAGTGTGTGAAAGACTGAGTGGAGCTTTGTGTACCTGGCTGAAAACACCACGTGACTGGCTGCTTTGCTCTAAATTGGGATCAGAACCTGGGTAAACAGCGGGACCAGCTCAGAGCCTGCGCTACTCAGTTTTTTTTTTTTTTTTTCTGCAGCAACATTTGTTTTCTAGTGAGGCAGGACTGACAGAATCTGCAAGGTCCTACAAAGGCAGATCACTTCCTGATAGCCCAGGTAAAGGGGGCTGTACAGGAAGCTGACTCCCTCCACAACTGTAAGCTCAAAGTTTCAGCATCCGCTGCTTATAGCACTTGGACCCCATCACTTGGATTTGGCCTACACTTTGAAACCTTTGATAATATTTTAAGTTCACTGGTGTTGGGATGCAACCTGCACATTGGGAGCCATTCTTGTTATGTTTACCAAGTGCTCAACACTCAGCAGGCTGCATGTGAGAGGCTAGAGGGCCCCATGCATAAGCACCAGGGTCCTAATAGGAGCCCTGGCTTTCACTTTAAACAAGCTGCTAGCAGGCTTTAGAGATAGATCTTCAGATATCTTGGTCAGGAAATAAAGGATAAGTTCACCTTTATAAAAAAAAATGTGCACATTTTTTTTTTTGCGGTAGTTCATACAAGCCGACAGCTGCAAAGGCTGTCAGGCCTCAGTTTTCCCATGCACAGAGCACTGTGAATTGATGATGTGGGCGGATCACAGCTGCGTTTTTTGCAGATTGTGACAGTTAGCGAGGGGGAGAAGATCCCCTGATAGCTGTATGAACGGGGAGATCGCGGGGGAGCGGGGGCCAGTGCTTCTGTAACATGTTACATATTACACCCTGAATATGAAAAGGTGAACTTATCCTTTAAAGGAGAACTACAGCTTGTTTGGCTGTACTTCTCCGTGGATCACAGGAGTGCAGTTCGTTCTGCACTCCTGTGATCCATTTTCAGCCAACAGCGGACTGAAGCCGGCTGTCGGGTGATGTCACAGAACCGGTCCAGGCTCGGGCAAGATTGCGACAATAGAGTCAGGATCTGCACTGATGCCTCGACCGGCTCCTGGCTCAAGCACTCAGCGAGCAAAAACAGATTGCTGCTGACTGACAGTCACCAGCTCTCTGTTCAGGGAGCTCTGAAAACTGAGTGATCTGTGGTGTTAGATCACTCGGTTCTCAGTCTTACAGGTGTCGGGGGGACAGATGCAGCACTGGGCCAATGCTGCATCCACCTAGGTAAGTATGATTATGAAATTTAAAAAAAAAAAGCTATACTTCTCTTTTAAAGTTTGTTAAAAACTTGCTAGTTGACAGTGACCATTAAGATCTATAGTTTCATTTCCATATTGGAACTAAAGTTTTCTTTAAAGGCTTCTACAAAGCTGCTTGAAGCTTGCTGAATGTTTTGCAAATACTTTGCAAAAGCTTGCTGTATACACTGCTTTTTCATATACTGAAGCACAAGCCATAAATGTTTTTTTTTAATCAAAACTTATTTTTGTTATGTTGCTCTGTTAGTACATACATTGACTGTGTCAAATAAGTAAAGGACACATAAATGACAGATTATACCAGTCATACATAGGCAGCGAGCAATTACAGGAGACAATACAGATATTGCGATGTTCTTCTAAACTAGCACTCGAAACTGGATGTGGAACATCAGTATTAAACACTTTGTCAGCCGACGGATTGTGCGGAGTCTAGTGCTCTACAACAGAAACCTTAAGAAGAAAAGAACAATAAAACATAACCTGTGTTTCCCTTTTCCCTTCTCACCCTCCCTCTCCCTCTCCCCTCCACCCCCCAACTCTTGTATTCTTGGTGGGTTACTACTGCAGGAGCCTGTCCATCACCAACTGCGGTGGGGCAAGACTGGGGTCATCCAGCCAAGGTTAAATCAATGGAAATATGGTGCTGCGCTAATCCATTTGAAAAAATATGGTACATAAATAAGTGAAAATATACAAATATAAATAAAACAATATAATGACAGTGCTGATATCTATTAATCAAATTATCTTGAAGATCTATGAGGTGACTGTGTTATACTAATGTGTTGATGTACAACATAAAACACGTGATAGAGCCACATGTGATAAATTTTATTGGAGTTAGTTACTGTTATTATATTTATCTGTGGTTACTCTGCACATGGTATTTATCACATGTGGCTCTATCACGTGTTTTATGTTGTACATCAACACGCTAGTGTAACACAGTCAACTCATAGATCTTCAAGATAATTTGATTAATAGATATCAGCACTGTCATTATATTGTGTTATATATATTTGTATATTTTCACTTATTTATGTACCATATTTTTTCAAATGGATTAGCGCAGCACCATATTTCCATTGATTTATCTAACCAATAGGGGCAGGGTGTACCCTATCTGGTGTAGGCGGCTTTTCCCAATTTTATATTTATTATCTCTATAGTCTTTCTCTCCCTCCGCACATGGTAGCGCAGGAATAATTTTTATTTGTATCCAGCCAAGGTTGCCAGATAAGGTCAAATTTTCGCACAGCATTCCTGTGACAGTAAGCCCATTGTTCCCTAAGGAGAAGGTAGTTGACATACGTGATCCATTGTTTCCCAGTGGGGACTGGAGATGCCATCCAGTATCGGGCTATGAGCTTTCTGGCCAGATATAACAGTCTGGTGATCATATAATACATTCCCTTTGGGTACATCTCTTCATCAATTGCCCCTAGTAGGCACACTGAGGGAGTCAAGGATACAGGTACCTGGGCTAGTTTGGAGATATAGTGGGATACCTCAGCCCAGTATCAGTGGAGTTTCAGGCATCTCCAGATCATGTGTATGAAATCTTCCTGGTGCACCTTAAATTTTGGGCACAGAAGAGAATCTCTCCGGCCCCAACCATGAAGCTGCACAGGCGTCCGATAGGCTCTGTGTAGAATGAACAGTTGTGAGAGCTTATGGGAGGCTGAAACAGAGACTGCAGGTATGGATCCTAAGGCCATGTCCCATTGTTCCCCATCTATATCATCAATGTCAATCACCAACCGGGCTCTACATTTTACAGAGGCGGGATCCTGAATGGAGGACAGTAATACTGAGTACACTTTAGAAATCAGGCCCCTCCAGGCATCCGCCCGAAGGACTTCCATCAGCAGAAAAGAGGTCAACACAGCTAAAGGATGCTTTTGTTGTTGAGTCTGCAGGGCGTGTTTAAGTTGAACGTATTGGTAGAAACCTTTCGAGAGTAGCAGAAATTCTGTACATAATTGTTCATAAGTTTTTTAAATGGTCCCTATATAGATCTGTGGAAAAAAAAACAAATCCCCTTCTGTCTCCAGGTAGAGAATCCTTGCAGTTTATGCGGTTCCGGGTATTTTGAATTATTCCACAGAGGGGTAAATGCTAGTGGGCCTTCAATGGATAGAGCTTCTCGAAATGCCCTCTATAAGTTCTTAAAGAGATCTACCGTTGGGGAAGAGGTGGGCATATTCAGTGGATTCATCTCCATATGGGAGGCAGCTTTCAATGCAGGGTTGGACAGAGTCACCAATTTGACTATGGGATCCCCGCTTGCTTCGTGACCCCACCTCACCAGTTGCTGTATTTGGGAGGCAAGAAAGTACATTTTAGGATGCGGAATTGCAAGTCCTCCCTGACCTTTCCCGTATTGCAAGGTAAGCAAGCTGATCCTAGCCTTTTTCGGCTTCCAGAAGAGATTACGCATCTGGGAGTCAATACGTTTGAACCATTTGTTAGAAATCCACATGGATGAGTTGTGGAATATGTATAAGAGCTGTGGTGCCCATACCATTTTTATTAGGTTCACCCTTCCCACCACCGAGAGCGGAAGCTTACACCAGCTAATACACTTTTTACAATTTCTATTTAGCAGTGGGCCCATATTTAACTGAAGGTAATTAGTAGGGTCTGGGGACACCACTACACCCAAATATCTAAAGAAATTGGCAACGGTAATTTGGCCCGCTCCCTCAGGTAGAGGTGCTGCCAATGGGTCATATCTGACATCTCTCTGCAGAGGTTGCCACTCATCCTCTAAAGTACCAAGGTGTCCCTCCAGGGCAGAGGTGCGCTCCCGCAATTTTTGCATGTCATGGCTGATTAGGGAGATTTCAACCTTCATGCCCTTCACCTCCCTTGTTAGGTCAGCAATAGAAGAGCTACAGGTGGTCAATGCAGTAAGAATGTCCTTTAATGTGGGCTCAGGGTCAGCGCTGTCCTGCTGGGATGCCGCCGCTATATTGGAAACATGAGGCCCAGTACTCACATGTGATGAGGCCTGCATGTCATACAGGAGCCGGGGGATGCCATCCAAGGATCCCAGACCCTCCTCCAGGAGCCTTTCCCCAGGATCAGTCAGCTGGTGCGATGACAGGTCTTTCAGGGAGAGATCCTTGGGAAACAGGCGTTGAGCTGCTTCTATTGCTGAGCAGAGCGGGAGGCCGCCATCTAGGCTGGGGGTGTCGGGTGGAATCCGGGGTTCTGTCCCTCATTTATCCATGGCAGCACGACGATATACCCAGCCAGTCGTAGCAGAGCAGCTGCGGCAACAGATGAGAGGTGTCCCAGGTCGATACAGTGAAGGATGCCGGTGCTTTGAGCAGGATTAGGCAGGATTCACAGAGGAGCTAGCTCCAGCACGTCCTTCTGCATGTCGTGCGTAGCCACGCCCCCCACCCATAAATGTTTGAATTGCAATCTTAAAAATATAATACCCTGCACTTATTACAGTGTGAAGAAAGGAAATGTTGTCGCAATGCTGCACCGACCAATGTTACTCTGAATTTTGTATCACCCTTTACCATGTGTCCTGACTTCAACAGAATAAGAAGTCATAAAAGTCTTTGTGAACTGTTAGCAAGTATAATCACCATTCTTGGTTAAAGTAAAGCTGATTTGACTAATCACAAGCAAAACATTATACTACTTCCATATCTATACCAAACAAATTGTTTGGACAATCATGGATGAAATTTTTTTAATAAAATCTTATATTAAGTAGCTGCTGGAACAGCGGCGGCCCGTCCATACGGGGCACAGGGGCGCCGCAAAGTCCATGCGCCCGACCCCTAATCTACATGCAGGGCACCGGACGCATAGATTTCAATGGGTTGTTTTTTTTTTTTTGTAGAAGCACATTTTTAGAGCCAGAGGCTCTAATTGGCTTAAAAAAAAGGTTGGGTCAGGGCCCAGAGCATTGTGTGTGGCAATAGTAAATTAATATTCGCAATTGTCTTCCTGATTCTCCTTCCAGCCAATCAGGAAGTGGGTCCTGAGACCCAATTGGCCGAGAGGAGAAGCAATCATATTGGCCATCGAGGAGGAGGAGAAGATGCAGGGAAGCCGCCGTGAAGCCTAGGAGGAGCAGATGCAGAGTGAAGCCAATGAGGAGGAAGTGCTGCTTGCAACCTAGATGAGCCCTGCCCTAAGTGCGGGGCTGGTGGGCTGATGATCAATCGAAGGGGGGGTGGGTTTGTTACTGACCAGGGGGGGGTCTTTTCAGTACACATAACTGTTTCATTGTGTTCTTTTTTGGAATGACCTACTTCCAGCATTTTAGTGATATTAAGGACAGGACTTGGACATAGTCATTATAAAATATGGAGTTCCTTCTGTTTCAAATGCCGCTTTATGCATTGACTTGGACCCATAGACCCAGTGGAGGAGATTAAAGGCTCGTTCACACCATATCTGCATGAAAACTGATGGGAAAATCAGTTAACATCAGTTCATGCCCGTTTCAGTGAGTTTTTATGCACGTTGACATCAGTTCTCATGTGCGGAAAAATGTTGCAGATTGCATGTTGCAGAAAAAATCTGCACGCTGTGGTGTGAACAGGGCTCATAGAGAACCATTTTTGTCTTTGGGCCCTTGCAAAGCCCATGCAGAAAAACTGTCTCTTCAACATGATGTGAATGAACCCTTAGTTAGACTTCATTTACACCAATGTGTTTTTCATGCTTTTTGCAGAAATGCAGGACATTTTTTTAACATGGGTTCCTATGGAACACATTCACATCAATGCATTTTTGTGCCTCTGCGTTTTTGGAAAAGGGTCAGGGACTTTTTTAAACGCAAAACGGTGCTTTTTTGCTTTTTTTTGGTTCAATAGATTTCAATGGAGAAGGTGCAGAAAAGCATGTGTTGCGATTTTACTGCTTTTTTATCACAATTTTGCAGCGATTTGCGTTTTGCATTTTTAAATCTGCCCAACAACAAATTAAAAAAGAAATTAAAACGCAAATCGTGGCAAAATCACGGTAAAATCGCTGTAAAAGTGTGCTTAAAAAAACGTGGAAAGCACAGCAAAAAACACTGTAGAAATGCTCAAAAGCAACATGCATAGATGTGAATCGAGTCTAAAACTGGTGCACACAGAATCAGCTTTTAACTTCAATTTGTTCAATTAAGATTTGACAAAAAGAGCCCGTTCACACAGGGCGGACTGCGGCTACATTCCACTTGCTCAGCAGGAGGTACCTTCACTGATCCCCATTAAGCAGGTGGATGACAGGTCCGAGTCCGTTCCGTTCATGCAGGGCAGACACAGACTGCTCCCCTTTATAGGTGGCTGGATGTAAACAGACTGTTCGTCCATTTACACCCACTTGCCATCCTAATCAACACGCTGGATGGAAGGGAAATGGATCTTTTTTGGTGAATCATATTGGATGTATGCAGACACATGTCCGTTTACACAAGCCGTTCTATAAAGAAGAATGGAGATTTCGATTGGGTCCACCCCAAAAACTGACAGGGGGAACTGATCAAAACGTCCGTGCGAAAGTGGCCTTAAACCTAGAAGCTGATTGATTACAATACAATCATATATAGCGCTGCGCTGAAATTTAGTGAAAAATAAAAAATAAAACAAGTTAAAATTCCTGCTGTAAAATATACCCGTCCCTAATGGATAATCATATAAGGGCTATGCTGGACCACCATTGCAGGGATAGTGAAAACTAAACAGATCCAATATTCCAATTAAGTTGAAGGGAATCCTTCCAAGACCAGGAACATAGTGTAACCACCACCATACAAAGTGCACGCTTACCAGCATGCACGGACCTCCTATTACGGGAGGTCAGTGATGCTTGTGGCTTATACCCAGCCAGAGCCTTTGTCTGTCAAAGGGGTTCAAAGGGTATGGAGATGTCAAATCCCACCATGCACAGACCTCCCACTACAGAAGGTCGGAGACAATCACAGCTCAATCCCGGCTGAGGTCCTCCAAAGAACTCATTAGATGTAGGGTCCACCCTCAGCATATTGTGCTCAAAGATGCTGGTCCCAGGCCTTATAGCTGGCATCTACAGATTACATCCAGTGGAAAAGAGGCTTCTTTCACAGCAGAGATACCTGTTCTGCTACAATAAAGTTCTTTCTTATTTGTGGCTCATCTTTGCTTTAAAATTGATTGCAAAAAAGGTTTTCAAACAAAATTATATTTCCTGACAGACTCCATGGCAGCCTACGTGTGGGTTAACCCCGCCTCCTCTCCAATGCTATAGGACCCCATTCCCATAAATGAGTACTCACCATTAGCAACTGCGTTCTTTTTTTGTCCTCCTCCAATGGACCTATTCAAGATGTTCACGTCCGGTCGGACGGATCCAGGATTATGGCATACTTCTTGCGGTGCAGCTCAGAGCCCAGCCACGGGTGGGCGAGTAGCGTCTGAGGCTGAAGATTTTCCCCTTGTGATGGAGGGATGGTTGCCTCTGTATGCCGAAAACTTCTGGACGCATCAACGGCTGGCAAGGTCGGAAGCTTTGTTTGTGTCTCCATGGCAGTGTTTTTCTGTGTATCCTGTCTTTCCCCAGGTATCTCCGGCCTCTTTTTCTATGAGACCGGTCGCTTTTGGGTCCTTTTCCGCCCCTCATGGCGGCTGGAGCGATGGTGCGTTCCAGCTCGCCTCGGCACTTCCGGGTACGGCGTCCGCGCCGTTCGCGCATGCGCAGTAGCCTCCTCGAGAACGAGGCTTGGCTCGCGCATGCGTAATACGGCGTAATGCTCTGGAACCACGCATGCGCGGCACGATCGCCGACCTAAGGCGCAGGCGCATCGTGGGCGGTGACGTCATGGGCGGGGAGCTTCAAATAATGCTCTGAGACTCCCTCATAGTGGGATTTCCCTCACAGTGAACGGGAGTGGAGCGGTCTTCCCCATGCCCAGCTCTGGTCAACTCTAGGTGAGTGTTTGCAGCACATAGGTATACTTTATGTGTGTTGAAAACTTAAAAAAAAAATGTGTATATATTTTACTAAGTGCAATTTGTGCTAAAAAAAAAGAGAAGAATAATATAATAAATTATTAAATTCAATTTAAAAAAAAAAAAAAAATGTATATATTTTTCGAAGTGCAATTCATGTTTTAAAAAATAAAAAAAATTAAAAAAAAAAATATAGAGAAAGGCGGAGGAAAATTTTTCCTCTTTGATCTATGATGATATGTTGTGTTTGCTGTGGGGCGAAGGATTCCTCCTTACTGGTTTGTTGGCCCATTCAGGCCATTTTTTCTTTTTGCAGACCAGCTGCATTGTGTCGCACTTCTTCTGCAAATCATGGATAATTCACCGCCTTTAAGTGGCCAGCCCTCTCGCACAAGGTATGTGCTTAAGAGGGGAGGGATGGAAAGTCAGCCGCATGGTATATGCGTTATCTGATGTTGGTCCCATCATTTCCCCTTCCCTACTGTGTTTTTTCCTCCAGCCCTTCTAGATCGGACCCTCAGATTTCGGTCCAGAATGATAAAGACCTTGCCAGGACACATCGCCAGTCTCCTTCAAGATCCAGACGAGACTCTGCATCTGGAGACCACCACCAGGGGAGACGATCTCATTCCTCCTCCAGACACCGCTCCCACCGCCATGACAGCCTCTCTGATCGAAGAGCCTGCTGGGGATGTGGAACAAGAGTTCCGGAGGGCAAATCACTATGTGATCAGTGCTATGCCCGGGCGGTCAGGGAAAAGGAAACAGAGAACCAACACTTGGAATCTCTAGTTAAACGTGTGGTACAGCAATCCCTGAAAGAGCTGGATTCGCCCCACATGCTGAGCCAGTCTACTTCACTGTCTGGCCCCCCGGCTGATGAGGCCCGTGAAGACCCAGGCACGTTCCAGCCTTATGCGGCCTCTCTTGATTCCTCAGATGACGATCCTCAGGAAGAAGAGGAAATCGGAGGCTTTGACTTCAACATGGTGTCACCTTTAATCAAAGCAATCAAAGAGGCCCTTAAATGGGAGGATCCCGCTACTCCTCCAGCTAAACAGAAGAAATTCTTCAAACACCTTGGAAAAGAACGTTCAAGTTTCCCGCTCCTTTCAGAGCTGAAAGATATTATAGATGAGGAATGGAGTAAAATGGACAGGAAGTCCTCTATGGTTAATAAAGCCTCCAGATTGTACCCCTTCAAGTCGGAAGAGGTGAAGTACCTAGAGAATGCTCCCCTTGTAGACGCTGCCCTAATGCGGCTGGCTAAACATGTCACTCTTCCCCTAGAGGATACGGTATCCTTCAAGGATGGCCTCGAGAGAAGGATTGACCAGGATCTGAAGAGGATCTATGGGCTGGCCGGCATGGCCTGTAAACCAGCTTTGGCCCTGGCAGCCATGTCAAAAGCCATGGAGGCTTGGACGGAGAATGTGGATTCCTTCCTTAAGGGAATTTCGGAGGAGCTAGCAGGAAGTTCAGCAGCCACAGAATTAAAGCTAGCGGCAGTCTTCTTGGGGGAGGCATCCATTGATTTGATACGCCTTTTGGCGCGAATTATGCTATCGTCAGTCACGGCCAAGCGGGCATTATGGTTACGTCCTTGGCTTGCTGACCCTATTTCCAAACAGGCCTGGTGTAAGATTCCCTTCGAGGGGTCCTCACTATTTGGCAACAAACTCGACTTCCTTCCCCAGGATAGACGCCTTCTTGGTCGGAAGAAACCTCAGTTTAGAAGACGTTCTCCAGAGCGCTCCAGGGAAGCTCGCTCTTACAAGCCCGGCAGGGACTTTAGGAAGAACTGGAACAGAGGCCAAGCTTCCTTTCGCAAGTCCGCTAAGGGCCAGACATCCAGTGGTCGTGAGCAGGCAAAGTCCTTTTGAGATTGCGCCCGCCCAGGCGGGTCGGGTAGGGGCACGGCTGAGCCTCTTCCGGCACGTCTGGGTGGCCTCGATCTCGGATTTTTGGGTGATAAGAACAGTCTCAACAGGTCACAGATGGACCTTCTCCAATATTCCTCCTCCCAGATTTGTCTCCACTCTCCTACCCCTGTCAGAAGAACAAAGACAAGCTCTACTGTCCTATGTGGACCTTCTGAATTCTCAAGGAGCAGTTGTACACGTCCCCAGGGACGAATGGTTTCAGGGGATATACTCCCCTCTTTTCTTAGTTCGAAAAAAGAGTGGCTCTTGGCGCCCGGTCATAGACCTGACCTACCTGAACAAGTTTATAAAGCAAGGAAAGTTCAAGATGGAAACTCTGTCGACCATTCAGCAAGCTATTCAGCCAGGCGATTGGATGATTTCCATCGATTTGAAGGACGCTTACTTCCACGTCCCAGTAGAAGAGGGGCTTCACAAGTACCTACGTTTCCAAGTAGGGCAGGATCATCTGCAGTTTATTTGCCTCCCCTTCGGGTTGACAACTTCCCCCCGGGTCTTTTCAAAAATCCTCTTAGCCACGGTAGCTCTCATAAGGTTAAAGGGGGTGCGGCTCTACCACTACCTCGACGACCTCCTGGTCTCAAAGCAGGGACCAGCTGCTGGCCCACCGGGAGCAGGTGATCTCCGTCCTATCCAGCTTTGGGTGGCTTCTGAATCTTGCAAAAAGCCACCTAATTCCGGCTCAACACCTAATATATCTGGGAGCACAGTTCGACACCGTAAGGAGCACTATTTCCCTTCCACTACAGAAAATTCCGGTGGTCCGGGACAGAATTTCTCGGGCTCTACATACCACACACCTGAAGGCCTCTCAGTGTCTGGAAATCATTGGTACGATGGTCTCTACGACTCCCATGGTCAAGTGGGCCTTGTGGAGATTACGTCCCTTCCAGTCAGGGTTCCTGCAGCAATGGAGAACAAGGGACAAGAATCAGGTCATCCGGGTGACATCATCAATGAGGAACAGCCTCTTCTGGTGGCTTCAACGCAAGAACCTCCTGACATGTCACTCCATTGCCCCCATCTCCTGGATCACGGTCACGACCGATGCCAGCGGGACGGGTTGGGGAGCCCTCTGCGGTTCGAACCTTGCCCAGGGCAAATGGGATCCATGCCTCCCAGTCCCGGGTTCAAACGTCCTGGAACTCAGAGCGGCCTGGTGTGCACTGCAATCCTTCTCTCACCTATTGAAAGGGAACTCAGTACTGCTAAGGATGGACAACACAACGGCAGTCGCCTATGTGAAGAGGCAAGGGGGTACCCGGAGTCTCAATCTCCTTCGGGAAGTCGAGCCCATCCTTTCTTGGGCACAGAAGAACCTATGCAATATCTCGGCGGTGTTTGTCCCAGGAGTCCAGAATACCCAAGCAGACTTCCTTTCACGCACCAAGCTGGACGACAACGAGTGGTCCCTGCATATGGAGACATTCAGATGGGTCTCATCACTAGGGATCAAGCCCGAGGTGGATCTATTCGCCTCCCGCCACAACTACAAGTTGGAGAAATATTATGCCAGAGGTCATTGCAGCCAGGCTCTCGGGTCGGACGCACTGACGGATCTTTGGAGATTCAACAAGGCCTATGCCTTTCCGCCACTTCCAGTCATCCTGAGATTTCTGCAGAGGCTCCATTCGGAAACAGCCGAAGTGTTGACGATAGCTCCATACTGGCCGAACAGGCCGTGGTTCCCTCTCCTTGTCCAACTCAGCTTCAGGGACCCGGTACCTCTCCCTCTCGGGCCGGACCTTCTTTCTCAGGGGTCAGTTCTGCACCCATGTCCGGCAGTACTGAGACTGATGGTCTGGTTCTTGAGAGGGAGAGGCTAGTCTTGCTTGGTTGCGCTCCCACAGTGATCTCAACTCTCATGAGCTCAAGAAGGCCTAGCACGAATAGAATCTACAGTAGGATCTGGTCCAAGTTTGTTGATTTTTGCTCTTCCAACGGCAGGTCCTTTAGACACCCGGAGGTGCAAGACGTCCTCAGCTTCCTTCAAACAGGTTTAGATTTACCATTATCCATCAGCTCACTTAGAGTTCAGGTATCTGCACTGTCTGCCTTCTCTGGGTCCTCTTGGGCAACTAATCCGTTAATCCGGCAATTTTTTCATGGTGCTTCAAGGCTCAAGCCCCAAAGGAAATCCAGGTTCCCCAAATGGGACCTGCCATTTGTTCTAGATTAAATCTCGGGACTCAGTACTACCGGGCCTTCCGCGCTCTTATTAAGGACTTCTCGGCAAAAGTGGTCTTTTTAGTAGCCGTCACATCGGCAAAAAGAGTCTCTGAGATTTGCTCTCTGGGTTGTGAAGAACCCTTCCTGACGTTCTTCCCGGACCGGGTAGTCCTCATCCCTATGCTGGGTTCGAACCCAAAAGTGTCCTCGGTGTTCCATGATAATCAGGAGATAGTCCTTCCCACGTTTAGGCCTCCAGGGTCCTCCGAAATTCATCCTCTGGATGTAGGGGAAGCAATCAAAGAATACCTGAGAATAACTTCTCCCTTCAGACGTTCTGACCATTTATTTATTTTACACTCAGGAAGCAATAAAGGGAAAAAAGCTTCGATCAGGACTCTCGCTACTTGGATTGTACAGACTATTCAACAAGCGTACAGGGCAAAGGGCTTGGCTCCTCCACAGGCGGTGACAGCTCTTTCCACCAGGGAAATGGCGGCTTCATGGGCTGCAGCTCGACACGTGGCCCCATACACCATATGCAAAGCGGCCTCGTGGGCCTCTATATCAATACTTTCGTGTCTCACTACTGTATTGAGCCTGCTTCATTGTCCTCTGTAAACTTTGCTTTGAGAATCCTATCGATTGATAGGACAAATTAAAATTTTGGTTTGATTCAACATACCCACCCGTGTGGTCGGCTAGTTATTTCCCACACGTAGGCTGCCATGGAGTCTGTCAGGAAAAAGGAAAATTTATTATCAAATACTTACCGTAATTTTCCTTTCCTGATGGACTCCATGGCAGACGGAGTTCCCACCCATTGGTCATAGAGTAGGCTAGTTACGGAACGCAGTAGCTAGTGGTGAGTACTCATTTATGGGAATGGGGTCCTATAGCATTGGAGAGGAGGCGGGGTTAACCCACACGTAGGCTGCCATGGAGTCCATCAGGAAAGGAAAATTACGGTAAGTATTTGATAATAAATTTACCTTTTTTTTCATCTTTGTAGCCCTTTGCCATACATCTCCTGCCTTTTCTAGTCACTCACAGATGAATTCTGCTTACTGGTTTCTATGCACAACTGCACCAGATTCGGTGTGCACCAATTTTGGTAAATCTACCCCAGTCTGTCTATAAGACAATATGGGAGTATGGTCACGTGCTGACTAGGCACCATACACGGACAGCTTTACTCTTTAATAATACACAGAAGATGAATTCACAACACACAATTTTACTTCAGACAAGGACAATACAGAGGATGTTTTTTCCAGTCTTTTGAAGTATATGAAGACATTAACTTTCCTAAACCCTCTCTCTGCAAAGAACTAACACTGACCAGAGGAACATGAAAGAGACTGAGTGGATCTAGCTAGAACTAAACAAGAAGGGAGGACAGGGGTGGGATATTAAATTAAAGTAAAGTTTATGGACAACTGTTTAGTTGTAGTGGCCCTAAACCACCACTAGATGTTAGGATGCATAAAGGGCATTAGTAACCTGATACAGTACAATATGACAACAGAATTATTTTTTATGTAGGCGAGGCAGAATATGTTGTTTTTTTCTTTCCTTTGTTGGCAATCTTTGTCATATTTTATGACCAGATTTATTTTGCTTTGTAGACCACAGTCTGAATGCTAACATTCTGCTGTTAGTTTTATGATGCAGCTCAGAATACTGCACAGTGATTAAGTGGTTAGTAGGGATGAGCCGAACACCCCCCGGTTCGGTTCGCACCAGAACCCGCGAACGGACCGCAAGTTCGCACGAACGTTAGAACCCCATTGACGTCTATGGGACTCGAACGTTCGAAATCAAAAGTGCTCATTTTAAAGGCTAATTTGCATGGTATTGTCCTAAAAAGGGTTTGGGGACCCGGGTCCTACCCCAGGGGACATGTATCAATGCAAAAAAAACTTTTAAAAACGGCCGTTTTTTCGGGAGCAGTGATTTTAATGATGCTTAAAGTAAAAAAAAAAAAGTGAAATATTCCTTTAAATATCGTACCTGGGGGGTGTCTATAGTATGCCTGTAAAGTGACGCGTGTTTCCCATGTTTAGAACAGTCCCTGCACCAAATGTCATTTTTAAAGGAAAAAATCTCATTTAAAACTGCTTGCGGGTTTAATGTCATGTCGGGTCATGGCAATATGGATGAAAATCAGTGAGACAAACGGCATGGGTACCCCCCAGTCCATTACCAGGCCCTTTGGGTCTTGTATGGATATTAAGGGGAACCCCGCACCCAAATTAAAATAAGGAAAGGTCCCTATATACTCTGAACAGCAGTATACAGGCGGTGCAAACAAGACAGGGACTGTAGGTTTGTTGTTAAGTAGAATCTGTTTGTAATTTTGAACATTTTTAATGTGTTTAGCTCCAGCCAAAAAATCTTTTCTAAGCTTTTTGGAAAACATAGGGAAGGGTTATCACCCCTGTGACATTTGTTTTGCGTCTTTCCTCCTCTTCAGAAGATTTCACCTCACTTTTTTGTCCCAATGAAAAATGTTTTTTGAAAATTTGGGTTTTTTTGTGGAACAAGGATTGGAAAGCATCAGTGGAAAGGAGAAATTGTTTTCCCATATTAACTCTTACAGGAGAGAATTTCCCTTCCTTAGGGGTAGATTTCATCTCACTTCCTGTTGTCTCCTTCCGTTTGCAAGTAGGAGTCGTTTGTAAGTTAGATGTTTGAAAGTAGGGTCCTGCCCTATATACTCAGCAGAAATTTGGGCCTTAGGTGTTGCTGTGGCCAAAACACTGTAAGCCCTCACAGGGCCCTGCTGTGAAATATTAGATCAAGAATTGTAATTACATGCCCCTGTTGAACAGGAGCTGAAAAATTAGGCCTTAGGCACTGGTGCTGGTGCCACAACACTGCAACCCCTCACAGACACTCTAGTTGGAACGCAGGAACGAGCCCTGCTGCAAAGTATTGCATCAAAAATTGTAATTACACGCCCCTGTTAGACAGGGGCAGAAAAATTGGGCCTTAGGCACTGGTGCTGGTGCCACAACACTGCAACCCCTCACAGACACTCTAGTTGGAACGCAGGAACGAGCCCTGCTGCAAAGTATTGCATCAAAAATTGTAATTACACGCCCCTGTTAGACAGGGGCAGAAAAATTGGGTCTTAGGCACTGGTGCTGGTGCCACAACACTGCAACCCCTCACAGACACTCTAGTTGAAACGCAGGAACAAGCCCTGCTGCAAAGTATTGCATCAAAAATTGTAATTACACGCCCCTGTTAGACAGGGGCTGAAAAATTGGGTCTTAGGCACTGGTGCTGGTGCCACAACACTGCAACCCCTCACAGACACTCTAGTTGGAATGCAGGAACGAGCCCTGCTGCAAAGTATTACATCAAAAATTGTAATTACACGCCCCTGTTAAACAGGGGCTGAAAAATTGTGCCTTAGGCACTGGTGGTGGCGCCCAGAACCAAAAATGTTCTTACAAGCTATCAGCGTGATGATTGAGGAGGAAGAGGATAATTACTCAGGGATAGTCACTCAGCATCAGCATAGGCAGTCTTTGAAGGGATCTGAGATTTCAAAAAAAATTATTCGGTTACATCTGCATCAGGTGCTTGGTAGCTGGTGGTGATCCAAGACTGATTCATTTTTATGAAGGTCAGCCGATCGACCGAGTCGGTGGACAGACGCACCCTGTGATCGGTTACCACGCCTCCAGCAGCACTGAATGTGCGTTCCGAAAGAACGCTGGATGCAGGACAGGCCAGTAGCTCAATTGCATACTGTGCAAGCTCTGGCCAGTGATCCATCCTCAAGACCCAGTAACCCAGAGGATTTTCGGTGGGAAAGGTGTCCAAGTCTGATCTTGCCCCTAGGTATTCCTGCACCATGTAAAACAGACGCTGGCGATGGTTGCTGGAACCGATCATACCTTGGGGCTGCGGACCAAAAAATTGTCTGAACGCATCGGTCAGACGGCCACCTTCTCCACCGCTCCTTCTTTGACTGACCGAAGCCTCAGCAACACGTTGTCCAGAAACAGGAGTTTGTAACCTCCCAGTCTCTGGGAACGCGTTGCACAGACCTTTCTGCAAGGCCTCCCGAAGATGTTTCATCCTCTGCTCCCTCTGCGATGGCAAGATAAGGTCCGCAACCTTACCCTTGTAACGTGGATCAAGGAGGGTTGCCAGCCAGTATTGGTCCTTCTCCTTGATACCACGAATACGAGGATCCTTACGCAGGCTTTGCAGGATCAGGGAGGCCATGCAGCGTAGGTTTGCTGAGGCATTCGGTCCGGAGTCCTCTGGGTCACTAAGGACAACAACGTCCGCAGCCACCTCCTCCCAGCCACGTACAAGTCCATGTGTTCCTTGGGACTGATCCCTTAAAGACTGCTGATGCTGAGTGCCAGGCTCCACCTCCATACTGACACAATCTTCCTCCTCCTCCTCCTCCTCCTCCTCGTCCTCTTCCTGTGTGATCGGCGGGCACGCAGGAACACTGTCTGGATAAAGGGGGCCTTGAGAGCTAAGGAAGTCCTCCTCTTCCTGCCTCTGTTCTGCCTCAAGTGCCCTGTCCATTATTCCACGCAGCGTGTGCTCCAACAGGTGGACAAGGGGGACAGTGTCACTGATGCATGCACTGTCAGTGCTCACCATCCTCGTGGCCTCCTCGAATGGTGACAGGACAGTGCATGCATCCCTGATCATGGCCCACTGGCGTGGGGAAAAAAAACCAAGGTCCCCTGACCCTGTCCTGGTGCCATAGTCGCACAGGTACTCATTGATGGCCCTCTGCTGCGTGTGCAGCCGCTGCAGCATGGCCAACGTCGAGTTCCACCTGGTGGGCATGTCACAGATTAGGCGGTTCTTGGGCAGGTTAAACTCCTTTTGGAGGTCCGTCAGCCGAGCACTGGCATTATATGACCGGCGGAAATGCACAGAGACTTTCCTGGCCTGCCTCAGGACATCCTGTAAGCCCGGGTACCTGCCCAAGAACCGCTGCACCACCAAGTTAAGGACGTGAGCCAAACAGGGCACATGGGTCAGTTGTCCCTGTCGGAGGGCAGAGAGGAGGTTGGTGCCATTGTCGCAAACCACCATTCCTGCCTTAAGTTGGCGTGGCGTCAACCACCTCTGAACCTGCCCCTGCAGAGCTGACAGAACCTCTGCCCCAGTGTGGCTCCTGTCCCCCAAGCACACCAGCTCAAGCACCGCATGGCATCTTTTGGCCTGCGTACTTGCGTAGCCCCTTGAACGCCTACGGAGCACCGCTGGTTCCGAGGAAGAGGCCATGGAGGAAGAAGAAGAGGAGGGGGTGGAGGAGAGAGGTGTGTCACAATCAGCATTTTGGAGGCGTGGTGGCGGAACAACCTCCAACACTACTGCACCTTGTCCTGCATCCTTCCCAGCTGCCAGCAGAGTCACCCAATGCGCCGTGAAACTTAAGTAACGTCCCTGTCCATGCCTGCTGGACCATGAGTCAGCGGTAATATGCACCTTACCGCTGACCGCCCTGTCCAGCGAGGCATGGACATTGCCTTCCACATGCCGGTAGAGAGCCGGAATCGCCTTCCGTGAGAAAAAGTGGCGTTTGGGTACCTGCCACTGAGGAACCGCACATTCCACAAACTCACGGAAGGGGGCAGAGTCTACCAACTGAAAAGGCAGCAGTTGAAGTGCTAGCAATTTTGCCAAGCTAGCATTCAACCGCTGGGCATGTGGATGGCTGGGAGCAAACTTCTTTCGGCGGTGCAGCAGCTGGGGCAGGGAAATTTGCCTGGTACAATCTGACGTCGGTGTACCAAAAGCAGATTGCCCACAAGTACTTGGCTGTGACACACCTAATTCTACACCTTCATTCCTCTCACTGCAGGTCTCAGAGAGGACTGAAGGTCTAGTGGGGTTGGAAATCTCAGCTGATGAGGAGCAAGGAGAGATCGTCTTTGTTCTTTGGTGTGGGTCTTTTAGATACGCTTGCCAACGAACTGCATGGCAGGTCAACATATGTCTGGTCAAGCATGTGGTACCCAAGCGGGAGATGTTTTGGCCACGCGAGATACGCTTGAGACATATGTTGCAAATAGCAGCGGTGCGATCTGATGCACTCGTCTCAAAAAAGGCCCACACCAAAGAACTTTTTGAATAACGCGCAGAGACTGCAGCGCCCTGCACATGTGGAGCTTTGGGGTGTGATGCAGTCAATGTGCTGCCCTTAGGCTGGCCCCTGGAGGGCATCCTGCCTAGTTGGTGATGTGCCACCTCCTCCTCCTCCTCCTCCTCCTCTCTCCTATCAGGCACCCACGTTGAGTCAGTGACCTCATCATCCCCTCCCTCCTCATCACTGGAGCAAACCTGGCAGTATGCTGCAGCAGGGGGAGCATGACTGCCAGATTGCTGTCCTTCTTGGGCACCCCCTCTGTCCGTGCTCATGTTACTGCTTTCATTGAGCTCAGTATCATCATCAGAGCCTTCCAAACGCTGGGCATCCTCCTGGAGCATGTACCCAACACTGTGGTCAAACAGTTCGAGGGAATCCTCATGAGGACATGGTGGAGCTAGGGAAGGAGTCACTGATGACATTGAGCTGAGGGAAGAGGCCGCTGCTTTGCCAGACAAAGCACCCTGGGCATGGGTGAGAGAGGATGAGGAGGATGAGGACGGCTTGGTCATCCACTCGACCAAGTCTTCCGCATGTTGCGGCTCAACACGGCCAGCTGCCGAAAAAAAGGCCAAGCGTGTCCCATGGCCACGTGCTGATGAGGATGCACCGTCTCCACGACCAGCACTAGACACAGAGCCTGCTTGCCCTCTCTTATTGGCTTGTGACTGTCTGCCTCTCCTTCTTGGCCTTCCAGACATACTAATGGCCTGTAGCTGCACTAAGCTGGGATAGAACACCTGTAATTTTCTTAAGGTAGCTTTATATACTGTAACCAGACAAGCCTGCCTGTCAGTAGGAAGATAACAGGAACGGATCTAGCTGAACACTGTGAGCAGGACGCACTGCACTGAATGTAAATAGCAGGAACGGATCTAGCTGAACACTGTGAGCAGGACGCACTGCACTGAATGTAAATAGCAGGAACGGATCTAGCTGAACACTGTGAGCAGGACGCACTGCACTGAATGTAAATAGCAAGAACGGATCTAGCTGAACACTGTGAGCAGGACGCACTGTACTAAATGTAAATAGTCTAGCTGCCTGACCGTGGTACTAATAGGATCAAAAAGAACACCTGTAATTTTCTTAAGGTAGCTTTATATACTGTAACCAGACAAGCCTGCCTGTCAGTAGGAAGATAACAGGAACGGATCTAGCTGAACACTGTGAGCAGGACGCACTGTACTAAATGTAAATAGTCTAGCTGCCTGACCGTGGTACTAATAGGATCAAAAAGAACACCTGTAATTTTCTTAAGGTAGCTTTATATACTGTAACCAGACAAGCCTGCCTGTCAGTAGGAAGATAACAGGAACGGATCTAGCTGAACACTGTGAGCAGGACACACTGTACTAAATGTAAATAGTCTAGCTGCCTGACCGTGGTACTAATAGGATCAAAAAGAACACCTGTAATTTTCTTCAGGTAGCTTTATATACTGTAACCAGACAAGCCTGCCTGTCAGTAGGAAGATAACAGGAACGGATCTAGCTGAACACTGTGAGCAGGACACACTGTACTAAATGTAAATAGTCTAGCTGCCTGACCGTGGTACTAATAGGATCAAAAAGAACACCTGTAATTTTCTTCAGGTAGCTTTATATACTGTAACCAGACAAGCCTGCCTGTCAGTAGGAAGATAACAGGAACGGATCTAGCTGAACACTGTGAGCAGGACGTACTGCACTAAATGTATATAGCAGGAACGGATCTAGCTGAACACTGTGAGCAGGACGCACTGCACTGAATGTAAATAGCAGGAACGGATGTAGCTGAACACTGTGAGCAGGACGCACTGCACTAAATGTAAATACCAGGAACGGATCTAGCTGAACACTGTGAGCAGGACGCACTGCACTGAATGTAAATAGCAGGAACGGATCTAGCTGAACACTGTGAGCAGGACGCACTGCACTGAATGTAAATAGCAGGAACGGATCTAGCTGAACACTGTGAGCAGGACGCACTGCACTGAATGTAAATAGCAGGAACGGATGTAGCTGAACACTGTGAGCACAACGCACTGCACTAAATGTAAATACCAGGAACGGATCTAGCTGAACACTGTGAGCAGGACGCACTGCACTGAATGTAAATAGCAGGAACGGATCTAGCTGAACACTGTGAGCAGGACGCACTGCACTAAATGTAAATACCAGGAACGGATCTAGCTGAACACTGTGAGCAGGACGCACTGCACTGAATGTAAATAGCAGGAACGGATCTAGCTGAACACTGTGAGCAGGACGCACTGCACTAAATGTAAATACCAGGAACGGATCTAGCTGAACACTGTGAGCAGGACGCACTGCACTGAATGTAAATAGCAGGAACGGATCTAGCTGAACACTGTGAGCAGGACGCACTGCACTGAATGTAAATAGCAGGAACGGATCTAGCTGAACACTGTGAGCAGGACGCACTGCACTAAATGTAAATACCAGGAACGGATGTAGCTGAACACTGTGAGCAGGACGCACTGCACTGAATGTAAATAGCAGGAACGGATCTAGCTGAACACTGTGAGCAGGACGCACTGCACTGAATGTAAATAGCAGGAACGGATCTAGCTGAACACTGTGAGCAGGACGCACTGCACTGAATGTAAATACCAGGAACGGATCTAGCTGAACACTGTGAGCAGGACGCACTGCACTGAATGTAAATAGCAGGAACGGATCTAGCTGAACACTGTGAGCAGGACGCACTGCACTAAATGTAAATACCAGGAACGGATCTAGCTGAACACTGTGAGCAGGACGCACTGCACTGAATGTAAATAGCAGGAACGGATCTAGCTGAACACTGTGAGCAGGACGCACTGCACTGAATGTAAATAGCAGGAACGGATCTAGCTGAACACTGTGAGCAGGACGCACTGTACTGAATGTAAATAGCAGGAACGGATCTAGCTGAACACTGTGAGCAGGACACACTGCACTGAATGTAAATAGCAGGAACGGATCTAGCTGAACACTGTGAGCAGGACGCACTGTACTGAATGTAAATAGCAGGAACGGATCTAGCTGAACACTGTGAGCAGGACACACTGCACTAAATGTAAATAGTCTAGATAGAAGATAACAGGAACGGATCTAGCTAAACTGAATACAGTGTATATATATATATGCAACACCTGGGATGCATATATATACACAATACACTGTAAGTGCAGCTAACTGACTGACTGTTCTGCCTAATCTATCTAACTCAAATCAAATGACACTGTCTCTCTCTCTCTCTATCTCTCAGCACACCGGAACACACACTACACAGGGCCGCCGTGCAGGCGGCCTTATATAGTGTGGGGTGTGTACTAAATCCCCTGAGCCATAATTGGCCAAAGCCACCCTGGCTTTGGCCAATTACAGCTCTCTCTACTGACGGCGCTGTGATTGGCCAAGCATGCGGGTCATAGTGCATGCTTGGCCAATCATCAGCCAGCAATGCACTGCGATGCCGCAGTGAATTATGGGCCGTGACGCGCCACACGAATTTGGCGCGAACGGCCCATATCGTTCGCAATTCGGCGAACGACCGAACAGCCGATGTTCGAGTCGAACATGGGTTCGACTCGAACACGAAGCTCATCCCTAGTGGTTAGTACTTCTACCATGCAGCACTGAGGTCCTCAGTTCAAATCCTGTCAGGACACTATCTGCATGGAGTCTGTATCTTCTATCTGATCTACCAGGGGTTTCTTCTGGGTACTATGGGTCCCCACACTCCAAAAACATGCTCATAGGTTATTTGTCTCCAGTCTAAGATTGGCCCTATAGTAGTATGATATTCTACTGAGTGTGCCCAAGATGTTGGCCCAACAGCAGCAGAAACGTGCTTTGAGTCCCCAAGGAGAAAATTGCCATAGAAATAATAATTAGTTAATGCAAATATTTGGGCCATAAAGCAGCTCACCCCCCCCAGCTCACCCCCACTGTTATAATTCTCCTCATGGTACTTAATGGTTAGGATATTTAAAATGCAAAACTTTTTTTTGAGCAAATTAATATAAATATACAATTTTTCCAAATACTCCAACAATATTGGGATTAATATACGCCTTCGAAGCTTACTAAAAGAGTCACTTTTACTGTAGCCTCTGTAGCTAGGTGCTGGGCTACAACAACATGGAGAAGGAGACATTGCTCTTTATTTGCCTCTCTCCCTCTACTGTGATATTAATGCGATGTTGTACCATCTTCCCTTGGCCAACAGGGGGAGAACTAAAGCCAAGCAAGCCCAAAGACTTCTATGCAGAGTGCTGAGAATGATGGAAGTTGTAGTTTGAGACGGCAGCCATACAGTCAGATCCATAAATATTGGGACATCAACACAATTCTAATCTTTTTTGGCTCTTTACATCACCACAATGGATTTAAAATGAAACAAACAAGGTGTGCTTTAACTGCAGACTTTCAGCTTTAATTTGAGGGTATTTACATCCAAATCAGGTCAACGGTGTAGGAATTACAACAGTTTGTATATGTGCCTCCCACTTTTTAAAGGACCAAAAGTAATGAGACAATTGGCTGCTCAGCTGTTCCATGGCCAGGTGTGTGTTATTCCCCTGTTATCCCATTTACAAGGAGCAGATAAAAGGTCCAGAGTTCATTTCAATGGTGCTATTTGCATTTGGAATCTGTTGCTGTCAACTCTCAATATGAGATCCAAAGAGCTGTCACTATCAGTGAAGCAAGCCATCATTAGGCTGAAAAAAACAAAACAAACCCATCAGAGAGATAGCAAAAACATTAGGTGTGGCCAAATCAACTGTTTGTAATATCCTTAAGAAGAAAGAACGCACCGGTGAGCTCAGCAACACCAAAAGACCCGGAAGACCACGGAAAACAACTGTGGTGGATGAAATATTCTTTCCCTGGTGAAGAAAACACCCTTCACAACAGTTGGCCAGATCAAGAACAATCTCCAGGAGGTAGGTGTATGTGTGTCAAAGTCAACAATCAAGAGAAGACTTCACCAGAGTGAATACAGAGGGTTCACCACAAGATGTAAACCATTGGTGAGCCTCAAAAACAGGAAGGCCATATTAGAGTTTGCCAAACAACATCTAAAAAAGCCTTCACAGTTCTGGAACAACATCCTCTGGACAGATGAGACCAAGATCAACTTGTACCAGAGTGATCGAAAGAGAAGAGTGTGGAGAAGGAAAGGAACTGCTCATGATCCAAAGCATACCACCTCATCAGTGAAGCATGGTGGTGGTAGTGTCATAGCGTGGGCATGTATGGCTGCCAATGGAACTGGTTCTCTTGTATTTATTGATGATTTGACTGCTGAAAAAAGCAGCAGGATGAATTCTGAAGTGTTTCGGGCAAAATTATCTGCTCATATTCAGCAAAATGCTTCAGAACTCATTGGACGGTGCTTCCCAGTGCAGATGGACAATGACCCGAAGCACACTGCGAAAGCATCCAAAGAGTTTTTTAAGGGAAAGAAGTGGAATGTTATGCAATGGCCAAGTCAATCACCCGACCTGAATCCGATTGAGCATGCATTTCACTTGCTGAAGACAAAACTGAAGGGAAAATGCCCCAAGAACAAGCAGGAACTGAAGACAGTTGCAGTAGAGGCCTGGCAGAGCACAACCAGGGATGAAACCCAGCGTCTGGTAATGTCTATGCGTTCCAGACTTCAGGCTGTAATTGACTGCAAAGGATTTGCAACCAAGTATTAAAAAGTGAAAGTTTGATGGATGATTGTTAATCTGCCCCATTACTTTTGGTCCCTTAAAAAGTGGGAGGGACATATACAAACTGTTGTAATTGCTACACCGTTCACCTGATTTGGATGTAAATACCCTCAAATTAAAGCTGAAAGTCTGCAGTTAAAGCACATCTTGTTTGTTTCATTTCAAATCCATTGTGGTGGTGTACAGGTATAGAGCCAAATAGATTAGAGTTGTGTCGATGTCCCAATATTTATGGACCTGACTGTATATTGACTACACTACAGATCCCAATATGCACTGTGCAGTAGGAGGAATTGAGAGAGGATTTTTTATTAAACTGCCCTAAAATATTCTTCTTCTTGGCACAGAGGAAGTTAGATAGCGAGCACCTTTATCTGGTTATATGCGTGCCAGCGGGAGACCATACCAGCGTAGATCCAAGTCTGAGACTGGGAGTGAGAATGCTCTGGGGCAAGCTCAGCATTGCCCATATCACAGTACCTGCAGCAGGGAGACTGGAGCATTCACTCACCCTCTGCTTCCCACCACTGATCAACAGAGGCTTTTGGGGAGAGACCGAGGGGGCCTGTTCCTACAGCAAGAGATTTTTGGATCTACAGCAAGGATAGCTAGGAGGACTATTCGCCCATTGCTGATACTGCTTGCAGGGACTCAGTCACTGAGAGCAGGACACCATATATACCCAAATCCATACTTCACCCATACTGTACTCTATACTACATTTATTTCAAACCTGGACTGCACTTATACCAACCATATACCCCATTATGCCAAACCTTTACTGCATCTGAACCACATCTACCTCTACCCAACGATAGCTGGCAGAAGAACATTTCAAAGGACTACCCCTTCTGTAATAATTATTCTGCAAGCCCCCTTTGTTCCCCTGCCCATTCCACTACCATCCTCCTTTTATATTGCATGGTACATACCCAGTCTGTCTAAGACCAGTATTGCCGCCATAAATGCGCTCTGGCAGTATAGTTTCAGCACTCAGTATATTCAACTTTACTACTGCTCGCTGCTTCACTTGTTTATGTTGATCTGGACACCAAATGTCATGTTATGCCTAGTCCTTACTGTCAATCACATTGTATAAAAGTGTGTTATTAGCATTGTTAATCCATTTTATGCTTGCCTAGTTACCAACCATGTTGGGTGACAATTCATTCCGTTTGCCTTTACTACATGGTTTAGTGTCTGTTTTCTTTGATATAACACTACTATTGTGTACTAAGTATTTCTTTCAGTGATTTCCTGTTATATTGTATGTTTGTAAACTCTGGTGTGTCAGAGGCGCTGAGGTTCTTAAGTAGGTTGAGGCAAAGAACAGAGGACCCATCCTATCCAGCAGCTCCTACAGGGGTAGCACTACACCTCTTTTTACTTCAAATAACAGGTTTGATTTACAGTATATAACCTCACTGAATATTTGATTTGAGTACAAGCTGAATGAAAAATTATTCTTCCAGTAAATAAGCCCCATAGTGTTTCTCAAGCTGAAATGAGATTAATGCTTCCTAAATCTTCTTCACATATACATTCCATGAAATGGATGGAGCGACAGCAGAAAAAGGGCTAGCTCATGTTAACTGTATTTTTTTAGCAACCAAAAAAGAAATCACACAGGATATATAAAGGAAAACTATATGCCAAACTGTTTCTGTAACTTTCCGATTTAACAGATTTAGATCAGCTGGATTATTGAATCAGTGACTATTCCAAATGTTATTTTGATTATGATTGCATCCAATAAGTAAATAACCTTGAGGTCACCAGTAATGTAAACTTGATGGTTCAGTTCACTCTATCATTCATGCTTTAATTACAAGCATATACCATATTGCTCTCTGTTTCTCCCACTGTTGCTATCGAAATAATACAACACAATGATGAATAGGTATGTGGAACAGCAATCAGAAAACTGCAAAGTGAAAATAAGTGTAATTGCAATCAGACACAAAATTAAGACCGTCTTTCATTTTTTTAATCCAGTCCTTTGTTTTTTTAGTAGTATTTCCGCAAACATTAGTAAACTAGTAAATAACTATATATAGTACAAGCAATACATCCATAAATAGCCTTATTATTTGACAATCCTGGTTGTGTATATACATCAAAAGGCTGTTAAACTATACAAAAATACAGTAAAGCAAATGTTTGCAACTAAGTGGCAGGAGACAAGCAGATGTGTGTATATAATATAGAAAAGGATGTTGTAAAATATATATATATATATATATATATATATATATATATATATATATATATAATTTTTTTTTATTTTTTTTTTTTTTTTAATTATTATATATATATATATATATATATATATATATATATATATATATATATATATATATATATATACACAGTGGGGATGTAAAGTATTCAAACCCCCTTACATTTTTCACTCTTTGTTATATTGCAGCCTTTTACTAAGATCATTTAAGTTCATTTTTTTCCTCATTAATGTACACACAGAACCCCAAATTGACAGAAAAACACAGAATTGTTAACATTTTTTCAGATTTATTAAGAAAGAAAAACAGAAATATCACATAGTCTTAAGTATTCAGACCCTTTGCTGTGACACTCATATATTTAACTTAAATATTTAAGGTGCTGTCCATTTCTTCTGATCATCCTTGAGATGGTTCTACACCTTCATTTGAGTCCAGCTGTGTTTGATTATACTGATTGGACTTGATTAGGAAAGCCACACACCTGTCTGTATAAGACCTTACAGCTCACAGTGCATGTCAGAGCAAATGAGAATCATGAAGCCAAAGGAACTGCCTGAAGAGCTCAGAGATAGAATTATGGCAAGGCACAGATATGGCCAAGGTTACAAAAAAAATTCTGCTGCACTTAAGGTTCCTAAGAGCACAGTTGCCTCCATAATACTTAAATGGAAGACATTTGGGACAACCAGAACCCTTCCTATAGCTGGCCGTCCGGCCAAACTGAGCTATCAGAGGAGAAGAGCCTTGGTGAAAGAGGTAAAGAAGAACCCAAAGATCATTGTGGCTGAGCTCCAGAGATGCAGTCGGGAGATGGGAGAAAGTTGTAGAAAGTCAACCATCACTGCAGCCCTCTACCAGTCGGGGCTTTATGTCAGAGTGGCCTGACGGAAGCCTCTCTCCAGTGCAAGACACATGAAAGCCCGCATGGAGTTTGCTTCAAACCACTGAAGGACTCCAAGATGGTGAGAAATAAGATTTACTGGTCTGATGAGACCAAGATAGAACTTTTTGGCCTTAATTCTAAGCGGTATGTGTGGAGAAAACCAGGCACTGCTCATCACCTGTCCAATACAGTCCCAATAGTGAAGCATGGTGGTGGCAGCATCATGCTGTGGGGGTGTTTTTCAGCTGCAGGGACAGGACGACTGGTTGCAATCGAGGGAAAGATGAATGCGGCCAAGTACAGGGATATCCTGGACGAAAACCTTCTCCAGAGTGCTCAGGACCTCAGACTGGGCTGAAGGTTTACCTTCCAACAAGACAATGACCCTAAGCACACAGCTAAAATAACGAAGGAGTGGCTTCACAACAACTCAGTGACTGTTCTTGAATGGCCCAGCCAGAGTCCTGACTTAAACCCAATTGAGCACCTCTGGAGAGACCTAAAAATGGCTGCCCACCAAAGTTTACCATCCAACCTGACAGAACTGAAGAGGATCTGCAAGGAGGAATGGCAGAGGATCCCCAAATACAGGTGTGAAAAACTTGTTGCATCTCTCCCACAGACTCATGGCTGTATTAGATCAAAAGGGTACTTCTACTAAATACTGAGCAAAGGGTCTGAATACTTGGGACCATGTGATATTTCAGTTTTTCTTTTTTAATAAATCTGCAAAAATGTCAACAATTTTGTGTTTTTCTGTCAATATGGGGTGCTGTGTGTACATTAATGAGGAAAAAAATGAACTTAAATGATTTTAGCAAATGGCTGCAATATAACAAAGAGTGAAAAATTTGAGGGGCTCTGAATACTTTCCATCCCCACTGTATATACTGTATATACACCCCCCCATCAGCGCGACACGTTAATGACCACCCACCTAATGTCCTAATATTGATAAGTCCCCCCTTTTGCCACCGAAACAGCCCTGAGAAATCAAGGCATGGAGTCCACTAGACCTTTGAAGGTATGCTGTGGTATGTTGCGCCAAGACATGCATAGAAGACCCTTTCAACCTCCACCAGTTTGTCTTCTTCCCATAATGCATCTTTTTGCTATCTGTTCCCCAGATCAACACACATACACCCAGCTATCCACATGATGTAAAAGAAAATGTGATTCACCAGACCAGGCCACCTTCTTCCATTGCTTCGTGGTCTAGTTCTGGTGCTCATGTGCCCATTGTAGGTTCTTTTGGCTGTGGACATGGGTCAGAATGGGCACTCTGATTGTGATGTGGCTATGCTGCCCCATACGCAAAAAAAAAAAGAGATAATCAATGTTATTCACTTTACCTGTTAGTGGTCATTATGTTATGGCTGATTGGTATAAATATATATATTAAAATCCAGCACTCCATAAAATCTTAGACAGTAAGTGTGCCAGAGAGTGGAAGAGGAAGTACTGGTGAAAAAATGAACTGAAGCGATGCTATAGGCAGGCTAATATGTTAGCCTGAAGAAGTGATTTCTAAGGCTAGGTTTATATTACTGCAGCTATGTCCTGAATGTAAGGCCACCCATTCATTTCAAGGGGCTGCCCTACCCGCAGAAAGGTGGGGAAAGAAGTGTCCGACTCTTTTTTTTAACAGCATGCCGCACCGAGCCGCATTGTGCAATGGCACCCTCCAGTGAAAAAGCACCGTGCTCAAGAATGATAGACAACAGATGCAGCGGGAACAGGGAAACCTCTGTATAAAGTTAATGGATGAAATCCACAGATGGGTGCTTTGGCTCCAATGTCCTCCAGAGAACAAATGAGCAAACATATCCAGCAAGTGAGCCGGCAACTCCAAATCCGTAAAAAAGATTTATTCGTTACATGATAAGAGTATACAAAAAGACTAACATGTTTTGGCTAACTGCCTTGATCACAGCACAATAATGAAGTGAGATACAGACTATATATAGTGCAAAAAACTCCACCTACCCAACAAGCAATCAAACAATTGCTAATTAAAAATACAATGTGCTTAACCACTTCAGGTCCCGCCCATAGTCAAATGACGTCCACAGAAGGGCTCTCCCATCCTGGGTGGGCGTCATATGATGTCCTGGGCTTTCCAGCCATCTGGGGTGTGCGCGCGCACCGCCAGCGGCGCGTGTGCACCCCCACTGCGTCACTCGAAGCCGATGCGTGTGCCCGGCGGCCGCAATGTCCGCCGGGCACCCGGAATTGCCCGGTAACAGAGACGCTAAAACTTTTGCGCAAACCAATCAATATACGCTTTTTGCAATTTTTTGTTTTACCAAAAAAGCGTGGAGGTTAAAAATCCACCAGACCTCCCTTTCAAGGAGCTTTCGGTGGGTGTCACCCCCTCAGGGAGAACCGTTAACCCTTTCCAGACCACAGAATTTGAAAGAGCTCATGTTACCAGCATGAGTATGTTTAAAGTGTTTCGAAACATTGGACAATCCCTTGTCGCTAATGTAAGAATCGCCATGATAATGTTCGCTAACTTTAGCTCTCAAATGATGTGACGTACACTCTAAATAATGTAATCGACATGATATACATTCAATGGCATATACCACATTAGAATTGCAACAGTTAACATAGTTACAGATAGTAAATTCTCTCCCAGTAGCACAAGCAGTAATGGTTTTATGTTTACTGCTGTGCTTGTCGCAAAAGCGGCAGGTATTCAAGCCACATATATATGAACCAGAAACAGTCAGCCATGTCTTATTCTGTCATGAAGACAAAAAAAGACTAGGGGATAAAATATTCTCCGGGGTACTTGATCGGCGGCTTGAAAATCTGCAGCCCAGGGACAAATTAGAACAAGATCAGAATCCACATATAAAACTGGTAAATATTTGGAGATGATACCCTTGACAGAATTAAACTCGTGTAAAAAATTGGTGATAAAGGTGATTGGATTTTGGGCAGAACAGGAAGAACCTTTTATCCTGTAATGCTTTTATCAGTTTTCACCCTGTCCTTATTCAAAAGAGACAATCTTTCCTTCATGGATGCTATACAGATGGCTCTATCAATGTGCCACTGTTTGTAGCCACAAACTTTGTCTAGAGGTGATGTTATCGCATTCATGAAAGAAAGAATCCATGTCAGAACAATTGTGCCTCGCTCTAATATACTTCCCTACAGGCACAGATTTAATAGTGTGCTTAAGATAACAGCTGGTAGCCAAAAGCAAAGAATTCCCAGTACTTTCCTTATGGAAGGTGCGGGAATGGAAAATGTTGGTGTTCACATTACCAGTGAAAGTAACATCCAAAAAGTTAATATAGATGGGATGACTCTCAAAACTGAATTCCAAATTCAAAGAGTTGTTGTTCACATATGTGATGAAAAACACCAAGTCTCCAGCTGTCTTGTCCCACATTAAAATCAAATCGTCAATATAATGACCATACCATCTGATGGCACCCGTACAGAGGTTGGTTCAGAGGAAGAGAAGCTCCTCCTCCCACCACCCCATGTACAAGTTAGCCAGGGAAGGTGAGAATTTCCCCCCCCAAGAAAGTACCCCTGCACTACAGGTAATATAATTGATTGAAAATGAAGCAGTTGTGTTCCAAAAGAAAGGCTACAGACATGACAATAAACTCCCTTAGGTCCATACCATATGTGCTGTAATGTTGTAAATGGAATCTAAGAGCCTAAAGTGCTAGATTATGCGGAATGCAGGAGTAAAGAAATTGTACGTCCATAGTGACCCAAAGAAAAGAGTCCTGCCAAGTGATATCCTGTATATGAGACAGTAGTGTAGACGTATCTTTGATATAGCCAGGTAATCTGGTAACAAGAGGCTGCAAATACTGATCTAATTATTGTCAAGGTCTTTCAAATAAAGACCCAATGCCCGCAACTATGGGACGGCCCTGTATAGGAACAGTATTCTTAACTTAGGCAAATGATGAAAGACTGGGACTAATGGACTGTCAACAAGGAGAAACTCAGCTGTTTTGGGAGTAAGAATTCCCATCTCTGTTCTGGGGTCCAAAAGCAGTGGCGTCCTTAACGTGGGGCCAGAGGGGGCCTTGACCCCCCCAACATTATGCTGTGCCCCCTCATGTGCCCCCCCAATTAAAATGCCTTTTGTTGCAACGGCCTGCATCTTGCTCGTGCCGCCGTCAGAATAACATAGGCTCTCCTGAGAAGGAGAGCGTCCTGTCACTCCTGCGGGAGATCCCCCCTCCCTTCACTCCCTCCCTCTCCATACATGCTGACACTCTGCAATCTGAGAGAGAGAGCCACCCAGGTGTTTAGAGTGCAGCGCGGGGGAACACAGTGATAACAGCTTTCATTTCAATTACCGTGTTCCCCGACGCTCACTGTCAGATACAGCCCCTCCTCCTGGTCCCGGGACTTTGATAGACAGATCACCCATCTAATTCCAGTGACGGGTGATCTGTCAATCAAAGTTCCCCGGCCAGGGGGCGGGGCTGTATATGACGTTGCACGGCGGGAACACGGCAATTGAAATGAAAGCTGTTATCGCTGTGTTCCCCGTGCTGTGCTCTGAACACCTGGGCGGCTCTCCTGTTCCTCTCCTCCCCTACACAGGTAGGCTGCATAGTGGAAACAAGACTGCATTAGTGGGCACAAGGCTGCATGGTGGGCACAAGGCTGCATGGTGGGCACAAAGCTGCATTGGTGGGCACAAGGCTGCATGGTGGGCACTGGGCACAAGGCTGCATGGTGGACACAAAGCTGCATTGGTGGGCACAAGGCTACATTGGTGGACACAAGGCTGTATTGGTGGGCACAAGGCTGCATTGGTGGGCACAAGGCTGCATGGTGGAAACAAGGCTGCATTGGTGGGCACAAGGCTACATTGGTGGGCACAAGGCTGTATTGGTGGGCACAAGGCTGCATTGGTGGGCACAAGGCTGCATGGTGGAAACAAGGCTGCATGGTGGGCACTGGGCACAAGACTGCATTGGTGGACACAAGGCACAAGGCTGCCTTGGTGGGCACAAGGCTGCATTGGTGGGCACTGGGCACAAGGCTGCATGGTGGACACAAAGCCGCAGAGGAAGACAGACACGACGAGAGGGGCAAGTGAGCTTACCCTTTAATGGCCACTGGAGAGATACTAAAAAAACATCCATTTATTTAAATAGTCAGAGGGATTTGGGATAGTGCACAGGTAACTTTCCCCTTTGTCTCTTATTGTATGTATTGGGGCATTGTTGCAGGAGTACAGGGCTTAATATTGTATATTTGTGTGCATTGTATACCCCTTGTCAGGATATATAAAGTGATATATATATATATATATATATATATATATATATATATATATATATATATATATATATAAAATTGCATTTTATAGTTGGCCCCCCTACTTTTGTCCCTGTCCCCCCATGTGCCCCCCCTAAATATGAAAGCTGGAGACGCCACTGTCCAAAGACACGATAATTGTGTTTTGAAACCATTAGTGGGGTTGGCATGTAAAACACAGTAGGTTGAGATATCCTTTAATTGTCGCAGAGCCTCCTTATTGTAATTTTCTGAATCGAGCACCACAACAGAACCACCTTTGTCTGCTTCTCGTATGACAATGTCAGAATGAGAGCTAAGGGATTTAAGAGCCAAATTCAGACAGGTGGAAACTGTTGTGGTCTCCGTTCCTAACTCTTTGAGATCCTTTTCAAGGAGAGCCTGGAACGTCTGCACTGCGGTACACCTTGTGTGTACGGGATAGAAATATCTATTGTCTCACTTGACAGTGAAAAGGACCCTTGGATAAAAGTGAGATTTCTGAGACAGTAAATGAGGCTTTAGAGAGATTAACTACATTACACATATTGGTGTGATTGTCAATCACCTGGCTGTCAGTCCTTCTTGTTGCGGATCTGACGAGGGTAGTTGTGTCTTCTTGGTAGAACGTTTTCCCCTCCTTGTCCATCTTTTTTCTTTTTGTTGGCTTTGATATCTGATGTCACCAGCTGGAGCTCAAGAATGAATGGCACCCAGTGCATCTGCAAAAGAGCAGCATGTTTGCCTGTGGGTCAGGAATGCAGTAATGTGAATCTACCCTAAGAGTTGGTATTAACAAAAAAACTTTTATTTCCTGTATTGAAGCATTATGCTGCTTTGGCTGATTTGAGTGATAGATCTTGCCTAGAGGCTTTACCCATGTAGTCACCAGCTAGATGGTGACTCTTCTTGATTATAATAATAGAATTTGGAAAGGACAGAGATAGTCAACTGAAAGCACCACATCCCATAATTGACTATGAACTAGGAATAAAGGCTATTTTGCCTATAGGGGGGGAGGGGAAAGGATTTTCCCCAGGGAATTTTAAGGTGCTCTTTAAATCAACAATGGATTGTTGATTTAAAGAGCACCTTAAAAGTCCCTGGGGAAAATCCTTTCCCCTCCCCCCCTATAGGCAAAATAGGCTTTATTCCTAGTTCTTCTTGATTATACTTGCCCAGAACAAGACCATACTGTTGGAAGGAGAATGCTGTCTGCTGTACAGTATATGCAAAGCTACCACTGGACTCTAGGGTGTAAATACAGAAGATGGGAAGAGTAATGCCGTGTACACACGGTCGGAATTTCCAACAACAAATGTTTGATGTGAGCTTGTTGTCAAAAATTCCGACCGTGTGTATGCTCCATCGGACATTTTTTGTCAGAATTTCTGACAACCAAAGTTTGAGAGCTGGTTCTCAAATTTTCTGACAACAAAATCCGTTGTTGTAAATTCCGAGCATGTGTAGCCAATTCCGAAGCACAAAATTCCATGCTGAATCAAGTACGGGACGGAAGCCGGTGTGGTAAAACTAGTGTTCGTAATGGAGATAGACCATTCGTCACACTGCAAAGTTTTTAATCTTTTAATGCAGCGCATTCTCTTCTTCTTTATAATGCTAGAATAATGAAATTGTTTTGCTGCTGATATTCACAGAGTTCTGACAAACTGATTCATTTATTATTTCTGGTGATCTCATGAATAATCTTTTTTTTTTGTTGTTTTTGCCAGATCTCCAGAATAATGTTTATATTTTTTTTATAGTGATCTACTTTTTTTTTGTTTTTTTTATCAAGGTCTCCTGATTTTTTTTATAGTGATCTCCATATTTTTTTTTGTTTTGTGTGTCAAGTTACCACAACACGATTATTATCTTATATTTTTTAACCTCAAGGATTGGTTGATGTTGGTGTCCCTTGTTAATTTGACATTGTATTTTTGAAATGTACCTGCCTACTCATAAATAAACTGTCCTTTTTTAACTAAAACACATAGCCAAGTATTTGTGATAAAAAATAGACATTTATTAGGGGTCATAACAAAATAAAGAGGAAGGCAATGCTGGATAAACTGGTGAAATTGGTGAAGCTTTTCTACCCCAGGGCACACATCAATTATTTGACAGGCAAAATTGCTAGCCTGAGGAGTCCATTTAATAGGGAGCACAATACGGTCCAGGGCTCCGAGAGATCAGGAACAGCAGCAGATGACATATATGTCCCCAGGCTGTGGTCATACAACAGCCTGCGTCTTTTGTCAGACCAGACTGAACCCAGGCCATCACACTCTTGTCTTCCTTCCACGCTTGCTTCCACTCTTGCTTCCAGACTGTTGGAGTTGTGGCAGGAGGTGGAGGAGGTGGAGGAGGAGGAGGATGGTCCAACTCACACAGGTGGGTTTTGCTTGTGAGTTCACCCCTCAACTCCTTATTTAGGGCCAGATACATCACTTTCCTGCATTTTGCTGGCAGCCATGCATGCATAGGCCTCTTAAATATTGGGAGCGGTACTGAGGACTGCAGTAGCCTCCCAAATCAAAGAAAGCGCTGACTCCTGCACGTTCCTCCCCTTTCTGGTCCTTGTTGTAAAAAGGAGGAGGGGAGGAACCTGCGATTCGGTCAGGCTACTGGGCACGGCCACCTCCTGGCTGCCACTTTCCCCCGCCACTTCCTGGCTGCCACTTTTGACAGCCTCCTCCTGGCTGAGGCTTTCCTGAAAATGGAAAATGGGACATAGTTTTAGTTTATTGTTCATCAATTACACACAATTTTGAGAAATATGTTGAAATATGTTGAACAATGCTATACCTTGTGGTTTTTCTGGACTCTTATCCTGAAATTTCAGTGTTTAAATACACACTTTTTCAGGCTGGGCCGTCCTCCTACATTTATATTTATGTCTGTGCCAGGACATGCACTGTCATATCACTGTGTATTGATTACTTTTCGAAATCGTTGTAATTTATGTTCTTTTTTTGAAGTTTATAAATTTTAATACGGTGTAATCTTTGTATATTCCTTTGCTGTTTCCTTTGAAGCCATGGCTGACTTTTGTGGGGCTGGGTGGGAGGATCTCATGACAAAAATTCAAACGTCACATACCAGCTCAAATGTCTCCGACACTGAGCTTGACAAATACTTTATTAGACTGCAACGTTTATTGGAAAAGAAGGTTCGTGTCTATTGGCACAAAACTTACTTTGAAAAATACGTTGAGAATCAGATTGTCCCTTGGGGACTTAGAATCCAGATATTCCCCAATATCAAAAAAATCACTGACCCCCTCAAAAAGACCTGGGAAGATAATTTACAAATGTGTTCTTTTAATATGATTCGCACACTTTGTGAGGAATATGATAAGGAACTGGCTGCTCTTGATGTCTCTGTTAATGAATGGTTTGTGGATCGGGTGGCAGATGTAGCCTCCCCGAGATTTGCCCAGAGAGAGAAGGATCTCCGTGCTCATCTCGAGGAGTATACAATAGATATAATTAATGCCAAAGAAAATAAGTTTCTGCGGGATAAACTCGCCCATACCAATGGTTATGCGTACAGGTGGGATGGAAATACCCCCAAAAAACCTTTCACCAAATCAAATCCGGATAATGTACCTAAAAACAACACTGAAGCACCTAATGTTTTCTCTACTTCCTTTTCCTCCAGCTCATCCACCACCTACCGTGAGCTTTCACAAGATGGAATCCCTAAGAAAAGAAAGAATGACTTACCCACTTCCTCCACAGATTCTATTCGACGCACTTTTGGAACTACGCACTCTACCAAGCCCCTAGGGGCCCGACCCAAAACCACGAGCACTCCCACTTCACTCACACGAGCACTACCACGACCACCACTTACCTCTACTCGTACCCCGCACCCAGCACTTCCTCCTACCACCTCGGCACTACCGGCACTCCCTGCTCCTATGGCAAGACGGGTAAGTGAACCTACTTTAACTACTATGTTCCCTACAGCATCCCAGTCAATTGATCCCAAGTTAGCCCCTATTTTTTTATCCCAGGCCTTGAACTCAACTCAGAGCCCAACTCTGTAGCCTCTACTACTTCTGTTCCTAATACTATGGATCTAGACGTGGTCAATCTTTCGTCTGTTCCTCTAACTAAACACCAAATAAAAGTTTTGCAATTAGGCCTCACTTTCTGTCCTTCAGCAGACTTTGACAAATTTCGATTTGTCAAAGACATACAACTGTTTGCAAGAAAATTGATGTATAAGGTTATTTTTGATAAAACAAAGGTTAGCTCAACGGTTGCCTCAACCTCAGATAATACTCCCCCCACGGTGGCCGAAATTCAGGCCATCGAAGACTTGTTAACACTTCTCGAAGAAGGTGGTACAGAGGATGAATGCGAGTGGCAATTTGATGACCACGGCATTGTTGCCTCTGGAGTATCCTTTCCTCCTCCCCTATCCTTCAAACCCAAATCTACTAACTTTCCCAACCTTTCTACGAATCCCAATATTTGGGCATTCGTTGAACAAATAACCAAGACTATCAGAGATACCGATTTTCCCACTCCACGTTCCTCCAATTTGTCTGGAGCCCAAAGACAGGCCCTGAGATCCCTTCAAAACCACGCTGGTTTGGTTATTAAACCTGCGGATAAGGGTGGTAATGTGGTTGTCATGGATGTTGCGGCATATGAAACCATGTGCCGCAACATCCTTGACAACCCTGATTGGTATAGACCCATTTCACGTACACTTATCGAAAATTATGCTCGTGAATACTATGAACTTATCTTCTCTGCCTACCAGAAGGGAATCATAGATATTAACACCTGGAAATTCTTAAATGTTAAAGATGGAAGAATACCCACGTTCTATGCTTTGCCCAAGCTTCACAAATCCTTAAAAAATCCCCCTGGGCGCCCAATTATATCAGGCTGCTCTAGCTTAACAGAAAATGCAAGTGCTTTGGTGGACAAGTACCTGTGTCCACATGTTCAGGCTCTCCCTTCTTATATACAAGACACAGTACACCTTCTCCGTATTCTTGAGAATCTAAAGCTCCCGGGAAATACGTGGATGGTGGCTTTAGATGTAGAAAGTCTGTACAACACAATACCCCATGACACTGGTACTCAAGTCATCTCTAAGTTACTAGAGGACAGAGGCCCTAGCTCTGTGGCATATAACCAATTTGTTCTTGACCTTCTGAAATTCATTCTAACACGCAATCACTTTGTATTTGGTACTTCCCACTTCCTCCAGGTGCAAGGCGTGGCCATGGGCACTAAATGTGCGCCATCCTACGCCAACTTGTACCTGGGGGGGTGGGAAAAAGATCTTTTTTCTAATCATGGTTTGGTCGACTTCCTGTGCCACGTTATCTCGTGGCACAGGTATATAGACGATATCATTTTCTTTTGGACAGGTACTCGAGAACATCTCTCAAGATTTATAGACACTTTGGCGGTTAACTCGTATAACCTCAAGTTCACAATGGAGTGTAGCCAGACAAGGATTACTTTCCTTGACCTGGAAATACGTTTGGACTCTGAAGGAAATCTTTCTTCGTCCCTGTTTCGTAAAGAAACATCAGGGAACACCATTTTACATGCTGACAGTGCCCATCCTAAACCATTGCTTAACAGCATTCCTTACAGTCAATACTTACGTATTCGACGAAACTGTACGGACGAAGGAGACTTCTTTAAAGCCTCATATGAGCTTTATGAAAGACTAAAAAGACGAGGTTACAGTCATAATTTGTTAAAGCAGGCCTTTAATAAAGTTAAAAAATTGGATCGTAAAAAATTGATATTTTCCACCAAAAATAGGGATGACGCCCAACCTGTTCGGGTCATAACCCAATACTCTCAACATCATAAGGAAATAAGAGACATCCTATGTAAATTTTGGCCTCTCTTGACAGCAGACAATACCATCAAAAAATATATCCAGTCTCAGCCTCAAATCACTTACCGTCGCTCCCCATCCCTACGGGATAAAGTCACGGCGAGTCATCATACATCTAAACTTGAGTGTTTTTCAACTGGATATGGCACATTCCCGTGTGGCCATTGCGACACATGTGAGTTTATTTACGATACATGCGAGAAACCGCTCCCCAATGGTCAAACATACAAAATTAAACATAAAATTACATGCCAAACTATTGGTGTAGTATATCTTGCCACATGCCTCTGTGGCAGTTTTTATGTAGGTAAAACCAAACGCCAATTCTGTGTGAGGATTCGAGACCATATTAAGCCCTTACTAAAAGGGAAGACTTCTACCTCTATCAATCGACATATAGCACAGTACCATGAGTCCAATCCCCATGTTATAGGATTTACAGCATTAGAACACATCCCTGCACATATAAGGGGTGGAGATATTGACCAGAAACTTTTACAACTAGAAACCAAATGGATACACACTTTGGACGCCACCAGATATCCTGGGCTCAATGAAAATATTAGTTTCAAACCCTTCTTATAAAAAATATCCTTCTTGATATGAACTTCTTCAGGTTATATTGTATTTATTTACTTTGCTTATGTGTCTTTTTCATATTCCTCCCTTTAGTCCTCCCTATGTATAAGTTGGCTATGTTGAATTAGGATACTGCTCCCCCCCTTCTTTCCCTTTTTTGCTTTTTTAAAAAAAAAAAAAAAATACACTAATTTTTGTCTAGGGACACACCATGGAAATATATTTATGTTTAGGTTAAGATACTCCCTGTACACTGTTGTAAATTATATTTTGATCCTATTGTCTGACTGTTAGCTCATGTATCTTCATTACTTGCATTTAAATACGGTTTTTGCGAGCTGTCAGGGTGACTTGTGTGAGCACACTCCAGGGATTTAACCCCTTCCTTATTTTCCCTCTGTTATCTGTTCCAATTTCTTGCCTTGTGTGCAGGCGCCCCTTTGGGGTTTTATATATATCCCTGGACTGTCCTTGCCCACGTTCACCCCCTCCCTGTGTGTCTCGATGACGTCCCCCTCCCCTCGGATGTTCGGGTCTCCTTTTCCCTCTTATTTTCCCTTTCCCTTTTTCCCCTTCCTCCCTCCCCTCGTCTCGCTTTCCCTCTGTTCTCTTCTCTTTTCTGGTTCTTTTCTTTTCTTTCCCTTTCCCTTCCCTTGCTCCCTTTCAACCTCCTTTCTGGTCCTTCTATCCCTGAGCCCCTGCCTCCCGATGTGGGGTATGTGCACTTCATCCGGTATTTTATAGCCTCCCACTAGGTGCACACTCAGCTGTATGGACACCCAAGGGCTTAGGGAATCCCCCTTGCCCACCTCTAGCCACGACGCATTGGAAATCTCCACTCATTTCCAGGCATCATTCCGCCCTATGTGGCGGCTGATTCCGCGTCCTGCTTGTGATGCTATTCACATCACCTTGGACACCACCGCAATGCCTTCTGGATCCTGTAGGCCGGGACGGTTTTGCGGTGGGCGCATGCGCCGTGGCTCTTCTTGTCCGCTCACACGTGCGGTGACGTCAGACGCCGCACGTGTGTGGAGTGCATAAGAACGCCGGCATCCCAGGCAAACACACTCGCCGGGGATGTTACAGGACACCGACGTATCTACCACCACTGGACTGGGTAGGTACCAGTATGGACCTCAGCTGTTTGGGGCTTTACCAGACTTACCGCATACTTATACTATCTTCTGCTTTCCGGTTTTTCCTACCCAGGGTTATCGCCGGCTGTTGGCTTTACTTAGCCTAGCATTCCACTATATATCTATCTAATGGTAAGTCTGTACTTACCCTGCCTTGTGCTGGTGCAGTTCACTTATGGATTAACCAAAGTGCCTTTTATGATTATGTTTCTTTTCCCCCCAGATAGTCCTATAAGTGGCAAACAAACCCTTCTCCTGTTTATGTAAATCTTGCTCCCGTTGACATTTAGAGTTTCTCTCTAAGTGCAAGGATTTATCGGTGTCCTGCATTCACTTTAAAAAGCACTATCCTGTAAGTACACTAATTTGGAGACTTTTTAGTCCCACATAATGAATCTTCTCTATTAATTGATGAAAATTGTATGACCCTTACAGGGGAAAAAAAAGGCGATACTATGATAGATGTACTTACTGCAAATAATTTATACCTTTCTAGATACATAATTGGCCAGGTCCTTCTTACTGCCCTCTACAGCTACCTATTGTGCTCCTGGCTGGAGGTTTAGTGCTGGAGCTGTGTGAGGCCTCCTCCGGTGACTTGCAGGTATCTCATTTCCATCTATGGAATGTCTGGTTGGGTGATTGTTTCGGGACGAGGACTCTTAGCCTGCCCGATGGTGTGTGGGGAACTTGTCTTGGTGCATTTTGGGTGGTGGTGGAGGTCAGTCTATACTGTCAGCTCGCAAACATAAACATATATATATATATACATTTATACATATTTAAACGACATTTTCCCTAGTGTACTATCTATTTGATATACTTATTGTTTGTTATGTCATTTTCACAGAACTACTGTAGCGTTTTTAGGTACTAACAACTTATCCCTGAAGAAGCCAACACTGGCGAAACATGTCGGATAACTAAAATACCTATTCCTCGCATTGGCCGTTACATCTATAAGGCCTAGCTCGGTGAAATTCACTACAGATATGTTTTTAGCTTTGATGCACACCTTGTTTCTGTAATTCTTGTGTTTGTTTTTTATATATGATATGTTCTAAATAAAAATTATTTATCTTTTAAAAAAATTTTGGTATGTACCGTGTTTTCCTGGCACCGTCATAATCCCTTTATTCCCCTTCTTTGACCTTACCAATGCTATACCTGACTCCTCCACGTCTTCCTGGGTGGAAGGCCCAGGTTGGACTTCGGAAGCCTTATCTGATGTGGAAAGAAGAGTGGAAGGAAGAGTGGAAGGAAGGGTTGAGAGCGATGGCCTGATTTCAGTCTGGTCTGACAGAAATCGCAGTCTGTTGTAGTACCATAGCCTGGGGACATAAATGTCATCTGCTGCTGCTCCTGATCTCTGGGATTTCTGGACCTTCTTGCACTCCCTATTATATGTGCTCCTCAGGCCACCAATTTTGCACTTCAAATAGTTGTTTGCCGTGGGGATCTGCAGCTTCACAAATTCCAACAGTTGATCCAGCACTGCCTGCCTCTTTATTCTATTAGTATAAAAGGGGTGTTTTGTCTGCCACAGACATGGCAGCTCTCTGTATTTATCAATGAATTGGGGGAGGACGTTGTGATCGTTGAATCAATCCATTTTATCTGCAAGACACAACACAAGACAAACCCTAATGTCAGGCTAAACTCTCATAATCTTGTCCCAATATAGGCCTCAATCTATAAGCAGTATAGGCCACTGATGCCCCAAGTTAAAATGGTACCTTCGTTAGCACGATTGGCGCCTCAGTCCTCCGTCCTCTGCTTGCAGAATATACGTACGACGCACGCGTGTTACGCTTTATATACACTGCGCATGCATGACACTCCGCCCCCCCTGACCTTCTTTCTAGTATATTCCCCGCCCCTTGTCTTTCAGCACAGTGGGAGAGCACATGGCGAAGAAAGAGCAGAGGAGAGCAGCAATGAGGAGGATGAGGAAAGCCCGGAGCCACTAATGTCCCGATCCCGGAGGAGATTTAAGGCCTCAAATATGTCCTTTGTAGAGATGGTGGACATCTTGAAGAGGGCCGACTATGATGGGAAGCATGGACCTTACCCAAACCCAAATGTGAGAGAGGCCAAGATTATGGCTAAAGTTGTGAAAAGTCTGCAGAAGAATTTTGGGGTACAACGATCCAAGGATCAACTGAGGAAACGATGGTCAGACCTCAAATTGAGGGAGCAGGATCAGTACAGAAGAATCAAGAGAGTACTGCAAAAAAGTAAGTATTTTGTCATTTGTTCCTATTATTATTATTACGTTTGTGCTGCTCCATGTGCTTTTCTTTACTGTTGTACAGTTTAAAATGGCGTTTAAAATGGCAAGTTTCAAGTTCGTGGGCACAGTAATCATTCGTAGTAAACATTGTTCGTTTGCTCACTAATACAATGTTTTTGGAAGATGCAGGTTAACTACATTTGTTCATGCCTATTTGTCCTAAAAGAAGTTTGTTGTTTAGATGGAGATAGAAGGATCTCGCGCATAAAATCTATCATATAAATAAATAAAATTCACATATAACACTAATGGTAAGTGGGTGTGAAAAAAGAAGCAAATCTTAGATAAAATGCATCAAGTGAAGTGACCGTGCTGAAAAATAATAATAAATCACAATAAATAGTCACATTCAAAATAAAAATAAATAAATGTGCAAAAATGCAAAACATGTGCAACAAAGGTGCAAAAATGCGAACGATATAGTGTAAAAAAACTTCCAATAATAGGATATGTCAGAAAAAACAGTTCTTAGAAATGACCATATAAAGTTCATGAACCGTGGTGGTCATAGAAAAAATAAGTAAGTATGAGTAGTGGTGATAATGACAATCTTCATAAAACAAATGACGGCTCGACCAGGCTCTCTAAACTCTCACCTCAGAGATGGAAATCAAAGGCATCAATATATGTCTTTCTCTGTTGTGATAGAAGAAGCAATCCCCTCTGCTTACTATCAGGCACCTCAAGGATGGAAACAACTGGCAACAATGTATGTCTTTCTCTGTTGTAATACAGGCAGCGTTCCCCTCTGTTTATTGTCAGGCACCTATAAAAATAAACTGGGAATATTTCCACCTAGGCTGTGACAGCCCGGTGGGAGGAGGGGGAGGAGAGAGGAGGCCTCTAATGGTGTAGTATTTTAAAATTCAATTTATTAGGTAAAACAAAAGGTGGTCTCTTACATAAAAACAAAGTAAATACACATGAAAGGAAGGAGCGGCGTCCGAAGGCGCCACCTTACGTGACTTCCGGTATAGTCAACTCTCTGCCACGCCCTACGCGTTACGTCACCGCTCGTGACTTCAACTGGCGCCGCTCCTTCCTTTCATGTGTATTTACTTTGTTTTTATGTAAGAGACCACCTTTTGTTTTACCTAATAAATTGAATTTTAAAATACTACACCATCAGAGGCCTCCTCTCTCCTCCCCCTCCTCCCACCGGGCTGTCACAGCCTAGGTGGAAATATTCCCAGTTTATTTTTATAGGTGCCTGACAATAAACAGAGGGGAACGCTGCCTGTATTACAACAGAGAAAGACATACATTGTTGCCAGTTGTTTCCATCCTTGAGGTGCCTGATAGTAAGCAGAGGGGATTGCTTCTTCTATCACAACAGAGAAAGACATATATTGATGCCTTTGATTTCCATCTCTGAGGTGAGAGTTTAGAGAGCCTGGTCGAGCCGTCATTTGTTTTATGAAGATTGTCATTATCACCACTACTCATACTTACTTATTTTTTCTATGACCACCACGGTTCATGAACTTTATATGGTCATTTCTAAGAACTGTTTTTTCTGACATATCCTATTATTGGAAGTTTTTTTACACTATATCGTTCGCATTTTTGCACCTTTGTTGCACATGTTTTGCATTTTTGCACATTTATTTATTTTTATTTTGAATGTGACTATTTATTGTGATTTATTATTATTTTTCAGCACGGTCACTTCACTTGATGCATTTTATCTAAGATTTGCTTCTTTTTTCACACCCACTTACCATTAGTGTTATATGTGAATTTTATTTATTTATATGATAGATTTTATGCGCGAGATCCTTCTATCTCTATCTATTTTTTCGGGTGCCATGTGTACACTTGCTTATTTCGCTGCAATCTTTTTAGATATCATCATATGAATCTTTCACTTCAAGCTCTTATTTGTACACTTTGTGATTGTCACCAGATTCACTTGTTTCTCACTTTAGCGCGAAGGATCCTAGCATTTATATTGTTGTTTAGATGGATTTTTAACTAGAATATAATGCAAACTTGATTCAGTGTAAGGAGAGGACAGTCAGCAGCTGTTTACACATTTGGACGCAGGAGCACTAGTGTGGGACACCAGAACAAACTTTTTAGGGTGTCCCACACAGGTGCTCCAGTGGATACTATGGGTGTCTCCATGTGTGAAACTTGCACAAAACAGGTAAGTATTCTAGCTTTAGAAAGGGAAAAAAATAATGTGTTCAGCTTGGAGCTCTGCCAAAACAGACAATTGTACGTCACTTCCAAGCAATGTTTTATATTCCTAATTCTGTCCTCAAATATCTTTGTGCTAAGTATACCTATTTTTTAATTCACATAGGGGAGAAAAGACTCGGGACATCAGAGGACACCAGGGACCCCCAACCTCATAAAGAAGGGGAAGTCACCACACCACAACCTCAGGATGTGGAGGAAGGAGAGGTTTATGAAGTGGGCAAAATAGTGACCACAACAGGTGAGTGTCTGAGACCACAGCTTCAGGTAATAGATGTATGCCTGCATATTTATAATACATGGTGTGTTTTTTTTATTTTTAAGTGATGTGGATGTTGTGGAAGAAGAATCGCATTTCACCAGTGCAAGTGCACACGTCCTCATCGGGGAGATCATGGTGTGCAATCATGATTTAGAAAAGATAAAGGAAAACATCAATGATGTTGAACAAAAAATGAAGAACATCATTGATGTTTTGGGCAGAATATAAAACACACAAAAAATGTACCGTTTTGTTGTGTAAATTTTTCTTTTAAATGAAGTTTTCATGTATTTTAAAAGCTAAATTTTGAAGATGCACACAGTGTGTCAACATGTGCTATTTGCCATCACAGGAAATCAATGTATGCGTTTTGTGGGTGCAACCCCTTCCTCGCAACTTTTGTAGATGAGAGGAAGGGGTTGCACCCCCGAAACACATCCATTGATCCCCCATGATGGCAGCTAGCACATGTTGACATTAGGCATGGGATCAGGAGGGAAATCCACATTTTGACTCTCAATTTGTGTGCATCTTCAAAATTTGGCTTTTACAAGGGTGACATCAACCCATCTGATGAAGCCAATATCAACACAGTTTGGACATACTAATGTCTGATATTGCCTTCACTTTGTCAAAGTTGAACTTTGTGAGTTCCTGAGTTGTGTATTTTTAATGGTTTTAAACATGCTTGTTTAACGCAAAAAAAGACTATTTGTACTGTCAAACCTAAAAATGTTATGCAAAAAATATGTTGGTTTGTTTAAAAATCCTTTTCTAACGCACATGTGAATGTGCTTTGAGTACATTTTTTTCTACTCAACAATGTGTGGCTTCTTCTTTCAATGCTCAATACCAGTTTTTGGAGTAAGTTGGTGTTTACAGTGGCAATGGGGGTTATTTACTAAAGGCAAATCCACTTTGTACTACAAGTGCACTTTCAGTGCAATTTCAAGTGTACTTGCAGTGCACTTGTAGTGCAAAGTGGTTTTGGCTTTAGTAAATAACCCCCACAGTGCTCTAAAATTTGCCCCAATCAGGCCATTTTCGGGACTCAAAACAATTAGTAATTCATTGTACGGAAAACGATGTGTTTTTTTTTTTTTAGCATTAATGCATTACATACATTAAAACAAAAACAAGGTGTGTGTATGTGTAGCAGACCCAGAGATTGTCACCTCATGTATCAAATAAATTACGTTTGCACTATTGAAGAAACTGGCCAAAAAGAAAAGCCCATTGGAGAACCTAGGAGACAGCTAAAAGAAACACAAGCATTAAATCAAATGAAATATTATTTCAGTTTGAAATAAAAATGTATTTTAAAAATAATTCTCAAACATTTGCTGGCATATCAATGGCCCCCTACCCGCAAAGTATTCCATATATTTTTGATGGACCTCACGGGCTCTTTGGGGGGCGCAAGCCAGGACGGCCAGCTTCAAGTGCCGTCAAGGTTGTTTGTGCTTGAAATCCGGCCTCAGGCCCAACTGAGGCCACATAGTTCATAGCATTTCTCCTTAGAAAGTTGTGTAGAATGCAGCATGCAAGTATTATATGGTTTAGTTTATATTCCGCCATGTTGATTGCTGTCAGGAATAGGTGGAACCGGCTGGCCATTATCCCGTAAGCATTCTCCACCACTCTTCTGGCTCTGGCCAGCCAGTAGTTAAAAACCCTCTGGTCCGGGGTGAGGGTCCACATGGGGAATGGCCACATCAGGTGTTCACCAAGCCCAAGCCCTTCATCAGCGACGAAGACGAACAGTAGACCAGCCACGTTGTCTTCCAAGGGTGGCAATCCCAAGCCATCAATATGGAGCTGTCCATAGAACTCGGTCTGGGCGATGACTCCACCATCCGACATCCGGCCATTCGTCCCCACATCCACATACAAAAACTTGCATGTTGCCGACACCACCCCCAACATCAAAATACTATTAAACCCCTTGTAATTATAACAGTATGACCCCGAGTTGGGGGGTGGGAAGATGTGGACGTGTTTCCCATCAATTGCCCCTCCGCAGTTGGGAAAGTCCCACCGCTGGGCAAATTGGGAAGCCACAGTCTGCCATTTCTGTGGCGTTGAAGGAAACTGTGGAGTGAAACAAGAAAAACATTTTTGTACTTTTGCACATAACATTGCAAGCAGATTAGACACAAACATTTAAAGACAAAAATATAAGGTCCACTTATCAGATTCCTCACCCCCTCTAATGGGCCATTCAAGAATTTTAGGGGGGAGGGTATGTTTTGGACAGGTAACCATCTCCACTTCATTGAGAGCTGAATGCATACATAATGTGTATTACTTTGGCCAGGCCCTCCTTACTTACATATTGGCAGCCCACTGGACAGGTAAGAAGTGTCATAATACAAAAATATGAATATACACTGTACAAATTGAAGCACATTTTTACATTCTGCAATTGCCTATCAAGATAATAGGGGAACAAAAAAAACTTTAAACAATACCATTTGAAAGTATTTAGGCAGGCCCTAACACTACACGCTTTAATGAATTCATCCATAAATCTGACCACAAAAGAGGTAGGTATAGTGTGAATGGGTTTGGCAAAGTCAGTAGATAGAGGGTTGGTATTGGTTGACTTAGCAGATGGGGGGGAGGGAGGGTTCCAAATGAGTTCGGGACCCCAAAAAAAAAGCCTCTGGCACGCTGCCTAAATTTAAGAACAACAATAAAATTAAACACATTTTAGGGGGTGTTTAGAGTAAAGCAGTACAATGGAGCTGACAAAATACATTCTTAAGTGACTAGGCTAGGTGTGTATGGGCCCAGTATAGCATGCTGGGGAGTTTAGTGAAGGCAAATATGCATGAAGGACAAAAAAGGAACTTTAAAAACTTCTGGCATGCATGAGGAGAAAGAGGACATTCACAGCATATTACGATCATGGTAATTATGGAATGATGAAAGAAATCCAATACATTAGCAAACATTAAATACATAGAATGTGATTTTAAAGGATAAAACTCACCTTAATATAGTCCTTCTGCAGGACCTGAATAATGGCAGAACAGGTCTCTGGAATAATGATTCCAGGAGCCTGGGGGGAGATGCCTGTCGAGAACTTGATGTCCTGTAGACTTCTCCCCATCGCCAAGTACCGCAACGTGGCGATGAGCCTCTGCTCGGGGGTAATGGCTTGCCGCATGCAGGTGTCCTGCTTCGTAATATAACGGGGACAGCAAAGCCAACAGACGGTGAAAAAATGAATCCGTCATCGGGAGATAATTCCTGAAATCATTAGGATTATTATCCCTGATCTCCCGCAGTAAAGGCATGTGTGAGAATTGGTCACGCTGGAGCAACCAATTCTTAGGCCATGAACTCCTCCTCCCCCTATTTATGGACTTGGCTTGGGTCAAAGTAAGAACCCCAACACCAAGCCCCCACATAGCACGAACTCTACGATGAGTGTGTACCCGCAACATGGCCTTAAAACAGTCGGCTGGCCAGAACGAACTAACAGAACGCATTGAAAATCAGAAAGGCCTGAGAAGAGCGAGCTGAAAATCAGAAACAAGCGGACAAGAACACACTGAAAACCAGATACGAACTGACTACATGCACTGAAAAACAGATACAAATACACAAGCACAAACTGAAGAGCAGTAACAGACTGAAAAGCACAAGGCTGAAAAGCGCGAATCATCTCTCACCAAACTTCTACTAACATGATATTAGCAAAAGGAGCCCAAAGGGTGGAGCACTTAGTATTGAACTTCCTTTTTCTAGTCCCATCGTACGTGTTGTACGTCAGCGCGTTCTTGGCGATCGGAATTTCTGACAACATTTGTGCGGCCGTGTGTATGCAAGACAAGTTTGAGCCAAAATCCATTGGAAATAAATCCAGGATTTTTTATTGTCGGAATGTCTGTACGCGGCATAACGCTGGGATGAAATTATGGATATTTTATACACAGCTTGTACCAATGAAACTATATTCAGTACATACCATACCTGACTGATGCCTCTGAAATCTGGAAAACACTGAAGTAGTCACAGCTATTCCAGTGATTTCCACTTGCTTTCAGGTCCTGTGCTGAGTAACTGCCCTGCTGCATGCTGAACACACAAGGTTTGGCGGTGGGTATGGATGCCATTCAGAGAATGTTTGGCAAAGCATTTTCTGAATGGACGAAGTGGAGAGCGTGACATCACCACCCTACATTTCCATCTCATCCAGTCATCTCATCCAGTCAGCTCTACATTTATTAAGAAAAGAATTCTCTGGATTTATTGAATTTACCGTATTTATCGGCGTATAACACGCACTTTTTTTCCCTTAAAATCAGGGGAAAGTCGCAGGTGCGTGTTATACGTCGATCCCCGCCGATCCCGAGCTGTCCAAATGTCAAAATCGCGGACCGCGATTGGCGCCGCCAGAGCCGAAGTACACAGAGCCGGTCCTCGGCTCTTTCCGGCGGCTCTCGTTTACTTTCGGCTCCACTCGTAGTCACGAGCGGAGCTATCCGAACCTACTCGGATAGCTCCGCTCGGGACTACGAGTGGAGCCGAAAATAAACGAGAGCCGCCGGAAAGAGCCGAGGACCGGCTCTTTCCGGCGGCTCTCGTTTACTTTCGGCTCCACTCGTAGTCCCGAGCGGAGCTATCCGAACCTACTCGGATAGCTCCGCTCGGGACTACGAGTGGAGCCGAAAGTAAACGAGAGCCGCCGGAAAGAGCCGAGGACCGGCTCTGTGTACTTCGGCGCCGGCGGCGCCATTTTCAAATCGCGGACCGCGATTTTGAAGCCCTGGAAGCAGGGACAGGGGATCCCAGGCTGCACTGGGGCAAGGCTGCACTGGGGAAGGCTGCACTGGGGAAGGCTGCACTGACAAGGCTGCACTGGGGAAGGCTGCACTGACAAGGCTGCACTGGGGAAGGCTGCACTGGGGAAGGCTGCACTGACAAGGCTGCACTGGGGAAGGCTGCACTGGGGAAGGCTGCACTGACAAGGCTGCACTGGGGAAGGCTGCACTGACAAGGCTGCACTGACAAGGCTGCACTGACATGGCTGCAATGAAGGGCATTTAAATGTAAGTTTTTTCCCTTCAACTTCCCTCCTAAAAGTTTTTTTTCCTTAAAATTCCCTCCTAAATTGGGGTGCGTGTTATACGCCGGTGCGTGTTGTACGCCGATAAATACGGTAATTCAAGCACCCTACAACCATAATTACAGGAAAAGCTTTCCTAATTACAATGTAATATTAGTTATTAAGGATAGGATTCTTTTATATAAAGTATGCTGCAGGTTGTTTGTATTGGTCCTTTAATAACAGTAAGATTTTGCTGATTACATTTAATTTTAAACAAATGTTATAGCAGTATTATTTTATAATGTCTCTTCTTACTAAATTTCTAGTAGCAAATTATATATATATTTATCTTCCTACATGAAGTAGCTTGGTCTTCTGTAAGTTGGCTTGGCAGTGTTATTGGAAGCAGATCATGTTTGAAAAATGATTAAAAGAAAGTTAACCAAATTAGCAAAAAATTATTATTAAAGCATTATTGCCATAGCCGTTCAAGGCTAGCCAAGTTAAAATGAAATATTGCCCCATTGTTTGCATTACAAGTTTTATATGAATTTAGAACTGGAAGAGGATATGGAAATTGGATGATTTCACATTGGAAATATGTTTGGTTGTTGGATAAATGGATGCGATTTGGAAACAAAAATACTGGCACTCAGCAAAAACAGAAAAAAGAGAGGATTTGTTTTTTTCTGTTCTTTCCAGCTTTTTACACCAGAGAAGAGGTCACACAGGTCAACAATTTGTCTGTCTCGTTCGTTATTATGTCTAAGATCATTTTTTAAATAGGATGTTTTTTACTATTGCAAAATAAAGTATTGCTTCACATGGACAGCTATGGTAATATGTCAAAGTCATAAAATATATAAAACTTATTTTTTTTTTTCAGGCATTATCATCCATGTCTGTGTGTTCGCCTCTATCAATTACAGATCTGCAGTAGTTTGAAGACATACACATACCTCCCAACTTTTTGAGATGGGAATGAGAGACACCTAGCAGCAAAAGTATGCAAGCATAGAACACACCCCTTACCACGCCCCCTTCAAGGAGAATTGTACAAAAAAACAAGACTGGTTAAACCCACAAGTACTTTTTTTATACTATTCCTTCATATTGGCTTTTGGAATTTACAAATGTAGCAATTTAGAAATCAGATGAAAGGTTTAGTGCTGGAAAACACTTTTTGATAGATAAAAAGTGCATTTTATATACAGTACATCTATATGGATCAGACCAAAATGAGGGAAAAATGAGGAGGAATGAGGGACAGAGGGACATTGCTCGAAATCAGGGACAGTCCCTCGAAATTAGGGACAGTTGGGAGTTATGCATACATGCAAAGTATAACAAGTTGCATGGCCTCTCATCATCTATAACTTGTGTTCTGGCATGTGACACATTAACAGCCATTATTGCGTATCAAAATCCAAGACCTAAAAGTATGTTATCAGTCCTTAGATGTGTTGGCTGCACTCGTTCTTTTGTTTATTTTTGCCAAGTAATCCCGCTGGCAAAACATACTGCCATAGGGTAAAATGTGTATCTATGGAGGGGCAGCATTGTCTCCTAAATAAGGGGGTAGGAGGGATACAAAATACCACCTTCCCTTTCCTTCCCTTCCCTTCTCTTGAGTTGGGCGAACAGTTTGAGCCAAGCAAATGTACAGCCCAAACATCGCTTGTTCGTCAAACACCTGAATTTGTTTGGCGCACGGATGAATGTTCGCCCACCGAGTGCCCCACAATGCACTATGCGCTGCATATATACAATTTCCGGCAAGCGGCCCCGTCTCCACAAGTGGGGAAGGGGACCTGTCAGAAACAGGTCCCCGTTCCCCCTCCCCCTGAAAGGTGTCAAATGTGGCTTTGAAGGGGGGAGGAATCGTATAAGTGGAAGTTCCACTTTTGGGTGAGTCATCAGCTGTCAACGGCTTCTCTGCTGACAGCTGAATGAAAAAGAAAAACATTGCCGGGAATTGAAGAAAGTGAAAACAAACGGCATGGGGTCCCCCCAAAAATCCATACCAGACACTTATCCGAGCATGCAGCCTGGCAGGTCAGGAAAGGGGGAAACGAGCAAGCTGCCCTCCCCCTCCTGAATCATACCAGGTTACATGCCCTCATTATGGGGGGTGCTTTGGGACAGGGTGGGCTCTGCCCACTACCACCCCAATGCACCTTGTCCCTATGTTGATGGGGACAAGAGCCTCCCAGATCCCACCCCCCCATGTGAATGAGTAGGGGTACATTGTACCCCTACTCATTCGCCAAAAAAAAGTGTCAAAAATAAAGACAGAAGGCAGTTTTTTGACAATTCCTTTCATAAAAAAATAAATAAAAACAATACTCTCTGATATAGATCCATCGTCAATCACAACACCCGTCGCACCGCCATAAAAAAATGCTTCCCCCACAACGAAAAGGCTAACTGCCGAATGCCTGCTCCTCCATTTGACAGTTCTAAAATAGGTAAGGGGCTAGTGATGTGACCTGGTAGAACTGCCCCTTGTGATGTCACCGACCAAGCACGCACCAGTCCATGACATCACAAGGGGGCTTCCAAATTCCGATAAGCCCCCTGCCCGCAGACCCCCACAACCACCGCCCAGGGTTGTCAGGAAGAGGCCCTTGTCCCCATCAACATGGGGACAATGTGCTTTGTGGCAGGGGGTTGTTCGCTCGCCCCCCCTTCCTGACTTTCCGGGCTGCATGCTTGGATAAGGGTCTGGTGTGGATTCTGGGGGGGACCCCATGCTGTTTTTCTTATTTTATTTTGGCTTGAGGTTCCCCTTAAAATCCATACCAGACCCAAAGGGATCCCCATGGCATTTTTCTTTACAGTTTTGTATTGCCAGCAATGATATTGTATTGGCGGCAATTTAAATGTCTTTTTTTTCATTTTGTTTTGCTTTTAAAGGTAAAAGAGAGATTTGGGGTATTTTTGACCCAAGATCTCACCATAAAGAAGGCCTGTCATCCTTATTTCTATTACAAGGAATGTTTACATTGTATTGACTATTGTTTAGTGTTTTATGTAGCCAGCATTCAGCCAGCAGGTGGTATTTTAGGCTCCTTTTTACATGTTTTCTTCTTTCTGTCTATGGCCTTGTTCACATGGGTGCTGAGGCCCAAATACAGTGCCTAAAATATTTGAATGGGTTGCTTGCATGCAGCACCTGTCAGCTTATTCACTGTATACAGGCCTTAGCGCTCTTGTGCATGAGGCCTACCACTTGCTGGGAAAAGCCCAGGGATGTACTGGAAATGGAGCGAGTACAAAGAAGGGCAACAAAGCTAATAAAGGGTCTGGAGGATCTTAGTTATGAGGAAAGGTTGCGAGCACTGAACTTATTCTCTCTGGAGAAGAGACGCTTGAGAGGGGATATGATTTCAATTTACAAATACTGTACTGGTGACCCCACAATAGGGATAAAACTTTTTCGCAGAAGAGAGTTTAATAAGACTCGTGGCCACTCATTACAATTAGAAGAAAAGAGGTTTAACCTTAAACTAGGTAGAGGGTTCTTTACTGTAAGAGCGGCAAGGATGTGGAATTCCCTTCCACAGGCAGTGGTCTCAGCGGGGAGCATTGAAAGCTTCAAGAAACTATTAGATAATCACCTGAATGACCGCAACATACAGGGATATGTAATGTAATACTGACACATAATCACACACATAGGTTGGACTTGATGGACTTGTGTCTTTTTTCAACCTCACCTACTATGTAACTATGTAACTATGTTTACAGATCTCAATAGCTCCAGATAAAAAAAAATCTCTACACATACCAAGCAAATAATTCATTGCAGTTATTTGCCTATTGGACCACTTCATCCATGGTTTTATTCAGTGGAACAATAGGTATATGCCTAATGGTTAAACTAACTCTGATAGAGTTCCACACATTCATGACACAATAGAGAAGCTGAGCCAGCAGCCGGTCCAGACATCTGGATGTATCCAAACATTAAAGTTGGGATCTCTTTAGAGTCTGGACAGACTGCCTGCTGTCTGCTGAATACTGCTCACAGGAGTGCAGAATGAATAGCACTTCTGTGATCCCCAGGGGAAGTAGGGCCAAAAGGGCTATGACCCTACTTCTCCTTTTAAAAATGTAAGCAATGGGAAGTCTTTCTCCAGCTCTGTAAGTTGTAGGTTTGACAGGTCTTTGAATATGATGTAATATGTTTGCTAGAGAGTAGGGATGGGCCGAACACCCCCCTGTTCGGTTCGCATCCAGAACATGCGAACAGGCAAAAAATTTGTTCGAACACGCGAACACCGTTAAAGTCTATGGGACACGAACATGAAAAATCAAAAGTGCTAATTTTAAAAGTTAATATGCAAGTTATTGTCATAAAAAGTGTTTGGGGACCCGGTCCTGCCCCAGGGCACATGTATCAATGCAAAAAAAAGTTTTAAAAACGTCAGTTTTTTCGAGAGCAGTGATTTTAGTAATGCTTAAAGTGAAAAAATAAAAGTGAAATATTCCTTTAAATTTCGTACCTGGGGGGGTGTCTATAGTATGCCTGTAAAGTAGCGCATGTTTCCCAACAGTCCGAGAGCAAAATGGGAAAAAAATGGGAAAAAAAGTCATTTAAAAGTGCTAGCGCTAGTGCCGGCTATAAATGAATTGTCGGTCCCAACAATACACATAAAAGTCATTGAAAGTCATTGAAAAAAAAAAAAAAAATGTGTGGGGGTCCCCCAAAATTCCATTACCAGGCCCTTCAGGTGTGCTATGGATATTAAGGGGAACTCCGCGCCAAAATTAAAAAAAAATTGGCATGGGGTTCCCCCAAATATTCACACCAGACCCTTATCCGAGCACGCAACCTGGCAGGCTGCAGGAAACGAAGGGGGATGAGAGAACCCCCTGAACCGTACCAGGCCACATGCCCTCAACATGGGGAGGATGTCCCCATGTTGATGGGGACAATGGCTTCATCCCCACAACCCTTGCCCGGTGGTTGTGGGGGTCTGCGTGCTTATCAGAATCTGGAAGCCCCCTTTAACAAAGGGGACACCCAGATCCCGGCCCCCCCATACATTGTACCCCTACCATTTCACAAAAAGAAAGTGTCAAAATGTTTAAAAACCACAGGAGACGGCTTGGGACAAGTCCTTTATTAAAAATTTTAAAATTAAAAAGAGATTCCAGCGATGTAATCCAATAAATCCATGCTCCTACTCCAGCGATGTAATCCAATTCTCGATCTCCAGCGATGGATGATCTCCAGCGACTCCAGCCAGGAACACACACAGGATCCTGCCTCCACCGGAGGCACCCAGCCAATGACGCAGCGCTAGCTTGACAGCTCTTATGTGAGGGTGGGGCCACCCATCATGTGACCCCACCCCCTCTGACAAGGGGAAACCCTGGGGTTTCCCAGTGACGTGTACAGGTGACCCCGCCCCCCTCTGATGCAACGCAGGATTCCTGTTTCATCATCCATCTTTTTGTGAAATGGTAAGGGTACAATGTACCCCTTACCAATTCACATGGGGTGGCGGGATCTGGGTGTTCCCTTTGTTAAAGGGGTATTCCAGACTCCGATAATCCCCCCGCCCACAGACCCCCACAACCACCGGGCAAGGGTTGTAGGGATGAGGCCCTTGTCCCCATCAACATGGGGACATCCTCCCAATTTTGAGGGCAATTGGCCTGGTACGGTTCAGGAGGGGGGGTGCTCTCTCATCCCCCCCTCTTTTCCTGCGGCCTGCCAGGTTGCATGCTCGGATAAGGGTCTGGTGTGGATTTTTGGGGGAACCCCACGCCATTTTTTTTATTTTGGCGTGGAGTTCCCCTTAAAATCCATACCAGACCTCGGGTCTGGTATGGATTTTTGGAGGGAGCCCCACGCCATTTTTTAAAAAAATTTTGGTGTGGAGTTCCCCTTAATACCCATTCCAGACCTGAAGGGCCTGGTAATGGAATTTTGGGGGACGCATTTTTTTTTAATCTTTCAATAAACTTTCAATGACTTTTATGTGTATTGTCGGGACCGACAATTCATTAATAGCCGGCACTAGCGCTAGCACTTTTAAATGACTTTTTTTTCCTTTAGAAATGTAATTTTGCTCTCGGACTGTTATAAACATGGAAAACATGCGCTACTTACAGTCATACTTTAGACACCCCCCAGGTATGAAATTTAAAGGAGTATTTCACTTTTATTGTTTCACTTTAACCATTATTAAAATCACTGCTCCCGAAAAAACTGCCGTTTTTAAAACTTTTTTTGCATTGATACATGTCCCCTGGGGCAGGACCCAGGTCCCCAAACACTTTTTGTAGTGTTTATAAAGCCCTTCCAGTGCCAAAGGTTATTTTTTTAGCAAGGTTTCTATCTATGCAATTTTAAATACGGCCTATTGTTTTTCAGTTTTGCAAGATGGTTTTTCTGGCTACTGCTAGTAATACTAAGGCCAATCTCTGTGTTCCTTTAGCAATTTATCAGTTCATGGACAATAATATATGTTACTTTTTCTGTTGATACTCAGTGTAGTAAGAAAAGTAACAGTGGTCACACATCTTAGCTTTGTTGTCACACAATGATGTTTACTTTATCACAGACATGTCACTTATTTTTAAGGGAGAAAATCACATTTGTAAAGCACAGTGCTTAGTGAAGTCACAAAGCATGTGAAGCCCTACTGAAATGAAAGGATGGGGGAAAAAGCCAAGAGGAGGGCCAAGGTGTTAGCCTCTCCCCTAATCACAGAGTACACTCTGTGGGGTATCATAGGCTCCACATTCTGACCAGTATATTATGAATGGCACCTAAAATGCAGACACAGTGTGAAGTAAACACTGAGGTGTCTGTCGAAGAGCGAATAATGGTATCTTCTCTTTATTATCAATGGAGGCCTAAGAGTAGTATAGAGGTGTAAAATGTAGTCCTTATTGGAAAGGACTAAGTAGTTACATTTTCCACAGATTAGGCAGATAGAGAACATTTAATATGCTACAGAAGATTGATTCTTCTTGTGGAATTGATTCTGTCCCTTTAAAGCATGTTATATGACACAGTGCTTGTGCTGTGTCATTTGGCCCCCTGTAACACCTAAAAAAACCTGGCTGATCCTGCCAGTTTCTACCCTCCCCTCTGTAAACTGACCACAGTGTATCATGGCTGCTGAGATGAGACACCGTGGTCAGTTTACGCGCCTCCGTCATCTGCTATCTGCTCTCTTCTCTGCTCCTGTGTCCTCCTCCCCCCTCCCCTCTCTGTCTGTCTGCTCATGACAGTGCCGCCCCTCCCTCTTCCTGCTGCTCTCATAATACTAACCTGTATACACCATCAAAACTGCCTCCCATTGCAGTGTCCCCCTCTGTGAATGATTTATAAATATAAATGCTGTAAATGCCTCATTAAAGAGCCGAGGTTGTGATCACATGACCAGCCAGCTCTCTCCTCCTCCCCTCCTGCTCCCCTCCAGACTGACATCAGCAGAGGAATCTCGGCCCCTCCCGCTGCATCTGTCAGAGGAGGAAAGGAGAAAGCTACATGGTCATGTGATCGCAATCTCAGCTGTGAAATGAGGTATTTGCAGCATTTATTTTTATAAATCACATACAGAGGGGGATACTGCAATAGGAAGCAGTGCTGATGGTGTATACAGGTTAGAGTGCCTTAACAACCACATTAAATTAATGAATTGTACTATTTATTTTAGAAAAAGGTGAAACAACCCATATGTTCTTGAGAACTGGTGAGTCATGAATTAACTAGAAAATATGATACATTCAGTTCCCTGGAAATTAATGTGCAATACCTATCAATGTAATTGACTTGCTTGTCCGTACTTGTGATCAGTGTCTCTTTAAACACCTTTCCCCCAGAACTATCCACACATTGCTTGTCCACCTATATAAAAAATAAGTAATTTACAAACCACAAATCTGTAATGAGATTCCAGTACCTTTGCAGAGACTTATACAATTAGCAGTAAATATAAGGTTTATTGTCTTTTGTATGTTTAAACTTTAATGATCATAAAGTACATTTTTTCTGATGTACAAAGGTGGTAAACACCAGGGACGTAGAGTCAGGGGAGGCAGGTGAGGCAGGGCAGGGCCTCCCCTGCCATGAACATTAAAAAAAAAAAGAAATTGGGCTTTGAGGGTCATAGCTCAGCAACTTGGGGTATGTAGGCTAACCCACCACAGGTAAATTTGAGGCTCTTACGACCTATGGTTGCAGAGATATGGGGCTCCTTGCGCAGCTTGTCAGAAGCTTTAAATACATGTTGGCACAGCTTGGAGTCTTGGACCAATAGTAAAGTACTATTGGTCCCAGTTGTCCAATAAAAATGCTGCAGTGGATGCACACCTCTCACTGCAGTGTCATACAAGGGGCATGTGTCTAAAAGACAAATGCTCACTTCCAGCCCAGCCCTCTTAAGGAAATACATGTGTTTATGTGTATAAGATTTACCCACAATCCCATGTTTTTCTCACACAGTTAGGAGGGAGAAACTGATTCTGTTGAAAGGTACTTTTATATTCAAGCTAAATCATATTTATATGCTATATGTTATAGCATAATGATTTATTATTTATTTATTTACTGTGAAATTACTGGTTGGAAGTTATAACTTCAAACTTCAGTAATTTACCGTTAAGCCACCTGCTTGAGTAGAGATTTTGATAATATTGTAAATTACCTTAAAAACAATATATAATAATTATTTGTATATTACCTACTTATTGCAATTAACCCCTTGCCACCCAGGCCAATTCTGACACTTCTCTCCTATATGTAAAAATCATAATTTTATATATCATTATAACATTATATATCTTGTTTTAGCAGACACCCTAGGAAATAAAATGGTGGTCATTGCAACTTTTTATGTCGTACGGTGTTTGCGCAGTTTCATAAATAAAAAAAAATAATACTAACAATAGCCCGATTTTTTTGTATAATGGGAAAGATGATGTTACGCCGAGTAAATACAGTATCTCACAAAAGTGAGTACACCCCTCACATTTTTGTAAATATTTTATCATATCTTTTCATGTGACAACACTGCAGAAATGACACTTTGCAACAATGTAAAGTAGTGAGTGTACAGCTTGTATAACAGTGTAAATTTGCTATCCCCTCAAAATAACTCAACACACAGCCATTAATATCTAAACTCCTGGCAACAAAAGTGAGTACACCCCTAAGTGAAAATGTCCAAATTGGACCCAATTAGCCATTTTCCCTCCCCGGTGTCATGTGACTCGTTAGTGTTACAAGCCTTCAAGTGTGAATGGGGAGCAGGTGTGTTAAATTTGGTGTTATCGCTCTCAATCTCTCATACTGGTCACCAGAACTTCAACATGGAACCTCATGGAAAGGAACTCTCTAAAGATCTGAAAAAAAGAATTGTTGCTCTACATAAAGATGGCCTAGGCTATTAGAAGATTGCCAAGAACCTGAAACTGAGCTGCAGCACGGTGGCCCAGACCATACAACGGTTTTACCGGACAGGTGCCACTCAGAACAGGCCTCGCCCTGGTCGACCAAAGAAGTTGAGTGCACATGCTCAGCATCATTTCTAGAGGTTGTTTTTGGGAAATACACATATGAGTGCTGCCAGCATTTCTGCAGAGGTTGAAGGGGTGGGGGGTCAGCCTGTCAGTGCTCAGACCATACGCCGCACACTGCATCAAATTGGCCTGCATGGCTGTGGTCCCAGAAGGAAGCTTCTTCTAAAGATGATGCACAAGAAAGCCCGCAAACAGTTTGCTGAAGACAAGCAGACTAAGGACATGGATTACTGGAACCATGTCCGGTGGTCTGATGAGACCAAGATAAACTTTTTTGATTCAGATGGTGTCAAGCATGTGTGGCAGAAACCAGGTGAGGAGTACAAAGACAAGTGTGTCTTGCCTACAGTCAAGTATGGTGGTGGGAGTGTCATGGTCTGGGGCTGCATGAGTGCTGCCGGAACTGGGGAGTTACAGTTCATTGAGGGAACCATGAATTCCAACATGTACTGTGACATACTGAAGCAGAGCATCGTCCCCTCCCTTTGGAGACTGGGCAGCAGGGCAGTATTCCAACAAGATAACGACCCCAAACACACTTCCAAGACAACCACTGCCTTCCTAAAGAAGCTGAGGGTAAAGGTGATGGACTGGCCAAGCATGTCTCCAGACCTAAACCCTATTGAGCATCTGTGGGGCATCCTCAAACAGAAGGTGGAGGAGCGCAAGGTCTCTAACATCCACCATCTCCGTGATGTCGTCATGGAGGAGTGGAAGAGGACTCCAGTGGCAACTTGTGAAGCTCTGGTGAACTCCATGCCCAAGAGGGTTAAGGCAGTACTGGAAAATAATGGTGGCCACACAATATATTGACACTTTGGGCCCAATTTGGACATTTTCATTTAGGGGTGTACTCACTTTTGTTGCCAGCGGTTTAGACATTAATGGCTGTGTGTTGAGTTATTTTGAGTGGACAGCAAATTTACACTGTTATACAAGCTGTACACTCACTACTTTACATTGTAGCAAAGTTTAATATCTTCAGTGTTGTCACATGAAAAGATATAATAAAATATTTACAAAAATGTGAGGGGTGTACTCACTTTTGTGAGATACTGTAGATACCTAACATGTCACACTTTAAAATTGCGCACACTTGTGGAATGGCGCTAAACTTCAGTACTTATAAACTGTGATGCTTAAAATTTTTTTACAGGTTACATGTTTATAGTTACAGATACACACAGGTTACTCGCGGAGTAACCTGGTAAACATAGAAGATGAGAATTCTACTGTAGCTTGTAAATATAACTTTTCTTTTTTACTGAAATATTTGATCATTGTCAATCATTTCATTTTTTCCTAAAATAAACAGATGAAACATATTACACCAGGACAAGTAAAGTAATTTAAAACTCAGCTCTAGCCAATACTTTTTATTAGCTTTAGAAAGAGTGGTGAAAGGCTAGAGACTATGTGAGGGGAGGGTAACTTCACCATCCTTCCAACATAATCCAGGTACAAGTACCCCAAATTTCAAGAGAAGATACTCCTGCACTGCTGGAGCAACTTCTTACAAGATTTTAAGTGACTAAATGCTATTTTTGTAAGATAATAAACAGGTTTTTACTTACTTCCTCTTCTGGGTTCTCCCGCCAGCGCTTTCTGCTCCTCCTCTTCTATGTCTGTACTCATAGCATGCTTTGCTATGGGGGCAGATGTGCAGTGTTACCTGTAAGTTATATTTGGAGATTTAATATCTCTCAGATAGGATTTGGGTTAATAAGAGTTCTTTGACCATGTGTGAAAGTATTAACGCAAAAACAAAAATGTTTTGGAAAGTAGTAAGAAAGTCCAAACTAATACACAGCAATCTATCTATTGTACAGAAAAAGGGAAAAATAGTAGGTTAAATGAAGGAATACAGAGTATAATACTCAAAACATTAATATACAAAACAGCAAGGCAAACAACACATAGGACAAGCATGTACAGTGCCTTGAAAAAGTATTGATACCCCTGGAAAAGTAAATACATTTTATTGGGATTTTATGTGATCACAAAATAGCACATAATTTTGAAGTTAAAAGAAAATGATACATGGTTTTCAAAATTTTTTACAAATAAATATCTGAAAAGTGTGGGGTGCATTTGTATTCAGCCCCTTTCCTCTGATACCCCTAGCTAAAATCTAGTGGAACCAAGTGCCTTCAGAAGTCATCTAATTAGTAAATAGAGTCCACCTGTGTGTAATTTAATCTGAGTATAAATATAGCTGTTCTGTGAAGCCATCAGAGGTTTGTTAGAGAACCTTAGTGAACAAACAGCATCATGAAGGCCAAGGAACACACCAGAAAGGTCAGGGATAAAGTTGTGAAGAAGTTTAAAGCAGGGTTAGGTTATAAAAAAAATCCCATGCTAAGTGCGCATGCACTGAGCTTCTGAGATGGACGCCTAGACTCGGAGCTCCATCCCGTTCCGGTCTCTCCCGATGCATACCACCTAGCAGCCGGAGCACCCACACCTCTCCCAGGGCTCATCCAACACCGGAGCAGTCCAGTAACATCCCCATGTCCTCAGGATCTGTCAGGAGGGATCTCTCCCGTCAGCCTGGCTTCAGCCTTTCAGCCGAGGAGAAACCCAAGATGGCATCAAGAACACAGCACACAGAGGATGAGGGGCAGATGCAGCCACGGACTCGGAAGCACAGGCGGCCCTTCTGCAGGGTCCTGAATCTGTGAGTAACCTCTTCCCCAAAATTTTGTCCCCGGCATCCACAGAATCTTTACTGGAAAGAACACAAGATGAACTTATTGCCACCCCTGTGAGGGACCATGCGATCAGCCCAGATATGTCGGCCCTACTCAGCCCACAGTCTCCTGCAGGCCCACTGGATTTTACTACACTGATGAATGCCTTTTCCAAGATGCTGTCCAGGGGCCTGGCACAAATGACATCCCAAATCACTTCCACCATACAAGCTGACCTGCAAAATTGAGGCCACAGAACAAAAAGTGGAACAAACGATCTCTAGGGCCAACCAGATTACGGCCCGAATCCAGGACTTACCAGGTCTACTAGACACTGCTATCTCTAAAATTGACGACCTGGAGAACCGCTCCAGGCATTATAATTTCCACATTTGAGGGCTCCCCAAAACTGTTAAGGACACACACCTAGCGGTTAAATCCTTTTTCAAAAGACATCATCCCAGACATCCAGGACCATCGTTTGGAGCTTGACAGGGCTCACAGAGCTCTTCACCCTCCTCGTACGGATGGACTACCCAGCGATATTGTGGTCAAACCACACTTCTATGGGGTTAAGGAAGAGGTCATGCATTTGGACAGAAATGCGGAGCAACTATCTATTCAGGGACACCTCGTTCAAATATTTGCAGATCTCTCCCCCCTCACTATTTAATGGAGGAGAGCCCTGAAACCACTTCTGCAAGTCTTATCGCAAAAAATGATCAAATATTGGTATCAAATATTCCGCCTATCATTCTTCTACTAGGATAAAACACATGGATTCACCTCTATCCATGAAGGAGAACGCCTAATGGTACAGCTGGGCCTCATATCCCTGCATTGGCTAAACGCCCATCACCGCAGAGCCTGATTAACCCAGTTTGGAGAAAGCAGCAGTCCAAGCGATCCAAAGAATCTCACCCCCCCACCCCCCGTGATCACTAGGAGACCCCAATTCTCATTTATTTATTTTTTACTTAGGATGTTTTTTACTTTTGGACACCTCAGACATGCACACCAAGTGAACTCTTTTCATTAGAGGACTCAGCTCTGACATATGTCTGACTGTCCATTAAGGAACTCAGATCCTATTCCTAGTACACATGGATAATGGTTTTTCAATGAAATTACGGTACCCATTGGTGGCCCAACCTTTAGCAGTGAACACTTTATTATCGTTGTAGATGAATATGGGTCATCAGTTGTCCGAATCAGGGGTTGCTTAACGGAGGGGCTGGGCAGCAGAGACCTTTGCCATGCCCCCCTCCTGGCCATCCTGGTCTTAATTTACTTTCAGATTGCAGTTCCATTCCTATGATATACTTTTTGTTTTAAATAGTTCCTGTTGATATGGTTAATAGCTCATGACATATTCTGAATCCTAGTTGAGCTCAAAATTGTTATTATACTATTTGGATGCTCCGCGCCCAGGGGGCTCGGGGGCAGACATTGTCCCTGCCTGTTGGGGGCTCCCCATGGGCGACGAGCATCCCCAGGGGGGTTCCTTTCTTGCAATGACAACAAATTGTTTTATATGGTAAGTCCCCCTCCTTCTACAAAGCCATAATAGGTGGTTGGAGGGGACGGAGCGGATGTAGTGCATCTCCCTCTGCCCCTGTGTGTAGGCCGGTTCCCCACGCGGTGGTGGTAGTTGATCTGCCTCTCAGGCGGACGCCTTGGTTATTACTTGATAGAGGAGGAGCGGTCAAACCTGCTCCTCTCTTACGGGTCTTGAGGAGGTTCATGTTATTGCTACGTTGTGACCCTCTCGGATCCCCACTATTCTTTACTCTCAATCTTCTTTTGTTTTTATATCTCTCTCTCTCACTCTCCCCTTATTATTACTTTTTCAGGCACCAGGGAGGCTCCATGGACAGATGCCCTAGAAGAGTTGTATTCCCCTTAATTGGTCTACAGTGGCTCCTGACTGGATTTATCTGGCAGAAGGTAGGTCTCCGTTCAGTGATGCATTTTTTCTCCCCTCTGATCCATGACACCACTTAAAGGGAATTCTTCATCTATTCGAGTAGCTTCCCATAATGTACATGGTTTGAACTCTCCGCTGAAGCGTCGAAAATATTTCCAAAACACATTGACTCTGCAGATGGAGGTGCTTCTCCTTCAGGAAACTCACTTCCCCCGGTCATATAATCCCTCAATTTTTTATAGCGAAAGACAAAACTAAAGGGGTGGGCATCTTCCGGTCTAAATATGTCATCTTTTCTCCCAAGGAGGTAATCAGGGATCCGGAGGGCAGATATATTCTTCTCTTCAGGATCAGTGAATGGAACCCTATATACAATTATTTCATATTATGCACCAAATCAAGAACAGGCTAGGTTTTTTGCCTCTAATCTAGAAGCCCTCTCTCCTCTTTTCATGGGTATAATAGTCATGGGGGTGATTTGAATGTAGCATTGGACCAAATGCTAGGTAAATCAGGAAAAGGCCATTCCAGGATGCTCCAGCCCCCTAAACAAAGTCTAAAGATAGCCAAAACCCTCCACACCCATGGCTTAGTGGATATTTGGAGAGAACTTAACCCAACAATGACGGATTATACCTATTATTCAGCCCCTCGCCAAACCCTGGCAAGGATTGACCATATTTTTGTGAAGGCCTCTTCCATCCCACAGGCCTCTAAAGCATTCACTAAGGACTCACCATTGTCTGATCACTCGATAGTAATGCTTTACCTCATGAGACCATCTGAATCAGATGGCACATTTTGTTGGCGATTGAATGAATTGCTGCTTAGTGATCCTTTCCAATGTACCATACTGGATAAAGAAATTAAAGCATATTTTTGGGTCAATGACAAATGGGGAGGTCCCTTCTGAAACACTCTGGGACGCCCATAAAGCGGTGCTATGGGGCAAGATAATTAAAATCTCCACCAAACTTAAAAGGGAACGACGAGCTGACTTAGACAAATTATAACAGGAATTTCAAAAACTATCCAAAGCACAAAGAAGTAACCCCACTACTAAGTCACGAGCCCTGTTGGAATCAATTGTGTTAAATGTGTGTGCCACCAACAATTATTTGTGTAAAAATAAATAATGTAAAATGAAATTAAAAAACTATTGTTTGCTGCAGTCAAAAATGCGTTCTGCCTATAGGTGGAAAGGAAAAAAAAAATAGAAAAGAATGTTGACTGCGCTAAACCCTATCATATATTAATAAATACACCACTTTTGTTAGAAATGATAAAAATAATTTGAGACAGTGAAAAAATTGTGCACGATCTACAAGTATCTAAATCATATGCAAATAATACTTATTTTATCTTAAAGTTGTACTAAATACATCCCATATACATCCAATTAACACAATCAAAAAAATCAATCACAATATTATATTGTAGTTTCCAGTGTTGCTGGTAAATTAAATGTGCCAGCTAATTAGTCCCAGTGTGGACCTTCCACTGTGAATATGCTGTTTTCTGTGCATATTAATCCCACATCAGTGATTTCATGTGACTGTTCCACCACTTTAGTGACACCACCACCATAAGGATTGGCCACTCACCAGATAATGGTATATACATGCCTTTGGTTAATTAAAGAGGGATAACCACTCCACTCGGATTGCTTGTGTATGCTGACCCCAATGAAAATGTGTGCAAGAAATATCCGTCCTCATAAAAAATAAACAGCGATCATTGCGCAATATATAAACACTATTTATAAAGGTTTAAAAAAGAGACTGCAAACTCACTTATATTTGTGCCCATAAGCCGGCACCAAGCTTATCCAGCAGTTTAAATGGATGAAGGTTTCGCCGTGTATCTCCTATGCAGGCGTGCGGTGCAAACCTCGTTTTCGCCCTTCAGGAAGTGGTGTAGTGACGTTGTATTTTTTCCCAGCAGCCTCTACACGTTTCGCAAAACCAATTGCATCATCAGGAAGCTGCTTTGTATTGGTGTGTCACTTATATTTATACCTGTTGGAATCAAGTAGAGTCACCCTAAACTTGGCACTAACTACCCAAGCCAAAAAAAGCCTTAGGTGGTCCAATGCTCATTTTTATCTTCAAAAGGATAAGGTGGGACCCGGACTAGCTTCAAAATTTACACCCAAACCTCGAACATTCTCCTTTCCCAAGGTACGTGACTCCACAGGTACGATCATGCAAAACCCACAAAGGATCAAGACAGCATTTCAGGACTTCTACGCAGACTTATACAAGTCAAGGGAGACACCCAGAGCCGTACCCTCACTGACTTCCTAGATTAAATCCTTCTACCTATATTGAAACAGGACCATAGCACAATGCTGGTCCAACCAATTTCCGAATTAGAAGTACTAGGGTTAATTAGGAATCTCAAGAGGGCCCCAGCCCCAGGCCCAGATGGGTTTTCTACCTGTTATTACAAAACCTTTGCATCCACTCTAGCCCCCCAGTTGACTCGATTCTACAATGCCCTTTGGGGGAGATCTACACTGGACAGCACCGCTAACCTTGCTTACGTGTCTGTCATTCCTAAACTGGGCAAAGATAGCTCTGAAGTGGGCAATTATAGACCCATTTCATTGATCAATAATGATCTCAAAATATTAACCAAAATCATGGCCAATAGACTCTTAAAATTTATAGGGGGCTACATTCACAAGGACCAGGTAGGCTTTATTGCGGGGAGGCAGGGTCCCGATCAGATCCGCAGAGCGGTAGATGTCATCTCCCTGTTGAAGTCAAAATGGGATGGGGGCCCCAACCAGGAAGGATTCCTGTTGTCTGTGGATCTACAAAAAGCATTTGATACTGTTGAGTGGCCTTATCTGTTTGAAGTGTTATGAAGATGGGGGTTTGGCCCTCATTTCACACAGTTATTAAGGAATTTGTACTCCAACCTGAGCAGCCCAGTCAAACTCCAAGGCCACTACTCAAACCTTTTCTCGATACACAGAGGCACTAGACAAGGATGCCCCCTATCTCCTATTATTTTTGCTATAGCGATTGAAACCCTAGCCACCGCAATAAGAAACCACCCAGATATACATGGTGTTACCTGCGGCCCCCGTGTTCATAAATGTGGTTTATTTGAAGATGATCTTCTACTTTTCATTACTTCCCTCCTTATTTCTACTCCCAATATTTTTAAACTCCTTTAGGAATTTGGCAAGGTCTCAGGGTTGAGACTTAACATGGCCAAATCTGTGGCTTTAAATATTACCACCCCTATACCTATGGTGGATGATCTCAAAAACCCCTTCGCATTTGCCTGGGACCCTTCCTCGATCTCTTATTTGGGCGTCAAATTGACAGCTAGTGTTGACCAATTATATAATGCCAATTACCCTCCCATGTGTAAAAAACTGAGGGAGGACCCTCTTACCTAGGATTTTATACTTATGCCAATCCCTACCCATCCCGATCCTGAGACCACCTCTGCAAAAATTCCAATCCCAGATAATACGATTCATCTGGGGTAATAAGGGATATTGCTGCCCTAAAAGTGTGCTTCTTAGAAGAAGTACCCAAGGTGGACTAGGTCTGCCGGACCTATGGAGGTACTACCAAGCTGCTCAGTTAACCAAGTTCTCGATCATATACTCACAGGGTAGTAGACCGGATTGGGTAGAAATGGAGAGACAAGCTATCTCATTGCATACTATAGATTACCTAGCCTGGGTCCCCCCTAAAAATAGACCCCCCATAATATCTCCCACCTTATCACACTCAATGGCCATATGTGACCTATTATACAAATCCCCCTATCTAATTTCTGAGCTTCACCCCTTAGGGCACATCTTCCACAACCCCAGCTTTCCCCCAGGCCAAAATATTAGGGCGTTTCAGTGGTGGACAAACAAGGGCTTATTCAGAATTGGTCACTTTCTCTGCTCTATAGGTCCCCTCACGGCAAGTCATTGCACTAGCAAACTGAATATGCCATCATCTGAAAGATTCCATCTGCATCAAATCTGACATTTTATCTTATCTTTATGGACCTCAAAACCCGAACCCTTGAATATAATGGCATACGAAAAATGGTGCTCTGGAGGCATGGATCAGAGGGGAGGAATATCTATGATTTATGTCTCACTTACTGAGAATACTGAGAAACCACCTTACGCACTGAGCTGGGAACAGGATCTTAGGGTCACTTGGAATGCAAACACGTGGTACTCAAAGTTCCAGAAGTCCTTTAAGGGCATAGCTAATGTTTCTCCTATAGAGGTAAGTACCAAAATACTCACACGATGGTATAAAGTGTCTTTACATATGGCCAAGATTTTTCCAGGCACATCCCCATTATGCTTTAGAGGATGTAGGCTGAGGGGATCTTTATTCCACATATGGTGGGAGTGTCCTCGTATTCGGTGCTTCTGAAACAGGATCTTTTCTTTGTCGCTCAAAGTGACCGGTGTGTCTGTGTCAAAAACACCTGAGATTGCCTTACTGAACGGATGCTCAGTAGGATGTCCTAAGTCTCTCCGGATTCTCATAAATTCATTTTGCTGGGCACTAAAATCACGATAGCCCAAGCATGGAAGCAGCCTACAGCGTCCTTTGCTGCTGCTAAAAGGAAAATATCCTGGGTAATGGTTCAGGAAAAGATGGTCAGTATCCTCCAGTCCACTACAGATAAACATGACATGGCATGGGAACCTTGGAAACATGGGCATCCGCAAAACTTTTTTCAAGGGGGGGGGGGGGCGATTCGGCAGCGGCGATACACAGTCGCATTTAACCCTTTCTTCGACCGCTAGCGGGGGTTAAAAGCGCCCCACTAGCGGGCGTAGGGCGCCGCTAAAACGATGGTAAAGTGCCACTAAAACTAGCGGCGCTTTACTGATAACGCGGCCAGGTGGCAGTGTGAAATAGCTCTTGAGATAATTCAGCTTCACTCCATGCCCATATAAATATAGCCTAGAGAATGTACATCTTTCTATTTGCAATGTATTGCAATACGTCTGTTGTGGCCATATTTTGATCTTTATGAAAACAGCCTATACTGTATAGGTTGTTTTCATCAAGATCAAAATATGGCCACAACAGATGTATTGCAATACATTGCAATATAGAAAGATGTACATTCTCTAGGCTATATTTATATGGACATCATTGACTGGTATGCCTGAAAGACTGAGTAACTTCCATACAAAGTGAAGAAGATATTATAACACACAACACAAATATATTTTTCCAGCAATAGCTCAGCTGTCCAACTTTCCAAGCAATATATATATATATATATATATATATATATATATATATATATATATATATATATATATATTCTCCTCCTTAACTGGTACAGTGGCATCACTGAAGAACCTGCGGTTCGCATCACTGAAGAACCTGTGGTTCTTCAGTGATGCGATAGCACTGGCAGCGTATTCTCTCTCAGTCACTGCATGCACCTGTGGGAGGAGCCGGCGCCGCGCTAGCCGGATCGGCATAGCAACATTACACAGGCAGGCTGAGGCAGCCAATCACGTTCTGGAACAGCCGAGATGCCAAGCAGAGACCCGAGCAGCAGTCAGAGGCAATCCGATGATCGGGCCGGGGGTGAGGGATGGACGGATAAGTGATAAGTTAATGTGATAAGTCAGAACAGACTGAGAGCAGCCCCAGGCCAGCAGACGTAGAAAAAAATTCCACAGCTGCCGAGGAGGCAGCCGCAGTGGCCATTGCGTTACACGGGCAACTGTCTTCACTCTTCAACACCTTCTTATAGAAGTCAACCGATATGGGTTTTTCGCTGGTCGATGCTGATATTTAGAAATCGGGGCGATCGATGGCCGATATATGATGCAGATTTTTGCGGCCAACATTTTAGGCTGATTTTTTTTTTGGCAGGTGGCACTGGCAGGCACTGGCAGGTGGCACTGACAGGTGACACTGGCAAGTGGCACTGGTTGGCATTGGCAGGTGGCACTGGCAGGTGGCACTGACAGGTGGCACTGGCAAGTGGCACTGGTTGGCACTGATTGGCAGGTGGCACTAACTGGCACTGGCAGGTGGCACTAATTTGCACTGGCAGGTGGCACTGGATGGCACTAATTTGCACTGGCAGGTGGCACTGGTTGGCACTGGCAGATGGCACTGGATGGCACTGGTTGGCACTGGCAGGTGGCACTGACAGGTGGCACTGGCAGGCACTGATTGGCACTGGCAGGTGGCACTGGCAGATGGCACTGGCAGATAGCCCTGATTGGCACTGGCAGGTGGCACTGGTTGGCACTGGCAGGTGGCACTGGTTGGCATTGGCAGATGGCACTGGCAGGTGGCACTGGCAGATGGCACTGGCGGGTGGCACTGGCAGATGGCACTGATTGGCACTGGCAGGTGGCATGAGTTGGCAGGTGGCACTGGTTGGCACTGGCAGGCACTGTTTGGCATTGGCAGATAGCACTGGCAGGTGGCACTGGATGGCAATGGCAGGTTTCATAGCCGATAGTGTAACTGTGTGAAACTCTATGTAGAGATGGGGAGGGGAGCTCACAAATTCAGCGTGATGTCGGAGGTGTGCGGGACCTGGGGAGTGCGGGACCCAGCAGCTATCCAGCCAATGATTGGGCTGTTTAAGAATCGGGTGGGGCCACATACACGTAGCGGCCAGCCCAGATCCCATCCCATTGGTTGGTGTTGAATAGCTGGGTCCCGCCCCCCCGGGTCCCGCCCACCCCGACATCCAACCTCAATTTTGACAGCTCCTCTCTCTTACAGTTTTACACACCGCGGCCCTGCTCTGCCAACAGCGTGTGGAGAAGGGAGGAGGAACCCCACGTTCCTCCTCCCTTCTCCGATATATTGGTCAACCCTTACCTTCTTACAATTCCAGGGGGGGCAATTGCCCCCCCCTTGCCCTATGTTGCGGACACCCATGCTTGGAAGACCTATATACAAAACCCCCCACAGCCCCTATAGCAGAATACAACAAATCTAGTCCTATGTAGCTCTCTGATGCCTTTATATCATCTCATATTCACTCTTTTCTTTCTCCTTCCTCCTTCTCCACTCTTCTCCGTATACACTGGTAATCACTTACATGGTTTAGTATACAAACACCAGGGGATAGTCTGTTACAGACTCTACAACAAGCTTAGTTCAGGCAAAATTTGGACCTTGGATCTTAAGGTCAACACATACAGCTGTTATGTTCATCGATGACAAACACCATACACTCTTCTTCCTTTTCTGCACCCCGATACTCACCGAGAAGTCCCATATTATGGGGTTTATGTATGTAACATATAGCTCGATATATCCTCTGTTTATTATATGTTCCTTAATCTTTGGTGGCAATGCTTCCCTATCCTCGACACAGTTTGCTCCCAGTAGGGGTGCCTGGGCGAGGGAGAAAAGATTCAGATGGTAAGATAAATACCACGAAACCTACATTATTTTCTATACACTCTGTGACTTACGTCTTCATATGTTAACAATATGATTGTATCATGTTTCTTTTTTGAAAAATTCCAATAAACATATTGAAATATAACAAAATATCCCAAGCTTTGAACATCTCTTGGAGCACTGTTCAATCCATCATCCAAAAATGGAAAGAGTATGTCACAACTGCAAGCCTACCAAGACATGGACGTTACCCTAAAGTGACAGGCCGAGCAAGAAGAGCATTCATCAGAGAAGTAGCTAAGAGGCCCATGGTAACTCTGGAGAAACTGCAGAGATCCACAGCTCAGGTGGGAGAATCTGTCCACAGGACAACTATTAATCGTGCACTCCACAAATTTCTCCTTTATGGAAGAGTGGCAAGAAGAAAGCCATTGTTGACAGAAAGCCATAAAAAGTCCAGTTTGCAGTTTGAAAGCCATGTGGGGAACACAGCAAACATGTGAAAGAAGACGCTTTGGTCAGATAAGACCAAAATTTAACTTTATGACCTAAAATGCTGTGTGATGGAAAACTAACACTGTACATGACCCTGAACACACCATTCCCACTGTGAAACATGGTGGTTGCAGCATCTTGTTGTGGGGATACTTTTCCCCAGTAGGGACAGGGAAGCTGGTCAGAGTTGATGGGAAGATGGATGGAGCCAAATACAGGCCAATCTTGGGGTGGAAGTTCACCATCCAGCAGGACAACGACTTTAAACACACAGCCAGAGCTACACCGAAATGGTTTAGAGATCAAAGCATATTAATGTGTTAGAACGGCCCAGTCAAAGTCCAGACTTCAATCCATTTAAGAATCTGTGACAAGACTTGAAAATTGCTGTTCACAGACACTCTCCATCCAATCTGACAGAACTTGAGCTATTTTGCAAAGAACAGAGAAGAGATAAGGGCACTCTGGTGGAGGTGGGTAACAGGTCAGAGGGATGATAGTGATGAGGTGGCACTTCTGGCAGCACTTTGGTTAGAGGAGAAGCAACTCTGAAGATATAAAAAAGGAAAAGAAAGGTGCCTCTAAGTGCAGTATGTAAAATTTAATAAAGTGCACAAAGGGTTAAAAGCACTTACAAGATTGTTGAGTGTTAAAAAACATGATAAAATCAGGAGTCCTCATCTGTGGCATGTGTCCATCCTCAGCATGATGGTAGAGAACAGTGTAGAGCCGTCCAGCAGCTGTAAAGCGTTCTCATGCGTATTGGAAAGAGGAGGCAGCAGGGAAGCCTGTATTCACTGCGGGACACACAAGGCTGATGGTGTCAGTGTAGAGAAGGGGGCGGTAACGCATTTCAGAGCATGTGCGGCTCCTTCGTCAGACCTGTTTCATGTTTAACACTCAACAATCTTGTAAGTGTTTTTAATCCTTTGTGCACTTTATTAAATTTTGCATACTGCACTTAGGCGCCGCTCTTTTCCTATTTTGCAAAGAAGAATGGGCAAAAATGTCACTCTTTAGATGTGCAAAGCTGGTAGAGACATACCCAAAAAGATTTGCAGCTGTAATTGCAGCGAAGGGTGATTCTACAAAGTATTGACTCAGGGGGGTTGAATACAAATGCACGCCACACTTTTCACATATTTAGTTGTAAAGAATTTTGAAAACCATTTATAATTTTCTTTCCACTTCACAATCATGTGCCACTTTGTGTTGGTCTATCACATAAAATCCCAATAAAATACATTTACGGTTTTGAAAAAATGTGGAAAATTTCAAGGGGTATTGTCAGGGAAGTAACTGAAGAAGAGCTGGCAATGTTGCCAATATTAGTATGGGCACATCTGACACATTCCCATGAACTTGCTTGCGCAAATGTGCGATAGCACGAACAGGCGAACGCGCATGCACAACGGCGCAAATAGGCGAATGCACGTGTGCAACATGCGCATTACGTGACAGATGTGGCCACTTGATCAAAAAAAAATCCTGCGAGCCACCAATAGCCAAGTACTAGTGAAATAAATAAATTAATAATAAGGAAGCTGCTAGCGTTGAACACATTGCATAAATCGTGCAAGGATAAATAGATGAATTATATACGCTGCGCTACCTGTAATTAATACACACTCTATCAGTATAGAGATCAAACTGCTTGCATGACTATTACATAAAGCTATGTGAAACAATCAATGAATAATATAAAACTATATAACAGTGGCTTAACAGTGCACCAAGTGAAATGGATAAAATGTATAAATAAATAACATAACTTGGTCCAAAATGCTCCTATGCTGAGTATTGTGAAAATGCCTATAAAATGCACAATTTAAAAAAGAGCTCCTATGCAAAGTGGTATTAAAAGTACTTAAAATGAATATGTGAATAAACCATGAAAAATAGTGCTCATGTGCATAAGTGATCAACAATGGTGTCTCTGGCGATCCTGCCAAGAAAAGTCCATAGGTCTCAAAACTAAAAGAATAGTTCATTAATCACTGTGCTCATGCATAAACGAAAAAAAAAAAAAACAGAAAAAATACCGCTACCACCCCCCCCCGCCCCCCCCCCCCCCCCCCCCCCAGCAGTTTAACTGTGAGATATACACAAAAAAAACCAACAAACAAATAGAAAAAACTGCGCTATAACATGATGGATGTATGAATGCATAAAAATAAATTCATGTCAAAGTACGTGAAGTGAGAAAGCCAGAAAAAACCTCTATAGGGATACCAACATCCATGGAATACAAAATTCCACTAAATCATATAAAATAAGTGATGTGTAATGCATAAAAAACATAAAATCAATTAGTGCATGTCAAAGTTCATAAATTGAGAAGTCCAAGAAATCCTCCAAGAAAAGTAAAGAGAGTCCCAAAGAAAATCCCCTCAATATTCCTCAGTAAAGACTTGTATGTGAAGACTGGAAATAAACACCGCTCACAGTGATCCTCCATTACATGAAATTCACGGTTACCAAAAAGCAAGCAAATCAAGCTTGTATGCGGACCCAAATCTGGAATATCCAGCTAGTGATGAGGCTTCTCTGTGTGCAGCGTGACTGCGGAAGTGTGATGGATGGTACACCAACTCGAACTCAAGGGCATGAGGACAAATGAAAGGTGGCCATAGCGTAAATCCGATAAAGTTTATTAAAAAAGGTAAAACACTTACAGAAATGGTGATAAAAAGAGCAGTTTGCCGTCCGGCATAGCGAGCGCCCATTCACAGCAAGATCGCGATAACATCAGAGTGTCAACCTCCCGATGTACATTTCGTCTATAACTGACGTCGTCAGTTGGCACTTTCTTTACTTTTCATGCATAAACAAGTGTTATCCCAATATGTCATTTATGACTAGGGATGAGCTTCGAGTTCGAGTCGAACTCATGTTCGACTCGAACATTGGCTGTTCGCAAGTTCGCCGAACAGCGAACAATTTGGGGTGTTCGCGGCAAATTCGAATGCCGCGGAACACCCTTTAAAAGTCTATGGGAGAAATCAAAAGTGCTAATTTTAAAGGCTAATATGCAAGTTATTGTCATAAAAAGTGTTTGGGGACCTGGGTCCTGCCCCAGGAGACATGGATCAATGCAAAAAAAAGTTTTAAAAACGGCCGCTTTTTCAGGAGCAGTGATTTTAATAATGCTTAAAGTCGAACAATAAAAGTGTAATATCCCTTTAAATTTCGTACCTGGGGGGTGTCTATAGTATGCCTATAAAGGGGCGCATGTTTCCTGTGTTTAAAACAGTCTGACAGCAAAATGACAGGAGGAAAAAACTCATTTAAAACTACCCGCGGCTATTGCTTTGCCGACAATACACATAGAAGTTCATTGATAAAAACGGCATAGGAATTCCCCAAAGGGAAACCCCGAACCAAAATTTAAAAAAAAAATGATGTGGGAGTCCCCCTAAATTCCATACCAGGCCCTTCAGGTCTGATATGGATATTAAGGGGAACCCCGGCCAAAATAAAAAAAAAAGACGTGGGGTTCCCCCTAAATTCCATACCAGACCCTTCAGGTCTGGTATGGATTTTAAGGGGAACCCCACGCCAAAAAAAAAAAAAATGGCGTGGGGTCCCCCCAAAAATCCATACCAGACCCTTATCCGAGCATGCAACCTGGCAGGCCGCAGGAAAAGAGGGGGGGACGAGAGTGCGGCCCCCCCCCTCCTGAACCATACCAGGCTACATGCCCTCAACATTGGGAGGGTGCTTTGGGGTAGCCCCCCAAAACACCTTGTCCCCATGTTGATGAGGACAAGGGCCTCATCCCCACAACCCTGGCCGGTGGTTGTGGGGGTCTGCGGGCGGGGGGCTTATCGGAATCTGGAAGCCCCCTTTAACAAGGGGACCCCCAGATCCCGGCCCCCCCCTGTGTGAAATGGTAAGGGGGTACTTACCCCTACCATTTCACTAAAAAACTGTCAAAAATGTTAAAAATGACAATAGACAGTTTTTGACAATTCCTTTATTTAAATGCTTCTTCTTTCTTCCTTCATCTTCTGGTTCTTCTGGTTCTTCTGGCTCTTCTGGTTCTTCCTCCGGCGTTCTCGTCCAGCATCTCCTCCGCGGCGTCTTCTATCTTCTTCTCCTCGGGCCGCTCTGCACCCATGGCATGGGGGGGAGGCTCCCGCTCTTCTCTTCTTCTTTTCTTCTCTTCTTCTCTTCTTCTCTTCTTCTCTTCTTCTCTTCTTCTCTCCTTCTCTTCTTCATTTTCTTCTCCGGGCCGCTCCGCAACCCATGCTGGCATGGAGGGAGGCTCCCGCTGTGTGACGGCGCTCCTCGTCTGACAGTTCTTAAATAACGGGGGGCGGGGCCACCCGGTGACCCCGCCCCCCACTGACGCACGGGACATGATGGGACTTCCATGTGGCATTCCCCGTGACGTCACAGGGAAAACCCGTCAAGTCACCGTGCGTCAGAGGGGGGCGGGATGCTGGACGAGAACGCCGGAGGAAGAACCAGAAGAGCCAGAAGAACCAGAAGAAGAAGATGAAGGAAGATAGAAGAAGCATTTAAATAAAGGAATTGTCAAAAACTGTCTCTTGTCATTTTTAACTATTTTGACACTTTTTTAGTGAAATGGTAGGGGTAAGTACCCCCTTACCATTTCACACAGGGGGGGGCCGGGATCTGGGGGTCCCCTTGTTAAAGGGGGCTTCCAGATTCCGATAAGCCCCCCGCCCGCAGACCCCCACAACCACCGCCCAGGGTTGTTTTTTTTGGCGCGGGGTTCCCCTTAAAATCCATACCAGACCTGAAGGGTCTGGTATGGAATTTAGGGGGAACCCCACGTCATTTTTTTTTTTTAATTTTGGCTGGGGTTCCCCTTAATATCCATATCAGACCTGAAGGGCCTGGTATGGAATTTAGGGGGACTCCCACATCATTTTTTTTTTTTAATTTTGGTTCAGGGTTCCCCTTTGGGGAATTCCTATGCCGTTTTTATCAATGAACTTCTATGTGTATTGTCGGCAATGCAATAGCCGCGGGTAGTTTTAAATGAGTTTTTTCCTTCAAAATGTCATTTTGCTGTCAGACTGTTCTAAACACAGGAAACATGCGCCCCTTTACAGGCATACTATAGACACCCCCCAGGTACGAAATTTAAAGGGATATTACACTTTTATTGTTTGACTTTAAGCATTATTAAAATCACTGCTCCTGAAAAAACGGCCGTTTTTAAAACTTTTTTTTGCATTGATCCATGTCCCCTGGGGCAGGACCCGGGTCCCCAAACACTTTTTATGACAATAACTTGCATATTAGCCTTTAAAATTAGCACTTTTGATTATTCATGTTCGTGTCCCATAGACTTTAACGGTGTTCGCGTGTTCGAACGAACTTTTTTCCTGTTCGCATGTTCTGATGCGAACCGAACAGGGGGGTGTTCGGCTCATCCCTATTTATGACCAAGGTGTGGAGAATCCATGTATCTCAAGACAGTTCAACAGGTGCTTCCCTTAGGTAATGAACGCTCATCTCAGAGCGTGCGACTTAGCAACCAAGCTCAGGCAATGCACGCTTGTGAACCACCTCTGGGTTCCTTAAAGGTACCAGGATCCTGGACTCCTCAATACAACTCTCCACAGTATATGTAAGAAAGCTTTTAAAAAGTTTATTAGACAAAATAAATCCCCTTCAGGGGTACTCACACAGAACAGGTGCGTCAGTGCACCACTCTATGACAAGCGAGATCCGATATATACCAGACTGGTATCAGGATGGTATGAGCCCCCGCCTCAGGAAATGCCCTGCCTATCGGGCCATCCTGTCCCCTCCCCAACGCGTCTTCGATACAGGGATTTTGTATCTTCTTCAGGGGGAAATCTAATTGGACGGTGGATCTATCAATCTAATATAGTGCCGGTGGCCATTTTGGCGAGGACCGGGGATACTTTAGTGTTTGTTCAGTATCCTCAATGCAAATACTGCATTGGGAATGGCGCTCGGATACCAAAAATGGCAAGCAGCAGCCTCTATTGTTTTTCATCCACTCCATTATGCCTGTGATGTACGGTGTCCTAGCTGACCCAAACATACTGCCGCAAATTAGGTAGATACACTAATGATCAGGACGGCATAGGAGGATTAGCATACCTTCCCTTATAGTGTGGCATACCAAAGATATGCCCCACCTAGTGCAAACATAAATCTATATGATTTTAATATTAGCCAAACATTACAGAGGATTTAATATATCAGTACTAATACAATAATAATACAAAATTATGGTTAATACCCTTACTGAGATTTACTAAAAGCGGAAGACAATACAATAACAATAATTAATATTAACCTAATAAATTCCTAAATTCCCGCTACTCTATTAAAGTGCATGTGTGCGGATGGCTTTTAAATGGTAATAGTACAATATACTATAAAAATTAAATAACAAAATATAATATTATTTAAAAATGCTTATTAAAAAATCTAAAATTATTTTTAATTATTTTTATTTCCTTATATGAGCTGAAACTATGGGGGTTATTTACTAAAGGATAATCCACTTTGTACTGCAAGTGCACTTGAAAGTGCACTTGAAGGGCGCATGCGCGGCAGCGTCCAAGATGGCCGCTTAGCCCGGGAGCTCCGCGCCACTCCGATCTAACGCCGTCCATAGCGGCGGTGCAAGCCCTCGTTTCAGCCCGGCTCTTGTCCCTGCAGCTTGGGGACACCTCCAGACACACCTGGATGTCCTTTTCTGCCTCCAGGCGGAACCTCATTGACGCCTTGAATGGATCCCTGGAGCGGCCCGGCCATCCCAAAATGGCGGACGTCTCCTCACAAGGCCTGCCCTGCCTGTCAGAATCCATCGCAGATCAGGATCAAGGGGCCCTCCCGTCCTCACAAGCATCGGATGCCACAGTGAGTACTCTCCCGGGGTTCCCCTCTCCAGCATCCACTGACTCTCTGTTAAGGAGGACATTTGGAGGGGCAGCTCTCACCCCTCAGCAGGATCTGCCTCACAGTCCAGACTCCTGGGACATACAGGTCAGGGATCTCCCTCCCTCCCCTACTGATTTCCCCTCCATGATGGCTGCTTTTTCCCAGATGCTATCAAAAGGCCTATCCCACACAGCTACACAGATCACTGCTTCCATACATGCAGATTTGCAGCAGATTGGTGCCAGAATTGAAGTGATCGAACAAAAATCTGATCAGGCCATCCTGAGAATTAACCAAAATACTTCCAGAATCCAGGATCTTCAGGACCAACTGGAATCCGCCACCTCTAAAATAGATGACCTCGAGAACAGGTCGAGACGTTACAACTTTCGTCTCAGGGGGCTCCCCGAATCCGTTAAAGACACCCACATGGCAGTCCAGGACTTCATCAAAAGTTTAATCCCCAATATTCTGGCTCACCGCTTAGAGCTCGACAGAGCCCACAGGGCACTACAACCACCTCGTTCCAATGGTCTGCCACGAGACATCATTGTGAAACCGCATTTCTATGCAGTTAAGGAAGAAGTGATGAAGCTCTCCAGGTCAGCAGAGAAACTGATGTTCCAACGCCATATACCGTACAAAAAAGAAGAGCCCTGAAACCGCTACTACAAGTCCTGGCGAGCAAAGAGATCACCTACAGATGGGCCTTCCCGCTGAGATTGAACTTCTCATACCGCAACAAACCATACAATTTTTCAACGTTCCAAGATGGGGAACGACTTCTCCTTCATCTGGGTCTGATTACTCAGGACGTCCCGCAGTCTTCTGCCTCTCGAGGAGCATCGTCTGTCAAGAGAACATCCCCCACCAGCCCAGTGTCGCCGGTGTGGCAGAAACAGCTTTCCAAGCGATCGAAAGAGTCCTTTCCCCCATGATTGGGCCTGCAGCATCATCAGTCTCTGTTTTTGATCCTCCCCTGGGTCTGTGTCGACGACCGACCTGATGTCAGTTTTTTGGTGACTTTCCTCTTCTGAGTTCTCCCCAGGACTTCCTTTCGGATCCCTACGGGTCCAGATTTTCCGGGGAAAATGTTGTACTGTTCCGTTTTTAATAATGTTTTTTTTTTTTTCTCCCAAATATTCAAAGCTTTTTGATCACTACTACTATGTGATAGCAGGGCTTGCATTGCGTTGTTTATGCACTGCCACGTTTTCAATCAGAGGCGGCGTTGACCGGAGTGGTCGTAGTGCGCCTCTCTCTGGCTCCGATAGCTGAACCCTTGTTCACTCACCTATCGGACTCAGACTCTCTCGACCCTTGGGTCGCAGAATTTTTGCTTTGTTTTGGGTTCCGGTCCAGGCAGGGGGGGGTCCCTCGCTGGTCCGTGGGGATTTGGGTAAAAATTTTCTGATGCAATATCTAATGGTTCGTTTTTTCACTCCTCTCTACCTCTTTTCTCTGCTCTTCTTTCCTTTCTCCTTTCCTCCCCCCCCCCCCTCTTCAGCTACAGGTTCTCGCTGGATCTCACGTTTGCCGTAACACAGATCGAGCCCGTCATGTTGCTGGGGATATCTCCTATCTGCCAGGGACAATTAGGACATCAGGTGAGAATTACAACTACTTAGCACCACACTCATTGCTTCCCCATGACTGACTCCACGCCACTGAATGGGACACTTAAGATTCTCTCCCACAATGTACAGGGCCTTAATTCCCCTGTGAAGAGACGCAAAATACTACAACAGCTTCACACTCTGAAGGCTGATGTAGTACTGCTCCAGGAAACTCATTTCCCCGCCTCCTATCAGCCCAAATTCCTTCACAAAAGCTTCATGAACTTCCACCTAGCTAATGCTGACAACAAAACGAGAGGAGTGGCAGTCTTCTTCTCCAACAGAACTCAATTCATGCACGCGAACACCATCAAAGATCCAGAGGGACGTTACATACTAGTGTCAGGTATGATTAATGGTGAGGCCTACACGTTTGTCTCATATTATACTCCTAACACACACCAGGACCTCTTTTTTGACACCACACTGAAGGTACTTAAGCCGCATTTCGTTGGCACAGTAATATTGGGGGGAGACTCCAATACCCCATTTGACTACTCCTCTGACAAATCAAACCCCCTGCGGCCCAAACCAAAACGGCCCCCTAAATGTAGCCTTCAGGTGGCGCAAATAGTACAATCTTTTGGCCTGATTGATATCTGGAGGGAAATGAACCCTCAAACTAGAGACTACACGCACTACTCGGTCCCCCACCACATCTTCTCTAGGATTGACCACATATTTGTGCCACCACACGTAATCCCAAGAGTAACCTCCTCCAAAATATATGACACTCCACTATCCGACCACTCGATAATGTCTATGTCGCTCAGGGGCGGGGCGGGGGCGAAGGGTCCCTTTCAATGGCACCTTAATGAAACTCTCCTAAGCAACCCAACCCATTGCACGCTCCTGGACAAAGCTCTTTCCGACTACTTTATTGAGAATGACACGGGGTCAGTCTCCTCTGGATGTCTTTGGGCAGCACACAAGGCGGTGATGAGGGGCAGGCTCTTACAACTCTCCTCTCAACTTAAAAAGGAAAGCAGGGCGGAAGTTTCGCGACTCACAGCAGACTTCCGTTTGCTGAGTAAAGCCCACAAACAACACCCTACACCGGATAACCTGGCCAAACTTGACTCAGCTCGAGTGAAACTCAACCTCTCTCTTACTACCTCCGCAGAGAAACACTTACGGTGGTCCGGCGCGCGTTTCTATTACCAATCGGATAGGATAGGTGCTAAGTTAGCTTCCAAACTTAGCCCGAGGATCCGTACCTTGGCATTTCCCAAAATTCGTGCCTCGTCGGGCAATCTGACGCAAAATCCAACCATCATTATGAAATCATTCCATGATTTTTACTCACATCTTTATGAGAAAGTACCCCACACACATTCCAAGGCCAGAGAGCGGTTTCTCCAAGACATTAACCTGCCTCACCTACAGCAAACACACCGCGATCTGCTAGACGCCCCCTTCTCCTCCGAGGAAATCTTAGATATCATTAAATCCTTGAAAATGAATTCTGCCCCGGGTCCAGACGGTTTTTCGGTATGTTATTATAAGAAGTTCGGCCCTCGTCTGGCGCCTTACATGGCCCGGTTCTTCAACTCCCTCCGGGATGGAGCCCCTCTCCCTAGCGATTTAAACTCGGCTTTTATCTCGGTCATACCTAAACAGGGTAAAGACCCAAGCAAGGTGGGCAGCTACCTCCCTATTTCGTTAATCAATAATGATCTCAAAATAATGACTAAAATACTGGCAAACAGGATGTCTAACTTTATTGCTAATTATATACATAGGGACCAAGTGGGCTTCATCCCGGGGAGACAGGGACTGGACCAGGTTCGCAGAGCTATTGATTTGATTTCCCTTCTGCAGTCCCAGTGCTCAAGAGGGCTTCTTGCTGTCGCTGGATCTGCAGAAGGCCTTTGATTCCGTGTCGTGGCCCTACATTTTTGACATTCTAGAACGCTGGGGGTTTGGCGACGGTTTTCGCACGATAATTCACACACTATATTCCTCACCCTCAGCACAGGTGCGACTAATGGGCCACTACTCAGAACCCTTCAATATTCGTGTGGGAACTAGACAGGGTTGTCCCCTTTCACCCTTGATTTTCGCTATTGCGATCGAGACACTGGCTATAGCCATCAAATCGAACGAGAACATCAAGGGAGTGAAATGTGGTCTTGACATTCACAAATGCGCCCTATTTGCTGACGACATGCTCTTATTCCTCACTGCTCCTCTCACATCCACACCAAATGTCCTCAGACTTCTGAGAGACTTCGGTCTCGTCTCTGGTCTTCAGGTGAACGTGACTAAATCTGTGGCCCTCAATGTTTCGGTCCCGGTACCTCTCATAGATCAACTCCGACCACACTTTCCCTTCACGTGGGCTAGCGACTCAATCCCCTATTTGGGCATCAAGCTGACGAAAAACATTGGAGACTTATATGCCGCTAACTACCCCCCCATGCTCCGCTCTCTAGAGCTGGACCTACAGAAATGGTCGAGGGAGGGCCTGTCATGGTTAGGTAGACTCAACTCAGTCAAAATGACTCTCCTGCCATGCCTTTTATACCTGTTTCGCTCACTTCCTATACCGATTAAAAAATCTGTCTTGACCAAATTTCAGTCCGGGGTGATTAGGTTTGTCTGGGGGGACAGATGTCATCGCTTTGCTAAAGAAATATTGTTTAGGCTTCGGTCGCAAGGGGGCCTGGGTCTACCAAACTTGTGGCTATATTACCAGGCAGCACAGCTAGCCATCTACACTAAAATCTGCAGGCCAGATTGGATCTCCATTGAGAGACAAGTGGTACCGCATTTCACACTCGACTTCTTAACATGGAGACCTCCCAAACATAGACCGGCCATCTTAGCCCCCACATTGTCTCACTCCCTAGCCCTCTGCGACCAATTGCATATCCACGCCAACTTGATTTCCCCCTTAAGGCCTCTCACACACCTGTTTCATAATCCTGATTTTCCCCCTGGGATGAACATACATGCATTTCATTGGTGGCTGAACAAAGGTCTTTTCAGGATAGGCCATTTATTTACACCCAATGGCCCCATTTCATTAGGCCATTGTTTGAGTACATTGGAAATGCCTACCTCGGAAAAGTTTCGACTTTCGCAAATACGACACTTTCTCCACTCACTTTGTACTGATAAGATGAACACTCCTAAGGCCTCGATGTATGAGCTATGGTGCTCTTCGTCAGCCCCGAAAAAGGTGGGATATCCATTATCTACGCGTCCCTGGCAGATAGAACGGACACCCCGGCATACGCTCGATCCTGGGAATCGGACCTGGACATTCAGTGGGATCCTGCTAAGTGGTTCCAAGCATTCAGCAGATCATCGAAAGGTATCCTAAATATGGCCTTGATTGAGGCTAACATTAAAGTCTTTACTAAATGGTACTATGTCCCAGCCAGGCTCTCCAGGATATTCCCGGACTCCTCTCCCCTCTGCTACAGAGGTTGCGGTCATATTGGCACGATGCATCATATCTGGTGGACATGCCCCCGCATACGGAGTTACTGGAATAAATTCCTCCATATTCTAAGGAGAGTATCTGGGGCAGAGGTTCCACAGGACCCCACATACATTCTACTGAATTGCAAAATGCACAACACTCCTAAAAATACACAACAACTTATATTCTTTATGTGTTTGGGAGCCAAAGTTACTCTAGCGAAAGCATGGAAAACTCCTTCGGTGTCCATATCGGCCACCAAACGGAAGATTTCTTGGATAATGTCACAGGAACAAATAGTGGCTAAACTGCGTGACACGGTCCCACGCTTTGAAGGGATTTGGGAACCTTGGGCTAGGTATGTCGGCATCTCACTTTACCTAGGCCACCTACTAACGTAGGAGAGAGTCCGGCGAGATTACCACCTCTTTCTGTATACCCCACCCCCCCTCCCTCCCTCTGTCCTCTTCTAGCTCCCTCTCTCCTCTTCATCTTTCTTCTCTGCTCTTTCTTTTTATGTTCTATCCTCATCTTTCTTACGCCCGCTAACGGCTAATAACGGTTTTACTAGGCCAAAACATACTCAATTGTTCTCTTAGGCTGTCCTAAACTATTCACTTGGCGTCCCAGCCTAGGTGGCAGCCAGTTACTCTCAGGTTTCTATCCTGGACGATGTGTCTGTCAGCTCCGTCCGGGGGGCTGCCTCGCCTGTGTATCTTCCCGGCGTGAGCACTTCCCCGGGGGAGCTGACAGGAGATTGGGAGACACCTCCTTTGGTGGGAACCCTGAACCTCTCGCACTCCACAGTGTGTTCCCATTGGGGTGGAGTGATGATCTCGGGGGCCTTCCTGGGGGGAGTTTCCAGTTTGTAATTCTTCTCAGGTTGTCCGTTCTCCTAGCGGAAATTAACAATTCATTACTATGACAGTAAACATGCCAGGAACCTTGCTCTACCTTTTATACACCATCTGTGTAAGTGCTATGTTGTTCCTTCCATGTATTTCCCTCTTTTGGCTGCCTTGGTCATTGAGGAGTATTATGTTGTATGTTTTGTTCATTTTACATTTTCATTGCAAAAATCTCAATAAAAACATTGAAACAGAAAGTGCACTTGAAGTGCACTTGGAAGTAAAGTCGCTGTAGATCCGAGGGGGACATGCAAGGAAAATAAAAAATAGCATTTTAGCTTGCACATGATTGGATGGTAAAATCAACAGAGCTTCCACTTATTTCAGATCTACCCCTTAGATTTAGAGCGACTGCACTTCCAAGTGCACTTTCAGTGCAACCCGGTACCACTTACCTCTTAATCCTGAACTATTCCAGAGGTTACAAGAAGCTCGTATATTTACAAAATTAGACTTAAGGGGAGCACATAACCTGCTCAGAATAAGAGAAGGGGATGAATGGAAGACAGCCTTTAGGTCTCGTTTTGGACATTTTGATTACCTGGTGATGCCCTTTGGACTCTGTAATGTTCCAGCTACCTTCCAGCATTTTGTAAACAATGTATTCTGGGACTTTCTTGATTTATTTACTATCGTTCATTTGGACGACTTTTTATCTTTTTCCACCTCTTTAGAGACCCATCGAGTTCATGTGAAGAAGGTGTTAAACAGACTAAGGGAATATCATCTTTATGCCCAGGTGGAGAAGTGTGAGTTAGAGAAGTGCACCATCCAAGTCCTGGTGCTCATTATCTTCGCAGACGGAATTGCCATGGACCCACAGAAGGTATCTGCAGTACTCGATTGGCCTGCCCCTACTAATAAGAAATCTGTACAGCGGTTTGTGGGGTTCGCTAATTTTTACAGAAAATGTATTAAAGACTTTTACAGTATCGTATCCCCTATCACCCAATTAACCAAGCTACACACTACCTTCACATGGACCTCAGAAGCTCAGACATCGTTCGAAAAACTGAAAAGCCTTTTCACATCCGCACCCATCCTGAAACACCCAGACCCTGCTCTGCCCTATGTCCTTGAAGTGGATGCCTGTGAAATAGCTGTGGGAGCCATATTGTCCCAACGACAAGGGACAAAATTCCTACTTCACCCTGTCGCTTTCTTCTCCAGAAAACTGTCAGGGCTGGCTCAGCCCTTCCTTCTTTGAGCTGGCCGCTTAGCTGTCGGCTAATTGCCAGCTCTCTTCTCTCTCCACAGTTAACCAGCTGTTGTGGATCTGCTCGTCAGTCCCGCCTACTTAAAGACATCCAGCTCACTTCTTTCCTGCCTTTGCCTTGGTCACATCACAAGAAATCATCTCCTGCGTTCCTGTTTAAAGACTGGCTTGCTGACATCCCTTCTGGCTCCTTATCCTGCTTGCTGTTCCTCCACTTGGATCCCTGACTTCTGACCTGGCTGATTACCAGATCTGGTTACTGAACTCTGGCTTGGCTGACTACCCGATCCGGTTACTGGACTCTGGCTATGCTTTGACTACGCTTACTCTATTTACCTTTTAATTTTTATTAACCACTTCCGGACCGCCGCACGACGATGTACGTCCAAACTTTGAAGGGGGATACCGGGGATATGGCAGCAGCTAGCTGCCATAACCCCGGTATCCCCGTTTTCGTGCAGCGGCCAGCTTTCTGATAAAAGTGGTCCCTGCGGCGGATTTGCCGCAAGATCACTTTTATCAGTGGTGGGAGAGGCCCCCCCCCTCCCGCCGCAATCCAGTGCCCTCCGCCGCTTGCCGGAGCCGTCGGTAGCGGCATAGGCGATCGCATCAGTCCCCATCCTGTGCCTGGAGATGAGTGAGGCTAAGATGGCGCCCACTCATCTCCATGACACTGCTGGGCGGAAGCGACGTCAAAACATCACTTCCGCCCACGCCTCTTAAAGGCATATTTTCTTAAATGTCATTTTTTTAAATGACTTTTTTTTTTATTGCATTTTAGTGTAGATTTGAGATCTGAGGTCATTTTGACCCCAGATCTCATATTTAAGGGGTCCTGTCATGCTTTTTTTCTATTACAAGGGATGTTTACATTCCTTGTAATAGGAATAAAAGTGACATAATTTTTTTTTTTAAAACAGTGTAAAAAAATAAAATAATGTAAAATAAATAATAAAAATACCCAAAAAATTTTTAAACCCCCCCGTCCCGACGAGCTCGTGCGCAGAAGCGAACGCATACGCGAGTAGCGCCCGCATATGAAAACGGCGGTCAAACCAAATATGTGATGTATCGCCGCGACCGGTAGAGTGAGAGCAATAATTCTAGCCCTAGACCTCCTCTGTAACTCAAAACATGCAACCTGTAGAATTTTTTAAACGTCGCCTATGGAGATTTTTGAGGGTAAAGGTTTGACGCCATTCCACGAGCAGGCGCAATTTTGAAGTGTGACATGTTGGGTATCAATTTACTTGGCGTAACATTATATTTCACAATATAAAGAAAAATTGGGCTAACTTTACTGTTGTCTTAAATTTTTATTCAAAAAAGTGAATTTTTTCCAAAAAAAGTGCGCTTATAAGACCGCTGTGCAAATACGGTGCAAAAAAAAGTATTCCAACTACACCATTTTATTCTCTAGGGTGTTAGAAAAAAAAACATATATAATGTTTGGGGGTTCTACGTAATTTTCTAGCAAAAAAACCTGTTCTAAACATGTAAACACCTAAAATCCAAAACGAGGCTAGTCCTTAAGTGGTTAATAAACTAGTGTGATTTAACTGTACTTCTGTCTCGGTCTGGTTCATGGTTCCTGACAAAAATGAAGTAATCCTGAAAGTAACTACGATGTCGGTGATCGGGAATTACTCGCTATTAAGTCTGCCCTTGATCGGCGTTATTTGCTAGAGGGAGCTGCACACCCTATTCTTGTATTCACAGATCACAAAAACCTAGAATACTTAAGAATAGCGAAAAGTTTAGGACCTCGCCAGGCCAGGTGGGCTCTCTTTTTTGCAAGATTCTGCTTTCGCATCACTTACCGGCCTGGATCCAAAAACGGGAAGCCTGACGCTCTTTCACGCATGTTTCAAGATACTGAAGTATCTTGAACCTGATACCATTCTACCCACTAAAAACTTCCTGTTACTACAAACTGACCTCATTTCCCAAATCAAGACAGCAGTCCTCAATCATCCTCCCTCCCAACAACTTCACCTCCAGCTTAAAGAGGGTCTTTACTTCCACGGTGCACAGATCTTTGTTCCGGAACAGTTACGGACAGCAGTCCTCTACATGTGCCACGATCATCCTCTGGCAGGGCATTTCAGAGTACACAAAACTTCAAAACTAGTTCTTTGCTCCGTCTGGTGGCCAGACTTAATACAATATTGCAGAGACTATGTGAGATCTTGCACCACGTGCTTACGGAACAAGATGGACAGATCTAAGAATTGGGGTCTACTGGAACCTCTCCCTGTACCAGACAAATTATGGAGCATGATCTCCATGGACTTTATTGTCCAGTTACCCCCATCCAAGGGATTCACCACCATTTTCGTCATAGTGGATCGCTTATCCAAGATGGGCCACATTGTACCCCTAAAAGGTACTCCTTCCGCTGCAGAGACTGCCTCATCTTTTGTCAAGGAAGTGGTGCGTCTACATGGTATCCCTGTCAACGTCACGTCAGATCGTGTAGTACAGTTTTTTTACAGATTTTGGAAATCCTTATGTGAAGTATTGGGCATTAAACTCTGCTTATCATCAGCTTACCACCCCCAGACGAACGGCCAAACAGAGAGAACGAACCAGATTCTGGAGCAATATCTCTGATGTTTCTCTTCTTTTGCACAGGATGACTGGGCGTCTCGTTCACCTACAATAATTCAATATACTCCTCTATCAAGCACACTTCCTTTTTTGCTAATTATGGGTTTCACCCATGCTTCTTGCCCGATGTTCCCCAAGAATCCCCGGTACCAGCTGTACAGGATCATTTGGAGTTCTGGAGTGCTAACAACCTGTTCCTGCAAGAAGCTACAGTGGAGACGGGAAGTATTCAGACCCCCTTACATTTTTCACTCTTTGTTATATTGCAGCCATTTGCTAAAATCATTTAAGTTCATTTTTTTTTCCTCATTAATGTACACACAGCACCCCATATTGACAGAAAAACACAGAATTGTTGACATTTTTGCAGATTTATTAAAAAAGAAAAACTGAAATATCACATGGTCCTAAGTATTCAGACCCTTTGCTGTGACAATCATATATTTAACTCAGGTGCTGTCCATTTCTTCTGATCATCCTTGAGATGGTTCTACACCTTTATTTGAGTCCAGCTGTGTTTGACTATACTGATTGGACTTAATTAGGAAAGCCACATACCTGTCTATATAAGACCTTACAACTCACAGTGCATGTCAGAGCAAATGAGAATCATGAGATCAAAGGCACAGATCTGGCCAAGGTTACAAAAAAATTCTGCTGCACTTAAGGTTCCTAAGAGCACAGTGGCCTCCATAATCCTTAAATGGAATACGTTTGGGATGACCAAAAACCTTCCTAGAGCTGACCGTCCGGCCAAACTGAGCTAGTCAGGAGATGGGAGAAAGTTGTAAAAAGTCAACCATCACTGCAGCCCTCCACCAGTCGGGGCTTTATGGCAGAGTGGCCCGACGGAAGCCTCTCCTCAGTGCAAGACACATGAAAGCCCACATGGAGTTTGCTAAAAAAACACCTGAAGGACTCCAAGATGGTGAGAAATAAGATTCTTTGGTCGGATGAGATCTTTTTTGGCCTTAATTCTAAGCGGTATGTGTGGAGAAAACCAGGCACTGCTCATCACCTGTCCAATAAAGTCCCAATAGTGAAGCATGGTGGTGGCAGCATCATGCTGTGTGGATGTTTTTCAGCTGCAGGGACAGGACGACTGGTTGCAATCAAGGGAAAGATGAATGCGGCCAAGTACAGGGATATCCTGGACGAAAACCTTCTCCAGAGTGCTCAGGACCTCAGACTGGGCCGAAGTTTTACCTTCCAACAAGACAATGACCCTAAGCACACAACTAAAATAACAAAGGAGTGGCTTCACAACAACTCTGTGACTGTTCTTGAATGGCCCAGCCAGAGCCCTGACTTAAACCCAATTAAGCATCTCTGGAGAGACCTAAAAATGGCTGTCCACCAATGTTTACCATCCAACCTGACAGAACTGAAGAGGATCTGCAAAGAGGAATGGCAGAGGATCCCCAAATCCAGGTGTGAAAAACTTGTTGCATCTTTCTCAAAAAGATTAATGGCTGTATTAGATCAAAAGGGTGCTTCTACTAAATACTGAGCAAAGGGTCTGAATACTTAGGACCATGTGACATTTCAGTTTATCTTTTTTAATAAATCTGCAAAAATGTCAACAATTCTGTGTTTTTCTGTCAATATGGGGTGCTCTGTGTACATTATTGAGGAAAAAAATGAACTTAAATGATTTTAGCAAATAGCTGCAATATAACAAAGAGTGAAAAATTTAAGGGGGTCTGAATACTTTCCGTCTCCACTGTGTCTCCAAGTCCCAGGTAGATGACAAAAGATTCTATGATAGAAGAAGAAGAGGTCATCTCGATCTGAAACCCTGAGATAAGGTGTGGCTATCTACCACAAACCTAAAGCTGGCCTGCCCTTCAAGGAAGTCAGGACCAAGATACATTGGCCCATTTAATATAAAAAGGAGGATTAACGCTGTTGCTTTCAAGTTAAGTCTACCAGAAAAATAGTTCATCCGGTGTTCCACGTGTCCCTCTTGAAATGATCCGTGGCTAATCCCTTTCCTGACAGAGAATCTGAGACTCCTGCTCCTTTGTTGGTTGAAGGGAATGAGGAATTCGAAGTGGAAGCTGTCCTGGATTGCAGGAAGAGAAGGGGCCAAACTCAGTTTCCTTATTAAATGGAAGGGCTATGGCCCTGAAAGCAATTCATGGGAACCTTGCTCTGATGTGCATGCTTCACGATTGGTTTAAGCCTATCTTCGCCTCCATCCCGAGAAGAAATTCATAGTGGGCATCCGGAGACTGTCCTTAAGGGGGGAGCAATGTAAGAAAACCAGTGGAAATCGCCTACAGATGCCCGTGCGTGCGCATGTGTGGCTCCCAGCATACACACGCAGGAGCGCGCCCTTAGTGCCAGTTGGTCTACTTAACCGCTTGCCGACCGCCTCACGCAGATATACTGCGGCAGAAGGGCTTGTACAGGCAAAACCATGTACCTGTACGTTCCCCTTTAAGAGGCGGCCAGCCGCCCGCGGCAAGCTCCGTGAGTCCGGGACTGGATCGTCGCGGGGATGCCCGCGATCACCTCACGGGGAGGAAGAACGGGGAGATGCTAATGTAAACAGCATCTCCCCGTTCTGCCTAGTGACAGTGTCACTGGATCTCTGCTCCCTGTCATTGGAGCAGACATCAGTCACATGTCACACACAGCCATGCCCCTCACAGTTAGAAACACGCCCCCTAGGACATATTTAACCCCTACACTGCCACCTAGTGGTTAACCCCTTCACTGCCAGTGTCATTTACACAGGAATCAGTGCATTTGTATAGCACTGATTGCTGTATAAATGACAATGGTCCCAAAAATGTGTCAAAAATATCCGATGTGTCCGTCATAATGTCGCAGTCACAATAAAAATCGCTGATCGCCGCCATTTAAACAAAAAAAATTATTAATAAAAATGCCATAAAACTATCCCCTATTTTGTAAACGCTATAACTTTTGCACAAACCCATCAATAATCGCTTATTGCGATTTTTTTTTTTTTTTACCAAAAATATGTAGAGGAATACGTATCGGCCTAAACTGAGGGCAAAACATTTTTTTATATATATTTTTGGGGGATATTTATTATAGCAAAAAGTAAAAAAATAATGCGTTTTTTTCAAAATTGTCGCTCTTTTTTTGTTTATAGCGCAAAAAATAAAAAGCACAGGGGTGATCAAATACCACCATTTGTGGGAAAAAAAGGACGTCAATTTTTGTTTGGGAGCCACATCGCACGACCGCGCAATTGTCAGTTAAAGCGACGCAGTGCCAAATCACAAAAAGTGCTCTGGTCAGGAAGGGAGTAAATTTTTCCGGGGCTGAAGTGGTTAAAGGGGTCCTCAGCAACTGATCGGTGCTGCCTGGTCTTCAGCTGTGTTCCTGTTATCCTGAAACCTGCGTTTGTTCTGTCTGATTCCCGTTGCTGGCCTTGGCTCCTGTTGACCTTGCTCTGATCTCTGCTATACCTGATCTCTGGTTCCTGATCCCGGCTTCCCATATGACCCATCTCTGCCTGATGTTCCGGTACCCTGCTGCCCGCCTGTTGAACAACCGGGCTATCCCTGTGACCTTGCTCTGGTGCCCTGCTCGGCCCAGCACTACTACCCGAGTGTCTGCAACTACAATCCTGGGACCAGTTGTGACTTCCTGCTCAGCAACTACAGTCCTGCGGCCAGCTGCGACTTCCTGCTACAGGTTTCCAGCTCTCCATCTGCAGGCACTCATGTGCTTCCTGTCCTTTGGCTCCTTCTGTTTCACTCTCAGCGGGACCTGGGCTGGAGATACAAGAGAGGCCGACCTCGTCATTTCAGTCTCCCTTCAGGTACGTGACACCTATTATATCGCTTGAGATAAAGTCCCTTATGGTGTGTGTTTGATTCAATTGGGTGTTAACAAAAGATTTTACTTTTTTAATATTGGTTGGGACTCTTACGCAGCTCTTTTAACAGCGTCCACAGCCATGAAAACCTTTTATGTCCCAAAACATTTTGGGTTTCGGCAGGGGCGGTTCCACAACATTATGCACCAGTTTGTCCCTAAGATTAGCCACCCGCCTATAAACAATTCTCGGTTTCTCTGGTAGACATCCTTTGAGGTGTACATCCTGCTTCAAAACATTCCAATATTTTTGGATGATCCTTTCCACCTCTCTATTCTGTAATTTGTAGTCTAAAACAATGCAAGGACCCATATTGTTACTAGTATCTTTCTCTATGGTACTAACTTTCAGCAGATCTTCCCTGTCCATATTTTTGATCTTATTTTTCTCTGTTTCCAGGTAGACATCACGATAGCCTTTGTCTCTGAACATTTTACTTAACATTTCTGACTGTACCTCGAAATCTGTATCCTGTGTGCAATTCTTTCTTATTCTCATGTATTGTCCCCTTGGGATATTGTCTATCCATGGTCTATGATGACAGGTCATTGTTGAAATGTAAGAATTGCGATCAGTTGCTTTGAAATAGGTTCCGGTTTCTATGGCCCGTGACGGATTGCAGATCTCCAAGTCCAGAAAGTGTATCACTTCCTTACTCATATTCCATGTTAGGGTAATCTTTTGATCATTGTCATTCATGGACTACAGTTGATTTTCCAAGGCTTCCCCACTACCATTCCATATAATAAGTAGATCATCAAGGAGTTTTGTTTAGAGCACAACTTTTCTGGTATGAAAACACTTTTTATCTACAAATTAAAGGTGTTGCCATGGGCTCAAAGTTTGCCCCAAGAGTCGCAAATTTATACATGGCAAAGTGGGGGCCGAAGGAGTCCTATAGAAAAAGGACCCAAGGGTCATGCTATATAGGCGTTTTATTGATGATTCAAGTTTTCTTATTTACATATACTGTGGAGAGTTGTATTTAGGAGTCCAGGATCCTGGTACTATTAAGGAACTCAGAGTTGGTTCACAAGCGTGCATTGACTTAGCTTGCTTGCTAAGTCGCACGCTCTGAGGTGAGCGTTCATTACCTAAGGGGAGCACCTAAGTGATGACACCATAGCATTTTGGAACCACCTGTTGAATTGTCTTGAGATACATGGATTCACCACACCTCGGTCATAAATGACATATTGAAATAACACTTGTTTATGCATGAGCACAGTGATTTATGAACTATTCTTTTAGTTTTGAGACCTTTCTTGGCAGGATCGCCAGAGACACCATTGTTGATTACTTATGCACATGAGCACTTTTTTTCATGATTTATTCATATATTAATTTTAAGTACTTTTAATACCACTTAGGAGCACTTTTTTAAATTGTGCATTTTATAAGCATTTTCACAATACTCAGCATAGGAGCATTTTGGACCAAGTTATGTTATTTATTTATACATTTTATCCATTTAACTTGGTGCACTGTTAAGCCACTGTTATATAGTTTTATATTATTCATTGATCGTTTCACATAGCTTAATAGTCATGCAATCAGTTTGATCTCTATTCTGATAGAGTGTGTATTATTTACAGGTAGCACAGCGTATATAATTAATCAGATGTGGCCACTTGCTGGCCTATGAAAGACTGCTGCTGAGCCCAAAAGATTGCTGGATTGTCATCAGCCTTCCTCTGTTCCTGAGCCTCTTTGTATATTCCTTGGATTTCCTGTTGTGACCTGGCTTGTTTCAGACCTGTCTGATCTCTTCCCCAGGCACTGACCCCTTGTCTTGCTCTACCGACTTTGCTCTTGCTTGATCACCTGTGTATGACCCCGGCTTGCCTTACGGACTTTTCTACTTCCTATCTGCTTGCCTTCATGTGTATGACCTCAGCCATAGTTTGTTTCCACTACCTGCCTCTGCCTCCTGACTGATCATCCGTACTTGACCCTCGGCCTGGCTTCTACTTCTGTTTCCTGTGTGCACTGATTACCAAGTACATTTGGAGTTCCCTGAGAGACATCTGTGTATCCTGCTACCTCCAGCATTCACCAGGTGATTACCGGCCCAGCTCTCCAGTACCCTGCTGGCAACATGTGCTTCTTTGGGCACTACACCTCCTGTACAACCTTCAGGGGTTTATCACACTTAGCTGCAAGGGGAGCCCTCTCAGCACCTTGGCCTTGGATCAGGTACGTGACAGGTATGAATACTTTTTCCAAGCACTGTATTCATATAAGTCCTAGGAGATGTCCTGATAATTACCCATGGTTTAGTATGAGGGCCCCTGTGGTTGGATCATCTCTCCTTAACCTGATATACACCTATCTCTCATAGACTTGTATGGGGCCACCCTGATTGGTGAAACTATGTTACCCCTCTCCTACCTCTGGGCGTATCTTATCTAGGATTGAACAATTCCCCCATCCCCTAGATTTAGCATTATTCAGCCCCTCACTAGTATCTCCATTTTTGGGGAGAAAATTAATTATGCCGGGTCATAACCTTCTCTTGAATGGGGCATTAGTTATGCAAGGTCATATCCTTGGAAAATTGTCCATTCCTGAACAGATGGCCATATTCTCTGCATATCAAAGAGTGCATCCTTTGAAGTGGATATAGGTGTTAGTTAACAAAAGGGGTTCAAAAGGCCTGGTCTAGATATTTACTTTGGCCCTGTATAGTCTGCGATTAGGAACCTAATTTAGGTGTTGTCCTTTCTTGCATAAAGGTTTACGACTGGTGAATAACAAAGCCTACTGTGTGACACCTACATGTTTATCCCAACCTAACATTCCTGCACTTCAAAAGAAACTGGTGAATCAATTAGGTTCTCAAACCAAAGCCTGAAAATTGTTTTCCCATAGATGTGTATATAATACTATATTAACCCATTTAAAAAAAAAAATATTTCATACCAATAATCATTGTTACTTATTTAAAAATATATATACAAATATTTACAGTTGCTAATGAAGATTACACATAAACTCCTCATAAAGCAACATGCAGGCTCACTCCCGAGCTGCACTGCGTGTGTCAATAGACACACACAGTGCAGCTCGGCCCGCCCCACGTTCTCTGCTCACTGGATTTAACTGACAGCAGCAGAAGTCAATTGCTCCCACTGTTCTCAGCAAAGCCTGTGAGACCAAGAAGAGAGGGAGAGAAGACCTGCAGCTGGGCACGGCTCTGGATTGATACAAAAAGTCAGGTAAGCGTTGGAGGGGGGGTGGGGACGCACAGTAAAAGGTTTTTACCTTAATGCAGAGACTAATCCTTAATTTCTTGTCACAGTGAAAAAAACCCAACATAAGTTATAATCCTTTCCCACTAAACTCAAAGCAGAAATCAAAATAATAAAATCTTGTCTGGAGTTTAGCTTTATTATAGTACTATAAGCCTTATCTACAATATTGAACATGTAAATATAATTATACAGAAACCTTTTGTAAAAATAATTTTCAGGGTCCTCCTAATGCATGCAAAAATTGAATGAAGGGAATAACGGAGACAGTAGCAGATTTAGATGAATCTCAGTGGATTGTGCAAAATAATTAATCCAATTTGTCTGCAATTCATTTTTCCTCATAAACAAAAATGCCTGTGACAGATATTTTCTTGTTGCTAAAACTCTTTCCTAAAAAACATTCATGTGACTTAGCAGTTTCAAGGTGAAGCCATATACAGCGCCTTGAAAAAGTATTCACACCCCTTGAAATTTTCCACATTTTGTCATGTTATAACCAAAAACGTAAATGTATTTTATTGGGATTTTATGTGATAGACCAACACAAAGTGGCACATAATTGTGAAGTGGAAGGAAAATGATAAATGGTTTTCAAATTTTTTTACAAATAAATATCTGGAAAGTGTGGCGTGCATTTGTATTCAGCCCCCCTGAGTCAATACTTTGTAGAACCACCTTTCGTTACAAATACAGCTGTAAGTCTTTTTGGGGCTGTCTCTACCAGCTTTGCACATCTAGAGAGTGACATTTTTGCCCATTCCTCTTAGCAAAATAGTTCAAGCTCTGTCAGATTGGATGGAGAGTATCTGTGAACAGCAATTTTTAAGTCTTGCCACAGATTCTCTATTAGATTTAGGTCTGGACTTTGACTGGGCCAATCTAACACATGAATATGCTTTGATCTAAACTATGCCATTGTAGCTCTGACTTCATGTTTAGGGTCATTGTCCTGCTGGAAGGTGAACCTCCACTCCCAGTCTCAAGTCTGTTGCAGACTCTAATAGGTTTTCTTCTAAGATTGCCTTGTTTTTGGCTCCATCCATCTTTCCATCAACTCTGACCAGCATCCTTGTCCCTGTTGAAGAAAAGGATCCCCACAACATGATCCTGCCACCACCATGTTTCACGGTGGGGAAGGTGTATTCAGGGTGATATGCAGTGTTAACTTTCCGTCACACATAGCGTTTTGCTTTTAGGCCCCCACATGGCTTCTTGCAAACTGCAAATAGGACTTTTTATGACTTTCTTTCAACAATGGCTTTCTTCTGGGCACTCTTCCATAAAGGCCAGATTTCTGGAGTGCACGACTAATAGTTGTCCTGTGGACAGATTCTCCCACCTGAGCTGTGGATCTCTGCAGCTCCTCCAAAGTTCCCATGGGCCTCTTGGCTGCTTCTCTGATTAATACTCTCCTTGCCCGGCCTGTCTATTTTGGTGGATGGCCATGTCTTGGTAGGTTTTGCAGTTGTGCCATACTCTTTCCATTTGTGGGTGATGGATTGTACAGTGCTCCGTGAGATGTTCAAAGCTTGGGATATTTTTTTTATAACCTAACCCTGCTTTAAACTTCTCCACAACTTTATCCCTGAACTGTCTGGTGTGTTCCTTGACCTTCATGATGCTGTTTGTTCACTAAGGTTCTCTAACAAACCTCTGAGGGCTTCACAAAACAGCTATATTTATACTGAGATTAAATTACACACAGGTGTACTAATTAGGTGGCTTCTGAAGACAATTGGTTCCACTAGATTTTAGTTAGGGGTATCAGAGTAAAGGGGGCTAAATACAAATGTACGCCACACTTTTCAGATATTTATTTGTAAAAACATTTGAAAACCATTTATCATTTTCCCTCCATGTCACAATTATGTGCCACTTTGTGTTGGTCTATAAGATAAAATCCCAATAAAATACATTTACGTTTTTTTGGTTGTAACATGACAAAATGTGGAAAATGTCATGAGGTATGAATACTTTTTCAAAGCACTTTATATTATCAAGGCCTCCTACTATGTAAAATAATGGTTTTAGAAAAGTGTTTCCTATGATTTTAGGGATGCAAGCCAGGTATCTGGTGAGGAAGTCTGTGTTCACACTGACTGCTCCATAACTGGCAGAAAAATAATGAAGCAATATCTTCCAATGCTGGTTTAAAATGGAACTAAACACATTGATTTAACAGTTTTCCAAAACAGTTACATACAAGGCATGCCATAAATGATAAATATCACATTGGCTTGTGCTATCCAATCTGAGCAAACTGTCAAGCCATCAAATGGCCGGTGATTGCTGGATTTTAGTTCCACTTTAAGTTTAAAATTAATCTATAACACAACTTAACCCTAAGGTTTTAAGTAGAATTCTAGCCAAACGTAAAAACAGAAAATGAATAAGCCAACTGAAGATAAAAAATAACAAGAAAATGCTTTTTCTGCAATACTTAACTTGGATCTGGAACTGTCCCCAGCGTTACTCAGTCTCCCGGTGTCACATACCTGATGGAGTTTGGGCTGTAGAGGGGGCTCTCTTGCACCTCTTGTCCAACACCCCCGGTAGTGATGACAGAAAGTGTGAGGACACAGAGTGGCACAAGGGCTGGTGTAACAGGCAGAGCCAGCTAAGGTTTGCAGGAAGCAGATAACCATGGATCACCAGGCAGGAATCAGTAAATGAAACATGGTGACACTTGATCAGAAGGCAGGAGCTTAGTCAGGACACAAGCCAAAAAGGTCATCAACAGCCCGGCAGCGAGGTACAGGAACATCAGGCAAAGACAGAGTTTGGAGACAGGCCATGGTCGGTACACAGTCAGGCAGGGAGGCACAGGAGCAGAATCAGAGTACAAACCGAGGTCACAGTAGGCAGGCAGGAATCCAGAGAACTGGTCAAGGGCAAGCCATAAGCACACGGAAAAAGATGGCATTGATTGTTGGAGGAAAGGTTGGTAAAGTTCCCTTTAGCTCTGCTTTAAAGCTGTAATAATTGGGCGGGCAGCACAGCCAGGCTGGATGACATACCTGTATGTCATCCAGCCTGTTCCAGGTTGGGGGCACTGCTCCTATGACCGCTGTTTCCACTGTACACAGGGGATCACAATAACCATTAAAGAGGTTGTAAACCTCCCTGTGTAATTTGTACCTATAGGTAAACCTAGAATAAGGCTTGCCTATGGGTACTGTAAATATCTCCTAAACATGCGCCGTTTAGGAGATATTTACTGTATACCGCGCCGTTGATGTAATCTGCGCATGTGCTCTGAAGGAACAGCCGCATATGCCGTCTCTTCAGGAGCGTGTGTCGTGACCGGCAGCTCCCACATGCATGCACTGGAGTGATGTCACGCGGCTCCGGGCAGTCACACAGTCGGAGTCCGCGGCCCCGGAAGGAAGACTGAGGAACATGGATGCAGTCTGCAGCGGGGACTACGCGGGCTTCGTTTGAAGGTAAGTGTCACATTATGTGCTAGTATGCGATGCATACTAGCACATTATGCCTTTACTTTACATTGAGGGGAAAAAAAAACTAAATTTACTTCCTCTTTAACCAGCCCCGGAAGGATTTACCCCCATCCTGACGGGGCCATTTTTTGTGATACAACACTGCGTCGCTTTAACTGACAATTGCACGGTCATGTGACGTTGTAAAAAATAAAATTTACATCCTTTTTTTCCACAAATAGAGCTTCCTTTTGGTGGTATTTGATCACCGCGGTTTTTATTGTGCAATAAACAAAAAGACCGTCAATTTTGAAAAAAAACAAACAATATTTTTTACATTTTGCTATAATAAATATCCCCAACTTTTTACAAAAAACAAATTTCTTCATCAGTATAGGCTGATATGTATTCTTCTACATATATTTGGTAAAAAAAAATTGCAATAAGTTTATATTGATTGGTTTGCGCAAAGTTATAGTGTCTACAAAATAGGGAATAGATTTATGGCATTTTTATGGCATTTTTATTTTTTTACTAGTAATGGTGGGGATCAGCGATTTTCATCAGGACTGCGACATTGCGGCAGACAGACCAGACACTTTTGGCACTTTTTTTGGACCATTGACATTTATACAGCGATCAGTGCTAAAAAAATGCACTGATTACAGTGTAAATGTCACTAGCAGGGAAGGGGTTAACATTAGGGGGGGATCAAGGGGTTAAATGTTTTCCCTAGGTGTGTTTCTAACTGCGGGGGGACGGGACTGACTAGAGGAGGAGCCAGATCGTTGTTCCTACTTAGTAGGAACAGACAATCTGGCTCTCCTCCCCTCTCAGAACAGGGATTGGTGTGTACATACACAAATCCCCGTTCTGGCTCTTGTGCCCTTTAAGAGCCATAGCAGGCGATCGTGCCCACCGGCCACGCGCATCGGGTCCCCCCGCTGTGCAGCGGGTGCGCGCGCGCCTGCTACGGCTCTTAAAGAAGTCGCCGTACGGGTAGAAGTGCCACTTTGCCAATATTTATCGGAGAGAGCCGGTCGGCAAGTGGTTAAACCAGCATTTTGAGTGATTTCACACTTCATGCTTAGTTGCTATGAATTTATAGTTTTATATAGTATACTTGTGCAAAGGAAGACTGGGGGCTCACACACAACGTTCACCTAGAAATCACTCCGGACACACAACATCATAGAGCAATATCCTGCTTTGTGCACAAATACACTGTGAACCATAACTGAATTGTCTTCAGTGCTTTAATACCGGAGATAGCTTGGTTATGAAGGCTGAGCAATGGAGAAGATCATAACATAACTTCTGTCTATAAAGTTTATCTCCAACACAGACCAGTGTTATACCCTGGTGATAAGCCCCAACTCCTGTGCTGCAATATAGCACTACCAACCCCTGAATAGCCCTTATCTGACAACATGATTCCAGCAACCAATCTTCAGAGCAGAGGACCAGCAGCTTCCTCTAACTGGGTGCATATTTGTGCAAAGAGCCAGAGAGCGGCATCAATGGATGGAGAGCTGGAAGCTTCTTCTTGCTGGGTGTAATCTTAAAAGAAAAGCCCACCTGCTGAACAGGAGAAGATCGCTGCATGCACAGTTTGACATATGGGTTGGCTCCTGCACAGTGTGAATATAGGAACACTACTGAGGAGAATAGCAGGGACATTTGTTTGCCAGGGACAGACCTCTCAAAATAGTCCTCAATAAATCCAAAGTAGCATAGTGATGAGTTAATCTCTCTGTCACTCTGCTTTCTCCTACTATCAGTATGTTCCTTATCAGTAGTGAGGAGCCAAATGTACCCATGTATGTTCAGCCAAAGTGAAATAAATGGGAGCTAAATCTTAGAAATCAGTAAAGGTAATTTTCTAGGCTAAAAGCCAAGGGATTGTCAAACAAAGGGCATTGGGAGCTGGGCACTACCCCAGGGGACACGTTCCAATGCAAAAAATGTTTAAAAATTAATTTAAAAAAGGCGGACAGCAGCACTGTTAATATTATTGCTTAAAATGAACCATTAAAAAAGCAAAAAAACTTACATGCTTGGGGGATGCCCTGAACCTGAAAAGGTGCTTCCAGATTCTAAAATAACCCCCACCTGCAGAACTCCTCAACCACTGGACCAGGAGTGTGAGGAAGAGGCCCTTGTTCTCATCAAGGTACTTTGTCAGGATGATACCCCTGGCAAATTACCCTCCCCAGACTGAGGGCATGTAGGCCTGGTATGGTTCGGCGGGGGGGGGCCCACATTAATGCTCCTTTCCCGCCTTGTCAGGTTGCATGCTCAGGTAAGGGACTGGAGGGTATGGATTTTGGAGGGGCCACTTTTTTTTTAATGTTTGCATGGAGTTCCCCCCTTTAGAATTCACACCATAATTTTAAGGTACTTTGGAACAACATTCACCAGTTCTCTGATGGCATTATCAAATGTACTAAGAGATTTTGTGTTTGAGCATTTTTACGAATATTTACCAGTGTCTAGCCAGCTTAACATTAAAGTGATTGTAAAGGCAGAAGGTTTTTTTATCTTAATGCATTCTATGCATTAAGATAAAAAAGCCTTCTGTGTGCAGCAGTCGCCCTCAGCCCCTTAATACTTACCTGAGCCCCATCTAGATCCAGCGATGTTGCAGGATTGTCTCGGCTGCCTGGGAATCCCCTTCTCATTAGCTGAGACAGCAGCATGGCACCATTGGCACCCACTGCTGTCAATTGGAGTCAGTCAGCCAATGAGGCGAGAAAGTGGGGCGGGGGGTGGCCCGCAGCTCCGTGTCTGAATGGACGCAGGGAGCTGTGGCTCAGCTTGGGTGCCCCATAGCAAGCTGCTTGCTGTGGGGGCACTCAACAGGTGGGAGGGGCCAGGAGATCCAGCGAGGGACCAGAGAAAAGGAGGATCCGGGCTGCTCTGTGCAAATACGCTGCACAGAGCAGGTAAGTATAACATGTTTGTTATTTTTAACTAAAAAGAAACAAGACTTTACAATCACTTTAAGCTTGACCCGTAACAGCCCTAATATCGTTTAACAAAAATGTGTTTTTATATTTAGATAAAGTTGTAAAGGCTTAAATATCTGTGGGGGTTTTATTGCTGTCTGTATGGACACTTTCCATTACTTTCTTGCTCGATGAAATCAGAGTAAAGGAAATCTTTTCAATGGGTAAAATATAACATTCAGGAGAGATGTTAACGCTTCTTAACTCTATTTTAATTGTTATATCCTATTCTTGTTGCACAGATTTTTAATTAATTACTGTACGATCTCAGGTGGCAATATTCACCAAAACAGGAAGAAGAGGACATTTTTCAACCACAGACAAAGACAATAAAAAAAATAAACACTTCCCAAATTGATTCAAAACCTAAAACCAAATCTCAACATCAATATTAACCCCTAACCTTTGGCCCCAACCCTGAACTTAATCTATGCCAAAATTTTTAAACCTAATTTAAAAAAAAACCCTATTGCATAGGTACTCATACCGGGAGAGAAAAGGATGGTCTCAATCTGCACTGATATCTGTACCACCTTCTTCCAGTCCTGTGGTAACAAACAAGACCATCTTCTTGGAGGACTTGCTCGAGTCTTTCTGAAACTGAAAGCTATATAACTCCTAGTTGCTAAAGATCAATGGCAGCTTATATATTTTTGGCAGTACAGGTTTCCTTAAATTTGAATATGTAGAAATGCATTTTGTGAATACAAAAATTGAAAAAACATGTCATTTAAGATAGCACCTGCTTTGCAAGCAGGGAGAAAATGTTTTACATTGATATTTATTTCCTGATGATCAGTTGCTTCTTGGATTGTATTGTAATAGTTTTGTGTATTATAATACTTTTTTTTTATATGTGTGGCAACTGCCATGACCTTTGAATAGACTTAAAATGAATATATTAAAAGAACCATTTGTACCAATAACTTGTGCAAGTCTGTACTTGTCTATCTTTGAACTGCAAGCTAAACTTGCCCCCAATTAGATCTACATTCTTTCTATAATTCTAGCAACATGATGTATGTTATAAAGGAATGCAACTATCGCCATTAATAAAAACAAAAACAGTTCACAAAAGTAGATTCAAACATGTCCTCAGGCAACCTGTTAAAAGAGGCTTGATCTTTTTTTTTTTTTTCTCAATGCTTGAAAACAGGTGATTGCAGCTTTCAATGTATTTACCACTGTTGAGGAAAATCTACCTTTCAGAAATAATTCATCATCAGTGTGTTAAAGTAAACCTGAATTGAATGATACTTAGTTTGCTAAGACACTGTAGGTCTTAAAACAATGTTTAAAAAAAAAATCTACTTGTTTTTATCTTTTTTTCTCCACTGTTGCAAGTCAGTCCTGCAGATCTTTGCAGCCACTTTCTGTTCAGTTATGGTTAAACAGCATGTATCTGGTCAGGTTTCCTGATGGTGATAACCGTGGACTATGCCCGCATAATGCGTGTTGAAATGGCCACTTGTAGTCTCCTTTGAAAGCCCATGTGAAAGGGAATGCAGGAGCTGACTCAGGAGGCAAACACAAAGCGTCATTACCCTAAAAAAGGTATTTTCTGAACAAGGACCTTCATGGCAGGGTCAATAAATATTATTTTAATTCAAGCTGTAGATTTAAAAATATTGAAAAGTATTATTTTTTTTAAATCACATTAACATGTTAAAGCTCATATAAGATTTTTATGATTGAGTTTATATCTACCTATTTATCATAGGAACTTATTATATACAGCAGTGTCAATTTACGCAGTGCTTTACATACAGTATCTCACGGAAGTGAGTACACCCCTCACATTTTTGTAAATATTTTATAATATCTTTTGATTAGTGTCATGTGACTCATTAGTGTTACAAGGTCTCAGGTGTGAATGGGGAGCAGGTGTGTTAAATTTGGTGTTATCGCTCTTACTCTCCCATACTGGGCACTGAAAGTTCAACATGGCACCTCATGGCAAAGAACTCTCTGAGGATCTGAAAAAAAGAAATGTTGCTCTACATAAAGATGGCCTAGGCTATAAGAAGATTGCCAAGACCCTGAAACTGAGCTGCAGCACGGTGGCCAAAACCATACAGGACATGTTCCACTCAGAACAGGCCTCGCCATGGTCAACCAAAGAAGCTGAGTGCACGTGCTCAGCGTCATATCCAGAGGTTGTTTTTTGGAAATAGACCTATGAGTGCTGCCAGCATTGCTGCAGAGGTTGAATGGGTGGAGATCAGCCTGTCAGTGCTTAAACCATACACCGCACACTGCATCAAATTGGTCTGCATGGCTGTTGTCCCAGATGGAGGCCTCTTCTAAAGATGATGCACAAGAAAGCCTAGTGCTGCTAGACAGAAGTTCTAACCACTTAGCCACTGTGCTGCCTACTTGAAGCTTTTTGAAAATACATTTTACCTTTATTGCAAATCTTTGTAATGTTTGCCAGAAGAGGGAGCAATGCCACTGTGTGGACTGCCAACAACCAAAATCATTGTTGTTGAGCGTGGTACATAGGGTTGCCACCTCATCCCTTTAAACCCAAACACCAATTAATTACACTGGTTCTGTGGCTGATTAATGTGGTATTTAAACTCACTTAGTGCCTTATCTGCGTTAAATTAGCCTCAGTACCTGTGTATATAATATGTGTTTGGGTTCAAAGGAATGAGGGGGCAACCTTAGTGGTACACCCCTCCTTGGGATGTGTTTTAGAAGACCTCTTAGAAGTTGACTGTGGATTCCTGCTATGTAAGCTTGTCAGCCAGGACACAAATTGGTGTTTTCTTGGCCACTCACCAAAGTGAGTTGGATACATTGATTTCAGTTTTCCTGTTCATCTGCCGATACTAGTAATGCTGATTGTCTTCTAAGAACACTAGTTGCCTGACTATATTTGGCTTTAATACTTTCTTAACCACTTCAATACTGGGCACTTTCACTCCCTTCCTGCCCAGGCCAATTTTCAACTTTCAGCGCTATCGCACTTTGTATGACAATTGCATCACAATTGAATCACTCAAATGGTTGATGATTAAAACAGGCACATCTAAGCATACAGCTATACGGGGTAAAGCTGTCCACATAGACCGTCCTCCGCACCACCACCGCCATCAACGTCATCCCTTCTACACTGCACTCGTCGATTGTTTAAGCCTTGCTTTCAGATCGCTCTATTGCAGGGTAGTCCTCCTGGTCACTATTGCATACTGACAGTGATGAGAGCCGGCGGTGTGGAGGATGGTCTATGTGGACAGCTTTATCCCAGATGCCTGCATACTTAGATGTGCCTGTTTTAATGAACCATGTGAGTTGCTAAATGTTGTACCTTCATTAAATGTAACCATATTGCTACAATTAGAGGCGCCTCTCTTACTTGAGACTGAAATAAGTTACATTTTATTCCTTTGCAAGTTAAACTTTCGTTTATAACAGCACTGTTCCTCCCTGTGACATGGACAGCCCCTCTCACTGAAGTAGCATTGAAGTCATATCAAATTGTTACAAATCTCACTGCAGACTTTTACTCAGTTGCTACTCGTATTGCAAAACATTGCTCAATTATCAAGTTAAAATTTATAAAAAAAAATTGCTGGTCGTGTAAAACACTCGCAGACCAATTTACTCACAATCCAAGGTTTTACTGTAGATGTCTCTTCTTTCAGCTTCCCTCTTCTTTCCCCATGAATTTGTTACACCGTGTCATTAGCAGTAATAAAAATCAGGATATGCGCCAGGTGACTGACACATCAGGAGATCATTGTTAACAATAAAAAGCTGAGCCCCAACATGTAAACATCTCTGCAACAATATGGACCCCTAACAATCTACGGAGAGTATTTTCATGTTTTGGTCACACAACCACCTAAGGGCAAAAAACACAGGCCCGGCTTTCACAAAGATCTTAATTTTTTTTTAATACTGTCCCTTATATACTAAAAGAACACAAAACATTTTCTGAAGGCTTTGTGCCCTTTTAACTTTGAAAGTCTTTAATTCAATACCTCCCAGTGAGATACTACAATCCCAAGGTTTCCTCCAGTTAATGAGACACACCTGTTCATAATTGGAAAAAATCTAATTAACTTAAAAAGCTGGCACAAATCTCCATGTGCCATTATAACTGATATAAAGAGTCTTATCAGGACTGCAAGGAGCAGAAAATCAGTGCACATTTGTTCCTTATTCAGGAAAGAAGAAATGATTAGATATGTGCAATTCATTTCATAACGAATCGAAATTCGGACGGATTTTGCATCTTTCGGACATTCGGATGCATCCGAATATCCGAATAAAAAAATAATGAATTTCAACTAATACAAAAGAAATTATAGGGAATATAACAAATGAATTCGACATGATTCGGTAATTCGTTAAATATCTAATGAAACAAAAGGTCAACTCAAAGTAAATCTTACAGTCCAATCAGCTGATTAATTTTGTGCTGGAAGTTGGATTACTGGCAAAGTGCATTCCTGTGAAGGGTGTTGTATGTGAGCAGAGGAGAATAGATATTGTCATTGTGTGTGTTAATAGATTTAATTAACAAACAACTTTCCAAACTACTAATCATTATCACAAATATATATACAAATATATATACATACATAAATATCGAATTTCAACTAATACGAAAGAAATTATAGCGGATATAAAGAATGAATTCGACATGATTCGAGATTCAGTATAATGAATATTGACACTCTACAGAAATAACGAATTATCTAAAAAAGAATTAACATAACATAACGAATATAACAGAACAAAATTATGTATTTTTCGAATGACAACGAACTGAAACTAAGCAAAATTTTTCAGATTGTGCACAAGTCTAGAAATTATACAACATAGAACACTCTCATTTCCTGAAGAAAACTTGTATACACTATTGCATTAAGGCAATGGTCTAAATGGCCTTCATATAGTTTAGCTCAATGTCAAGAAAATATAGCACACTTCAATGATCTATTAAAGTGAAGCTAGCGTTGGATGTATATTTCCTGTCAATTCTATGTTTCTTAAAGCAGAGCTAAAGGTAAAACTGGATAGAGTAAGGGAGGGTTATAACCCCTGCCAGTTTTTATTTTTGCCATCTGTGTCCCTTTGGGGAGATTCCCTTTTCTGTCCCATAACTAATACAGGTAGTAAGAGAAAATCCCACCAAAGCGGGGAAATCCCCGATTGCCCTTAATTTCTGTTCTGGTACAACCCTAAATCTCGGATTTTCTTTCACTTGCACTCTCGGTAAATAGGACAAATAGGCAGGCTGAATCACCCTAACAGGGGCACAGACAGCAATTAAAACCTGACAGATGTTCTAATCTCTCTCCACTCTATCCAAAATGTAAAAAAAAAAGTTTTGCCTTTAGTTATACTTTATAAATAATGTGGAACACTTATAGTATTTATTACATCACACATATCACAGTACTACTCATCTGCTCCTCTTTCCAGAAGGAGGCCACCATATTTGTTCAGGCATTATGCAGGGTCACATCTGCTTCCTGGATTGAGATTACACAATCACATAAATCCTTGTACCTGTGCACATCCTAGCTGTGTTCACAAGTGTCTATCACAGTTTAGTCTCCTGTGGCATTTTTTTGTCACCTTGTGATTTGCTACATAGTTACAATGTTGCAGTATGATTACTGGCGAACAGGAGACTGCAGAAGACTGTTGAGTTTATCTCATCTTAGGCCAAGTCACATGACTGGAGCTTAAAGTGGTTGTCATCCTTAGTCATGGATTTTGAGCAAAGCACATATACAGTCGTGTGTAAAAGTTTAGGAACCCCTGACAATTTCCATGATTGTCATTTATAAATATTTGGGTGTTTGGATCAGCAATTTCATTTTGATCTATCAAATAACTGAAGGACACAGTAATATTTCAGTAGTGAAATGAGGTTTATTGGATTAACAGAAAATGCGCAATATGCATCAAAACAAAATTAGACAGGTGCATAAATTTGGGCACCCCAACAGAAAAATCACATCAATATTTAGTAGAGCCTCCTTTAGCAGAAATAGCAGCTTCTAGACGCTTTCTATAGCCTGTAATGAGTGTCTGGATTCTGGATGAATGTATTTTGGACCATTCCTCCTTACAAAACATCTCCAGTTCAGTTAGGTTTGATGGTTGCCGAGCATGGACAGCCCGCTTCAAATCACCCACAGATGTTCAGTGATATTCAGGTCTGGGGACTGGGATGGCCATTCCAGAACGCTGTACTTGTTCCTCTGCATAAATGCCCGAGTAGACTGATTCCTCAACATTATTCTCAAGAATCTGCTGATATTGAGTGGAATCCATGCGACCCTCAACTTTAACCAGATTCCCACAACGGGAGTGGCCACACAGCCCCACAACATGATGGAACCTCCAACAAATTTTACTGTGGGTAGCAAGTGTTTTTCTTGGAATGCTGTGTTCTTTTGCTACCATGCATAACGCCCCTTGTTATGACCAAATAACTCAATCTTTGTTTCATCAGTCCACAGCACCTTATTCCAAAAAGAAGCTGGCTTGTCCAAATGTGCGTTTGCATACCTCAAGCGATTCCGTTTGTGGCGTGTGTGCAGAAAAGGCTTCTTTCACATCACTCTCCCATACAGCTTCTCCCTGTGCAAAGTGCACTGAATTGTTGAAGGATGCACAGTGACACCATCTGCAGCAAGTTGAATTTGTAGGTCTTTGGAGGTGGTCCGTGGGCTATTTTTGACCGTTCTCACCATCCTTCGCCTTTGCCTCTCTAATATTTTACAAGGCCTTTACAAGAACTGTGCCTGTGGTCTTCCATTTCCTCACTATGTTCCTCACAGTGGACACTGACAGCTGATATCTCTCTGATAACTTTTTGTAGCCTTCCCCTAAACCTGTAGAACAATGTTTGTTTTCAGGTCATTTAAGAGTTGTTTTGAGGCCCCCATATTGCCACTCTTCAGAGGAGTGTTAAAGAGAACAACAACTTACAATTGGCCACCTCATGATTGGATGCACCTGTCTATGAATTCAAGGCTTAATGAGCTCACCAAACCAATTGTGTGTTCCAATTAATCAGCACTAAGTAGTTACAGGTATTCAAATCAACAAAATGACAAGGGTGCCCAAATTTATGCACCTGTCTAATTTTGTTTTTAATGCATATTGCGCATTTTCTGTTAATCCAATAAACCTCATTTTACTACTGAAATATTACTGTGTCCTTCAGTTATTTGATAGATCAAAATGAAATTGCTGATCCAAACACCCAAATATTTATAAATGACAATCATGGAAATTGTCAGGGGTTCCTAAACTTTTGCATATGACTGTATCTACAGTGTTTACTTTTCCCTCCCCAAAGCTCTAAATGAGGTTTCTCTCTGGTGCGTTGTTCCTCTGTTATTAGCATGGGTCACTTCTAAGTAGTTTAACTGACACATGAGATAAATTTGTGTCAGAAGGGGGGGAGCTCAGAACAGAGCTTGTCTATTCACAACACAGTTCTTCTGCTGTGTGGAGGGGGGGTGTATTCCTTTCCTCCAATCAGCTCTCACACACTGTAACTGCAGCCTCTCTGCCCTCTTTGTGCTGCTGACAAATGAAGAGAGATTTTTAACACAATCTGCACTTTTGAAAGGGTGTAGAGAGGAGAAGACTGCAGATAAACAAATAAAACTTATGTAGGAGGATGTGTTTCATATCTGTGTATCATCTGAGGCTGTTCACTTCACTGGGTATATGTGGGGGGTTTACAACCACTTTAAGGACTGCTTTTAATGAAAAATATCAGGATTGTCAGACATATTAAGAATGTATTAATGTAGAATAAAAATGTAACTGAAAAGCCCACTTAAATGTGTTTCTAAAACCAAAAACAAGCATTTTATAAATTGCAGATTACCGATCCTTGAATGTGGTGGCTGCATTAATTTTCTTGTTTTGTGCTTTTTATCCTTTATATCAGTGTTTCTCAACCTTTTTTTCAGTCAGGGCACCCTTTAAAATTATGGACAGTCTTGAGGCACCCCATTCTAACATGTAAAAATGATTCTAATAGATTTACATAAAGCAGCAACATCCACACATGTAGGACACCCAATGCTAGAGGTGAATTATTCTTCCAAAGCAAACACATTTTGCAAACTGGTACTGACTTATATTCCAATGCTTCTTTTCTCCCTCAGTATTATTCAATCATTGAGCTAATGTGACCCCAGTGAAGATGGACAGGGCAGGGGAGAGTCAAACAAGGATACTATGCATATGCCCAACATCCTCCTTATCCAACTGATGATGTAATTTGTTGCAAGGATGCTAGCGGCTGGAAGGTTGCAATGATGCACAATGAAAACCTGTGGCTTTGTGTAACTAAAAGGCATGCTTGACCCACCATCTGGCTTGTATACTATTTTTGGGCAGTTTTTAGGCATTTTGCCAAGGTACCCCTGCAGAAACCTCAAGGCACCCTAGTTGAAAAAGGCTGCTTTATATTCACCTGGTGATCCAATCAGTAACACACTTCCTGTCTTATGGTAGCTAAGTCCTATACTCTATCTATGAATGAGCAGTAGCATCGTCAACCTATGGAGAGGGTAGTGTTAGATGGACTAGGAGATTTACATAGACATTAGATAAAAGACTAGCAAATTAGTGCCTAACTTAACAGCCACCTGACCCGGCCAATGCACAGGTGGGGCTGGGAGGGGCAAGCATCATTCCGTGAGGATGCATTGGTTTGTCCTCCCACTTCTGGTGCTCTTGCACAGCCTTGGGGCCATTCAGTGGCGCAGTGGTGTACCAGGCCACTGTGAGCCTCCCTGGTACCATGTGATCAATCACAGCGATCACATAAAAATAGTAAACAATGGCTGTCATTCATTGATCTCTGTAATCTACAAGCAGCCTTGTACCATGTGAAAGCTGTGGCGAATCACATCTATCACAGTAGTAAACAATGATATTATGAATGGATGCCAAAGTCAGTGTGAGTGAGTGCTTATACAGTAACAAGCAATCATATTGTAAACAAAAAATCCTGATTATCCCTCAGAGCAGGGTGACATCGTACTGTTGTGGAGGTGATCATGTTTAATGGCTGGCTGCTCTGAAATCACTGTATGTTAATGCCACCAGCCATTGCCTCTGATCACCGCCACAGCTGTACAATGTCACCAGACCAATGCTTGCCAATCAGTGTCACTAATCGCTGCAACAACTGCCTCTCACTCATAGTGTCCCTAATTATGGTCACACTAGTCACAGTGTCCTTAATGACCACTACACCAGTTACTGCATCCTTGATTTACCGCCACACCAGTTACAGTGTCCCTGATCACCATTACACCAGTCATCAGCAATATACTCTGATTATGGTCACATGAGCCCCAGTGTCACCAGACCAGTGTAAGTCACCAGCAGTATTCCTAAATTGCTGCCACACTAGTCCCCAGTGTCACCAAACCAGTGTAAGCTAGCAACAGTATTCCAGGTCACCGCGACACCAGTGCAGTGTTGCCTTTGCCTGCTACCTGTACTAACCCTGACCTGTTTATTGACCACGTTTCTGCCTGCTGCCTGTACTGATCCTTTGCCTGTTTGCTGACCATATGTCTGCCTGAACTGACTCATTTGCACATTCCTCTGACTATGTTCCTGCAAGACACCAGTTCCAGCCATCCCCTGCGGACAGCTGCACTACTGGAACCACAGAAACTCTTTTGTTTTTTCTTTCTTCAGCCTTCTGTACTTCCTGGTCAGTGAACATGGCATCCTTGGGGGCAGCCACATACCAGTAGGCTAGGCTTGCTTGGCTTATAGGAACTGGGATTACTATAGGTGACGCCACAATAAGCTATATTCACTGAACACTCATACAGAGGCAACCATTACAGTACATTGATTTTGATACAATTAGTTAATTTGGGTGATACACAAGATACAATTTTCGGTACACAATCCAGACAGTAAAAAAGTCTCATATGGTATTACCATATTAAGGAGGAGTAGCAAAATGTGTTTTGGGTTGTAATTTTAAGTATGCCCATGTCCATTTTCTTTCTGCATTTTCCAAAAACTTGTGGCAAAAAATTAAGTATTCAAAAGACTTTCTATGGCTCTTAAAAAACACCTTGGGGTGTTTATGCTCCAAAATGTGGTCATTTTGTGGGCTTTTCTACTGTCCTAGTGCTCCAGGGCCTCTAAAAATATCATAAATAGTCTGGAAATTAGATGCATAATTTATTCTCCTAGAAAGTCCGAAGTGGTGATGTGGTATCTCTATATTCAGGAGTACCAGAATATGTTTTGGAGTGTAATTCTCCAAAAAGCCTGTGATGTGTGTTAGAAATATCTTATTAATTGACAACTTTGTGTAAAGAATACATTTTCATTTTCTTTCCTGCATTTTCCAAAAACTTGTGGGAAGAATTACATTTTCAAAAGACTCAATGTGCCTTTCAGAAAATACCTTGGAGTATTTGCTTTCCAAAATTGGGGTCATACTGTCATCGTGCTCTATGGCCTCCAAAATGTTTTAGATAATCAGGAATTTTGCATAGTTTGTGTGCCTTGAAAGCCCAAAGGTAATCCTTAGATTTTGGGCCCCTCTTTGTGGCTAGGCTATGAAAAAGGCTCACACATGTGGCATCTCCATACTCGGGAGGTGCATCAGAATGTGTTTTGGGTGTAATTCTAAGTATGCCTATGCTGTGTGTGAGAAATAACTTGTTAAATGACAACTTTGTGAAAAAAAACAAAAAAAAATTTGATTTAATTTCTTAATTTTCCCAAAAAATGAGATTAAAGAAAATACAACTTAAAAAACTCACCATGCATCTTAGTAAATATCTTTGAATGTCTACCTTCCAAAAAGAGGTCATGAGATAAGCAATCTGTACATCAGCAGTGATCAATTTTCAAATCGATGCATCTCAGTTAGGGCCACTCACATGCCAAATCCGTTTTGTACATCAACCAAAACCAGAAAGAAATGTTATCGGACTTTACTGACACAAAAGGGAACACACACATATTAAAATAAAGCAAATTTTATTACAAAATCACATATGTTAAAAGCACAAAGAGACCTATTGCAGTTCAAAAACATGATACTTGTACTTATTCAAGGGTTTATAAGATACAGGTGTGACCTATTGCAGTCGGTACATCACTATTGATCAATTTTTAAATACACAGTGGGGAAAATAAGTATTTGATCCCCTGCAAATTCTGTAAGTTTTCCCACATACAAAGAAATTAAGGGTCTAAAATTTTTATCTTAGGTGTATTTTAAATAATAGAGACAGAATATCAACCAAAAATCCAGAAAAACACATACAACAAATGCTATAAATTAAGTTGCAGTTCAGTGAGTGAAATAAGTATTTGATCCCCAAGCAAAACATGACTTAGTACTTGGTGGAGAAACATTTGTTGGCAAGCACAGAGGTAAGACATTTCTTGTAGTTGACCAGGTTTGCACAGATCTCAGGAGGGATGTTGGTCTTTTTTATAGATCTTCTCTAAATCTTTAAGGTTTCTTGGCTGTTGCTTGGCAGCTAAAATCTTCAGCTTCCTCCATAAATGTTCTATAGGATTAAGGTCTGGAGACTGGCTTGACTTTAATGTGCTCCTTCTTGAGGCACTCCTTTGTTGTCTTGGTGCTATATTTTGGGTCATTGTCATGCTGGAAGACCCATCCACGACCTATCTTCAGTGTTCTGGCTGAGGGAAGAAGGTTCTCATCCAATATTTTACAATATTTGCCTCTGTCCATTGGCCCCTCAATGCAGCAAAGTTGGCCTGTACCTTTAGGAGAGAAAAGCCCCAAAGCATCATGTTTCCACCTCCGTGCTGGACTGTAGGGATGATGTTCTTGGGCTCATAGTCAGCATTTTTCTTCCTACAAACACAGCGAGTCGAGTTAATGCAAAAGACCTTAATTTTGGTCTCATCTGACCACAGCACTTTCTCCCAATCCTTCTCTGAATCATTTAGATGTTCATTGACATGACTGTACATGACAGTGAATGGGAGGAGCTCGCCATGTTTGGAGGAAGAAAAATGCTGACTATAACTCTAAGAACACCATGCCTACAGACAAGCACGGAGGTGGAAACATTTTGCTTTGGGGCTGTTTCTCTGTTAAAGGTAAAAACTGACTTTGCCGCATTGAGGGGTCAATAGACAGGGCCATGTATTGTAAAAACTTGTATGAGAAAATTCTTCCCTCAGCTAGAACACTGAAGATGGGTCATGGATGGGTCTTCTAGCATGACAATGAACCAAAACATACCACCAAGGCAACAAAGGAGTGGCTCAAGAAGAAGCACATAAGGTCATGGAGTGGCCTTGCCAGTCTCTAGACCTTAATCCTATAGAAAATTTATGGAGGGAGTTGAAACTTCGAGTTGCCAAGCGACAGCCAAGAAACCTTAAGGACTTAGAGGAGATTTATAAAGAAGAGTGGACCAAAATCCCTCCTGAGATGTGTGCAAACCTGGTCATCAACTACAAGAAACGTCTTACCTCTTTGCTTGCCAACAAGGGTTTTTCCGCCAAGTACTAAGTCATGTCAAACTTACAAAATCTGCAGAGGATCAAATACTTATTTCCCCCCACTGTATATACCATAGTTTGTAGATTCTATACCTTTCACACAGACTAAATAATATACACTGATTTGGATTATTTTTTCCAAAGAAATGTAGCAGAATACATTTTGGTCTAAATTTATGAAGAAAAATAACAGATATTAAGAAAAAACGTGTTTTTAAAAAAAATGCAATTTTTTAATTTATATAAGAAAAAATAAGAAAACCCCAGTGGTGAATAAATACCACCAAAAGCTATTTTTATCTGTCTCAAAAAATGATATAAATTTCATTTGGGTACAGTGTTGCATGTAACTGTCATTCAAAATGTGACAGCACTTAAACTGAAAACTGATGTCAGGGAAGGCTTGCCCATAAAAGAGAGGGTGTTCCAGAGAGCATACAGATGCTTAGGCGCAGGCCAGCAGGTGTGCATGGGTGCACACACATCCGTCACTAACACTGGCGCCAAACGGACTACTTAAATAGAGCAGCTGCACTGGCTCATTGCTGTCTGATCTACAGCATTCCCATGTGACATGCAAGCTGTTCCTGGGTCTGACCATTTGTTACTGACTTGCCTGCCTCTAACTACTCTTGAACTTACTCTTACTCTACCTGCACTGACCCCAGCTTGTCTCTGGAATCCCCCTATGCCTCCTGCTACTGTATACCTGATCTGCCCCTCTGTTGCTGACTCCAGCTTGTTCCCTGACTATTTCTCCATCTTCTGCAAATACCTAATCTGACCATCTGTTACTGACCCGGCCTCCCTGACCCTGCTGTCTGCCACCTCTTGCCGGACAAGTGCCTGCTGACTGGTCTCCAGCTTAAAAGTCTCTGACTTCCAGTCCAATTCCAGTGACCTGTTATCTGTCAAGTGCCTGCCTGCTTAATACTTTTCAGTTTAGAGTCTGCTGCCGCCTACCTGCTGCTGGTCAGTGGATCCTCATCCTCCACTGGCCTTCCTGTCAGTTCTATCACGCCCAGCCGCTACCAGCTGACCCTGCCAGCCATCTTTGTGAACATGCCAGCTACCCGCCAGCACTGAAGGTGTCCCAATCTTGAGGTGGTTACGCTAACACTGTTTAAGAAGTTAGAGAAATGTTTTTCTTTTTGTAATGCATTTATAACTAAATCCATGAAAGTGGACCATTGTAAGCACCCTTGTCAGTGTTCAATGGTTTTTCTCAACCCTCTATCTAACACTATTACTGCACAGCTTCATCTATTAAAGTAAGTTGAAAAATAACAGACTTACTGGGCACATCAACAGATGAAAATAAAGGGGAAAGGGCCTTAATTCAGCAACCACATATAAAGTTTTAGGATTTATATGCTCTTTCAATTCTGGATCTATCTCTGGTGAAAAACAGAAATTTAAGGTTTGTTTTTAATAGGTTGTAAAGAACCTGCTCTACTGCTATTACACTGACACCCTTTAACATATGAGTATGCCCCATTATCAATGGCCATTTGGAAAATGTTGCAAGCAATGCAATGATCTGTCATATGCATTTCAGATTCCTGATTTCAAATTACAACTTGGAAGTTTAGTCACAACTTGGTAGTTGTATTATAGCAGAACTATTCCATTCCCACAAGCTGGACAAAAGAAGCAATGCCATAAGCCACAGGGAACACCTCCTCAGTCCTGTTATGTTCTCCAGTAAACCCTCTTTACCTAAGCATGTAAAGCAGTACTACTAGACAGAATCTTTTTCCTTTTAGAATTTCATTACATCTTACATTTGACTCATTATATCTATGACTGAGGTACAGAGGCCTAAATAAAGCATTAAATCAAAGCTTGTACGATCACTTTATTATAACGTAGCCTTGTAGTACTTCCATTAAATTGCCTATTCACCAGAATAAGTACTTATGACCCCAGGTTCAACAAAATAAACAACCTTTTGTACAATTTGCTCGAGAGGTGTCTTATTTCTGATCGATGCACAGAATACTTTACTGAGACAGTGGTCTACGTTTCATAGTCAAAAATAATTTGTGTGAAAAGCAAGAAAACACAAGCTTACCAAGACGGCATGGTTTGGTGGTTAAAAAACATTTAACAGTTCAGCTTGAGGTACAATCATCAAAGTCACGTTTTTTTCTATTTAAAAATGAACGCCCTTATATTAAATGCTTTAACAGTCCTCCACACAAAGCCAGACTTCCACATTTTTCCAAATAGCTGTGGAATGTGTTTGAAGAGCGGCACTACAATGCCTTAACAATACGAACATCACAAGCTATTCTAAGTGTTGGAAACATATTACATTTCAAATGCACTGACTTCAAATATTTTTGTCTGCTGAAGTATTTTAAGTTCCAGCTAATTATATCTCATTTTAATCATGATGTCTTTTGCATGTTCAAGATATTTTCCTGTGAGCTAGCCGAGACCATACAAAGGATGTGATAGCTTTGTATATAAAAACCTTTGTAAGTGCCAGGTGCCACCAAATTTAAAGAGCTCCCATCTCAGAAATCTCATGTAACTGATGCTCTTCCAGGAAAACAACATATGCTGTAAAAAGAGAGGTAGAGAGAGACCAAGAGCCACGTGCAGAATGCACTATACTATTGCATTCAATACACAACTATCTTTTACTGATATGCCTGCTCTTACAGCTGATCGCCAGGTTTTAGTGAACTTTAAATAGTAAATTTGGACCAAACAAACTATTTGCCTCACTACCAAATACAGCGGCTGTTAGCAAGGTATAGCCTGTATGCAGCCTTAGCTACGTACTCTCCCAGAACAAAACTGAGTCAGGCTAATCACTGCTCAGCTATTCACAGGGAGGTTTGTATTCTATGAATTGTGATCCGCCCACTACTCTGCCTCAGCCAATCAGGGTAAGCATTGTACTCATTCATAGAATTCGATGTTCCCTGTGAATGGCTGAGCAGTGCTCAGATTGACTCAATTTTGTTCCAGGAGCAGGGGGGAGTTACCCACCCCACCACCAGTACACAAAGCTGTATACTGTATGCAGCTGAGGCTACATATGGTTTATACAGTGCTCACAGCCACTGCATTGGTTTGTGGGGGGGGGAGCTGTCGCAAGCTCTCATCAAGAGTGCCCGACTATGACTGCCTTCTACATCAAGCATTTATAGAAGGCGGCACTTAAGCCTCCATGAACGAAATATGATAGAAAAAAGATAAAAATAGATAATGGGCAGATAATTAAAAGATTGAAAGCCTCCCCCCATTCATTTATAGATCATGTTTCAGTCATAGAAGCTGTAGTACAGCTTCTATGAATGGAGGAGCTTGGTGGACATAGTCAAGCACTCTTGATGAGGTCCTCTGACAGCTCCCCAGTTCTATTTACCCCCTGCCACATCGGAAGGTTACAGCGGCAGGAGTGCCACGACATCAGAGCAGGAAGAATACTATTGAACTAGAAGTTAGAAGCACAGGGGACACATCAATCTGAAGAAGTAATCTCCCTTGTGCTTTTTTTAAGGTAAACTTAGGCTCTAAGACCTTGTACATATGGGGTTTAGTATGCAAAAAAGCAATGTGCACAGCAACCTTTAGGTAGGAAGACTAAGGCTTATAGCACACTCAAGTACACTCCAATACAGGGGATGTTAAAAATAGATGTGTAATGGGAATGCTGACTGTAATTTAAAAAAAAATTACTAGCAGGCTTTAATAGATTTTCAACAAACTTTTAGTAGTGCTGAAGCTTACTGAAACCTGCTAGCAACTTGTTATAGGGGCACTGTCTTATTGGGAAGGATTAACTTTACTTCAGTCCCAGAGACACTACATAAAGTGAGAGGAAATCTCTTCAAAATTAGGAAAAAAACTGTTCTTTGACAAATTTCGCAGAAGAGGTTCCCCCATTGGAAGATTTCCTCTTTTAGGGGCAACTCTAAATTTATGAGTTCACATCACTTTCTAACACAGTGATAATGCTCCACAGGAAAACTACAGGGGGACTAGCAGGAAGACAGCATTAAAACTTCACAAGGATTTAATCACTTTTCCACACTTTTCAAAACTGAAAAAAGGTCAGATTTTAGATATAGTTTAACGAAAACGCTCCTGCAGAGGACCCGCCCCCTCCTCCTACATTTAGAAAAGTTCTTTGATTGTGTGTACCTATCTGTCACATGATCTGTGTAAAGGGAAGCAGATCAGCCTAGAGCCCGATGCTATTAACCCCTTATATTCCAAAAGTTCATCCACAGGAAGAGGACAGGGCAGCCCAGCAGTAAATATTTTAACCAGGATCCAGCAGCCTGCACAACATGGTCATTACAGGTAGATTATCTCATCAAACCTATAGAAATAAATATAAATAAATAACAAAACTTCAGTTTTAAAGTTTCATTGTCTTCTCTAGCCTTTCTTGTCCTACGTGGTAGAGGTGCCAGATCGCCCATAGCAAGACACTAAATTTACAAACTATCTTTGTTAAGCAACCATGACATTTTTCACACTTACACTTAGGGGATCCCCAGCTTTCCTGACAAGCCACATACTTACCTGTCTATTATGCGGCCTTCCCAGTGTTGCACAGCCTCTTCTTAAAAACACTTACTGTTGTTTCCGGCTTCACCTCTACTTATCCCAGTGGAAAGTTAGTACTTAGCCAGTGTGTTTGACACTCTTGAGAAAAATTCTTCAAACAATGGGATTGATTTGCAAGGGAATTTTCCCAAAGCTTGGTAAAGTGGTGAAAACGCTTTGCAAAGAATACCCGATAACATACAAAGAAAATGTAGAAAAAGGGATTTTTGCTTGCACATGACTGGATGATGGAAGTTAGCAGAGCTTCTCCACATTCATAAAGCTAAGGAAAATTCCCTTGCAAAGTGAAAATTCCTTCTTTTCTTTAGTGAACCAACATCACTGTTTAATGATGTACAAGCCAACACAGTGTGGCCTATGTGATAACATGCCATAATTAGGAGGAAGACGTCATTTTGCTAAGGCTTGCAGGACAAAAAGTTACTAAAGTAAAATCTAGAATAGTCCACAAAACAGCACATAAAACCAGCAGTTAGATGATGCCTGGTATGGAGAGTTTAAAGTGGTTGTAAAGGCTCAAGAATGCATGAAGAAAACCTTCCATATGAAGCAGCCCCCTCAGTTCCCTCTAATACTTACCTGAGCCCCATCTCAATCCAGCGATGTGCATGAGAGCAGTGGGTCTCCAAGGTCTATTCCTCCTTATTGGCTGGGACAGCAGCAGGAGCCAATGTCAACCACAGCCAGTGAGCCAATGAGGATGAATCAGGAATGTGGACACACAGAGCATTGACAAGCTGCTTGCTATGGGGGCACTCCGCAGGAGGGAGGGGCCAGGAGCACAGCAGGGACCCTTGATGTATTGGGGCTTGAGGATGAAAAAGCTTGACATGTTTTGCGGTAGCAATCACTTCCTCGGGAGCTTGAAAATATGGTTCTGAACAGATAAAAAACAGGTTGTTACAATCTTATATACATAATAGGGGTTGTATATACAGTACATCATCATTGAATACAAGTGATTGCTATTTCAAAACATGTTGAGCTTTTTCGTCTACAAGCCCCAATACATCAAGATACCCTGTCCTGGGAACCAGCCTATGGTTGCTGTGCAAATGCAACATTACAACAGGCAGGGCTGGTGTTAGACTATTTTGCGCCCTAGGTGAGACCAGCTATTTTGGGGCCCCTTACATAGCTTTAGGCCTGGGCCTGAACCCATTACATCAGAGTTTACCCCATTAGGGTCCACAAAGTTGCCCCCCCTTACATTAGGATCCCAAGAGACCCCTCTCCTTAAATCAGAGTCCTCAGAGTCCCCCCTTACATCAGGGTTCCCAGAGTTAACCCTTACAACAGAGACCCCACTTTCATTAGGATCCCCAAAGTCTTCCCTTACATTAGAATCCCAGAGTCCCCCCTTACATTGGGATTCCCAGAGTCCCCCTGGCTGTTGCTGCACCCTAGGTAGCAGTGTGCCCTAGGCAGCTGCCTAGTTCGCCTAGTGGTAGCACCGGCCCTGACAACAGGGCTTTGTAGTTGATTTTTTTGTGTATGAATTGATTGTGTTTTTTACATAAGACATATTTTATAACTGTTGTAGCTAATTTTCCAATAAAGCTTGTATGTTTTTAACTATTAAGTGGTGCCTTTAAAGTCCATGTCTGTGATCATTCACAGATTCAGTATTCAGAGCAGCTTGTGCCTGTCCTGGAAGTGTCATAAACCAGATGTGACCAGAACTGCGTGACTGCGACAGAATGAACCAGACATAAACAGGTGAAAGTAAATAAGTTTATTAAGGTAAATGCATATAAACGTGAACAAACCAGCAATACAGAGTGAACAAACTGAACAACCAAACAGTGATAATAAACCAACCAGTATATATAGCAAAAGGGAGTACCAGAATCGTATTTTAGCCAGGCCAGGGTCAAAAGCAGGAGATCAGCAGATGGGGGCCAGGAGTAAACAGACAGGGAACAATATGGAAGGATTCAGGCAACAGGGCAAGGATCCAGGGATACAGGAACAGAAACAAACAGGTTTAGGGTTCAGGATACAGGATACAGGAATCAGGGTTCAGGTCTAGGATCAGGATCACAGATAAACAGGCTGCAGGTCAGGTCACAAGGACAATATGAGGGCAAGGTGTGTGTGCACTTGCCGGGTATTTATACTATAGCTGCTATCAAAGTCAGGTGATGCCTGATTGCAGAAGGTAATGCCTGCCCCACACTGCCAGGATCCATCTGCTGGTGGACGCCAGTACTGCAGCCCAAAGATGACATATTACCAGCAGGGAAAAGCTCTTCTGACAGTTCCAAACTGCCAGGAGACACCTGCTGGTAGACCTCAGTACTGCACGCCAAATGATAGATCTTACCAGCGGAAGAACCTTTCCTGACAGTACCCTCCTCGAAGGAGTGACCTCCGGACGCTCCAACTAGCCACTGGTTGGAAAAGTCAATGGCGTCAAGCCGGGCAGTGGGCAAAGTCACATCAGGTTGGGCAATAAGTACGTCAAGCTGGGTAGCAGGCACAAGAACCTCAAGCTGAGTAGCAGGCACATCGAGCTGGGCGGCAGACACATCGAACTGGGCAACAGGCACATCAGGCTGGGCAGCCGGCATGGGCACATCAAGCAGGGCAGCAGGCACAGACACATGAAGCGGGGCAGCAGGCACATCAAGTGGGGCAGCAGGCACATCAAGCTGGGTAGCAGGCATGGGCACTTCAAACTGGGCAGCAGACACGGGCACTTCAAGCTGGGCAGCAGGCATGGGCACTTCAAGCTGGGCAGAGGCACGGGCACTTCAAGCTGGGCAGCAGGCATGGGCACATCAAGCTGGGTAGCAGACAGCGGCACCTCAGGCTGGGCAGCAGACAGGAATACATCAGGCTGGGCAGCAGACAGGAACACATCAGGCTGGGCAGCAGACACAGGCTCATCAGGCTGGGCAGCAGACAGAGTCTCGTCAGGTTGGGCAGCAGACAGAGGCTCATCAGACTAGGCAGAAGGCAGGAACACATCAGGCTGGGCAGCAGACAGGAACACATCAGGCTGGGCAACAGACAGGAACACAGCAGACAACGCACCCTCAGACCGGGAAATGGGCATCGCAACCTCGGACCGGGAAACAGACTCCGGAACTTCAGGCTGGAACGCTGGCTCTGACTCTTCAGGCTGGAACACTGGCACCTCCGGCTGGTACACTGGCACCTCCGGCTGGAACACTGGCACCTCCGGCTGGAACTCTGGCACCTCCGGCTGGAACTTTGCCACTTCGGGCTGGAACTCTGCCACTTCGGGCTGGAACTCTGCCACTTTGGGCTGGAACTCTGCCACTTCGGGCTGGAACTCTGCCACTTCAGTATGGGATACTGGCACCGGAACTTCAAGCTGGGACAGATTGGTGGGTGTGGAGGCAGGTTGGGTTAATGGCAGGATCGTTTTGGTTGGTAAAAACTTTCATTTTTTCTTTGGCTTAGCCACTGAAGCTCTGTAGGTGACTGCAGCACTGTAGGTAAGGGGTGCAGCAGACTGTAAAGGAGGATAGGGATATGGCAGAAAAGAGGTAACAGTAGCTGGGGGAAGATCTTGTGGGTTTGTAGGCAGCAGAGAAGAGGCAGGTGGGTTGAATGCAGGATACAGGGAGCAGAGACCGGATATGAGTATTTGGTTGGCAGCAGCGTATACTGCGCTGCAACTGAGGTTGACATGGCTGATGGGGAAACATACATTTGGGTAGGCTGGTGTATGATGGCAGAGGTGGTTTGTTTGGCTGGGGCTGATTGCACCATGTCAGACCATGCCAAAAGTATAGGTTGTACAAACTGTAGTTTTAAATCTCCCTGTCCAACAAAAGACTGAGCAGACACAATGCACTCAGCAATCACCTGTGGGGAACAGGCTGAGCAGTGCTCACAAAAATCAGCGGGATCATCTTCAAAAAGCCAAAACTTGATTCACATTAAAAGGAGGAGTAAAATCATCATGGCCCTCTGGAATGCAGGGCAGGGCCAGCTCAGTACAGATCTTGATCAAAGGCTGCACCTCCCCAAACAATATATAACTCTGATCGACCAGTGAGCCAAACAGATAGCTGCAAACAACTGGTTACTAGACAATCCTTTCAAAGCCTGGCGGCAATAATCATTACTTTCAGATGCCAGCAGAGAAAAATAAATAACCTCATCGGCATTCATGTTTGCAACCAAACTGAATCAAAATGGTTCCCCTGTGCAGCCACTTCTGCTCAGGGATGGCCCTGGTATTTTGTCATAAACCAGATGTGACCAGAATTGCGACAGAGTGAACCAGACATAAACAGGTGAAAGTAAATAAGTTTAGGGGGGCCAGGAGTAAACAGACAGGGAACAAGATGGAAGGAAACAGGCTGCAGGGCAAGGATCCAGGGACACAGGAACAGAAACAAACAGGTTCAGGGTTCAGGATACAGGATACAGTAATCAGGGTTCAAGTCTAGGATCAGGATCACATATAAACAGGCTGCAGGCCAAGGCACAAGAACAATACCAGGGCAAGGTGTGTGTGCACTTGCCGGGTATTTATACCATAGCTGCTATCAAAGTCAGATGATGCCTGAATGCAGAAGGTAATGCCTGCTCCACACTGCCAGGATCCAGCCGCTAGTGGATGCCAGTACTGCGGCCCAAAGATAACATAATACCAGCAGGGAAAAGCTCTCCTGACAGTTTCAAACTGCCAGGAGACACCTGCTGGTGGACCTCAGTACTGCACACCAAATGATAGATAATACCAGTGGAGGGAACCTTTCCTGTCAGGAAGCCTGTCAAGTATGTGACAGCTTTCTGCACAGTGCTGTATCCCCAGCACCATTCAACTGTCAGCCAGTAAACTTCCCAGCTAAAGACAAATGTAAGCAAAAAGGGTCAGGGACACAACTGAGGTCATTAGCCAAATGTAGGCATTGCCTATATTTTGGAAATGATTTGTCATTGGATGGGCGGGGCCTGATGGGGAAACAGAGAGTTCCCCATCAGATCCTCTCCAATTTTGCAGTGGGTGGAATTGGAATCCACTATTGGACTAAATAATAGATATGGATCCACTGCTATGCATTGCCACTCAAAAGTGGAATGGACCTGATGGGTGCCTTGAAAAAGTATTCATGCCCCCTTGAAATTTTCCACAATAAAATACTTTTACGTTTTTGGTTGTAACTAGGGATGAGCTTCGAGTTCGAGTCGAACTCATGTTCTACTCGAACATTGGCTGTTCGCAAGTTCGCCGAACAGCGAACAATTTGGGGTGTTCGCGGCAAATTCTAATGCCGCGGAACACCCTTTAAAAGTCTATGGGAGAAATCAAAAGTGCTAATTTTAAAGGCTTATATGCAAGTTATTGTCATAAAAAGTGTTTGGGGACCTGGGTCCTGCCCCAGGGGACATGGATCAATGCAAAAAAAAGTTTTAAAAACTGACGTTTTTTCAGGAGCAGTGATTTTAATAATGCTTAAAGTCAAACAATAAAAGTGTAATATCCCTTTAAATTTTGTACCTGGGGGGTGTCTATAGTATGCCTGTAAAGGGGCGCATGTTTCCTGTGTTTAGAACAGTCTGACAGCAAAATGACATTTTGAAGAAAAAAACACATTTAAAACTACCCGTGGCTATTGCATTGCCGACAATACACATAGAAGTTCATTGATAAAAATGGCATGGGAATTCCCCACAGGGCAACCCCGAACCAAAAAAAAAAAAAAGACGTGGGAGTCCCCCTAAATTCCATACCAGGCCCTTCAGGTCTGGTATGGATATTAAGGGGAACCCCAGCCAAAATTTTAAAAAAAAATTACGTGGGGTTCCCCCTAAATTCCATACCAGACCCTTCAGGTCTGGTATGGATTTTAAGGGGAACCCCGCGCCAAAAAAAAAAAAAAAAACGGCGTGGGGTCCCCCCAAAAATCCATACCAGACCCTTATCCGAGCATGCAACTTGGCAGGCCGCAGGAAAAGAGGGGGGGACGAGAGTGCGGCCCCCCCCCTCCTGAACCGTACCAGGCCACATGCCCTCAACATTGGGAGGGTGCTTTGGGGTAGCCCCCCAAAACACCTTGTCCCCATGTTGATGAAGACAAGGGCCTCATCCCCACAACCCTGGCCGGTGGTTGTGGGGGTCTGCGGGTGGGGGGCTTATCGGAATCTGGAAGCCCCCTTTAACAAGGGGACCCCCAGATCCCGGCCCCCCCCCTGTGTGAAATTGTAAGGGGGTACTTACCCCTACCATTTCACTAAAAAACTGTCAAAAATGTTAAAAATGACAAGAGACAGTTTTTGACAATTCCTTTATTTAAATGCTTCTTCTTTCTTCCTTCATCTTCTTCTGGTTCTTCTGGCTCTTCTGGTTCTTCCTCCGGCGTTCTCGTCCAGCATCTCCTCCACGGCGTCTTCTATCTTCTTCTCCTCGGGCCGCTCCGCACCCATGGCATGGGGGGGAGGCTCCCGCTCTTCTCTTCATCTTCTTCTTCTTCTTCATCTCTTCTTCCTTCTTCTCTTCTTCATTTCTTCTCCGGGCCGCTCCGCAGCCATGCTGGCATGGAGGGAGGCTCCCGCTGTGTGACGGCGTCTCTTCGTCTGACGGTTCTTAAATAACGGGGGGCGGGGCCACCCAGTGACCCCGCCCCCCTCTGACGCACGGTGACTTGACGGGACTTCCCTGTGACGTCACGGGGAATGCCACAGGGAAGTCCCGTCATATCCCGTGCGTCAGAGGGGGGCGGGGTCACCGAGTGGCCCTGCCCCCCGTTATTTAAGAACCGTCAGACGAAGAGACGCCGTCACACAGCGGGAGCCTCCCACCATGCCAGCATGGCTGCGGAGCGGCCCGGAGAAGAAATGAAGAAGAGAAGAAGGAAGAAGAGATGAAGAAGAAGAAGAATATGAAGAAGATGAAGAGAAGAGCGGGAGCCTCCCCCCATGCCATGGGTGCGGAGCGGCCAGAGGAGAAGAAGATAGAAGACGCCGCGGAGGAGATGCTGGACGAGAACGCCAGAGGAAGAACCAAAAGAGCCAGAAGAACCGGAAGAAGATGAAGGAAGAAAGAAGAAGCATTTAAATAAAGGAATTGTCAAAAACTGTCTCTTGTCATTTTTAACATTTTTGACAGTTTTTTAGTGAAATGGTAGGGGTAAGTACCCCCTTACCATTTCACACAGGGGGGGGGCCGGGATCTGGGGGTCCCCTTGTTAAAGGGGGCTTCCAGATTCTGATAAGCCCCCCGCCCGCAGACCCCCACAACCACCGGCCAGGGTTGTGGGGATGAGGCCCTTGTCTTCATCAACATGGGGACAAGGTGTTTTGGGGGGCTACCCCAAAGCACCCTCCCAATGTTGAGGGCATGTGGCCTGGTACGGTTCAGGAGGGGGGGCGCACTCTCGTCCCCCCCTCTTTTCCTGCGGCCTGCCAGGTTGCGTGCTCGGATAAGGGTCTGGTATGGATTTTTGGGGGGACCCCACGCCGTTTTTTTTTTTTTTTTTTGGCGCGGGGTTCCCCTTAAAATCCATAGCAGACCTGAAGGGTCTGGTATGGAATTTAGGGGGAACCCCACGTCATTTTTTTTTAAAATTTTGGCTGGGGTTCCCACAGGGAAGTCCCGTCATGTCCCGTGCGTCAGAGGGGGGCGGGGTCACCGAGTGGCCCTGCCCCCCGTTATTTAAGAACCGTCAGACGAAGAGACGCCGTCACACAGCGGGAGCCTCCCACCATGCCAGCATGGCTGCGGAGCGGCCCGGAGAAGAAATGAAGAAGAGAAGAAGGAAGAAGAGATGAAGAAGAAGAAGAAGATGAAGAGAAGAGCGGGAGCCTCCCCCCCATGCCATGGGTGCGGAGCGGCCCGAGGAGAAGAAGATAGAAGACGCCGTGGAGGAGATGCTGGACGAGAACGCCGGAGGAAGAACCAAAAGAGCCAGAAGAACCGGAAGAAGATGAAGGAAGAAAGAAGAAGCATTTAAATAAAGGAATTGTCAAAAACTGTCTCTTGTCATTTTTAACATTTTTGACAGTTTTTTAGTGAAATGGTAGGGGTAAGTACCCCCTTACCATTTCACACAGGGGGGGGGCCGGGATCTGGGGGTCCCCTTGTTAAAGGGGGCTTCCAGATTCTGATAAGCCCCCCGCCCGCAGACCCCCACAACCACCGGCCAGGGTTGTGGGGATGAGGCCCTTGTCTTCATCAACATGGGGACAAGGTGTTTTGGGGGGCTACCCCAAAGCACCCTCCCAATGTTGAGGGCATGTGGCCTGGTACGGTTCAGGAGGGGGGGCGCACTCTCGTCCCCCCCTCTTTTCCTGCGGCCTGCCAGGTTGCGTGCTCGGATAAGGGTCTGGTATGGATTTTTGGGGGGACCCCACGCCGTTTTTTTTTTTTTTTTTGGCGCGGGGTTCCCCTTAAAATCCATAGCAGACCTGAAGGGTCTGGTATGGAATTTAGGGGGAACCCCACGTCATTTTTTTAAAAAATTTTGGCTGGGGTTCCCCTTAATATCCATACCAGACCTGAAGGGCCTTGTATGGAATTTAGGGGGACTCCCACATCATTTTTTTTTTTTTTTTTTTGGTTCGGGGTTGCCCTGTTGGGAATTCCCATGCCGTTTTTATCAATGAACTTCTATGTGTATTGTCGGCAATGCAATAGCCGCGGGTAGTTTTAAATGTGTTTTTTCCTTCAAAATGTCATTTTGCTGTCAGACTGTTCTAAACACGGGAAACATGCGCCCCTTTACAGGCATACTATAGACACCCCGCAGGTACGAAATTTAAAGGGATATTACACTTTTATTGTTTGACTTTCAGCATTATTAAAATCACTGCTCCTGAAAAAACGGCCGTTTTTAAAACTTTTTTTTGCATTGATTCATGTCCCCTGGGGCAGGACCCGGGTCCCCAAACACTTTTAATGACAATAACTTGCATATAAGCCTTTAAAATTAGCACTTTTGATTATTCATGTTCATGTCCCATAGACTTTAACGGTGTTCGCGTGTTCGAACGAACTTTTTTCCTGTTCGCATGTTCTGGTGCGAACCGAACAGGGGGGTGTTCGGCTCATCCCTAGTTGTAACATGACAAAATGTGGAAAATGTCAAGGGGTATGAATATTTGTTCAAAGCACTGTACATGATTTGGGTTCAAGCACCAACACTTTCTTTGCTGTGCCCTGACAGAATTCTAAAGTCTATGACACCCTTTATGAATTTCCCCAATTGAGTTTAAAATATTGTTTTGTAGCTTTTCTCCTTGTGTTCTCCTTGTGAAATTTCCTTTTTCAAAGTGACTCATACATTCACTTTCCCTCTTCTTAGCACCATGTTCTTTGTACCAAATTAGTGAATATATATACTGTATAAAGTATTAAAATGAATGCCTGAATATACCTATTTCATTATGTAATAATAAAATATGCATTTCTAGAACTTCATGTCCTTATTATTATATTTTAGTTATATCTAAAAGCATTAATTTCTGTTTGAGGAATTTTAGGTATAAATAGCATGTTTTAACCGTTTTGCATCTGAGCCACTTTGCATTTTCTGCACACATTTAAACAATTGCTATGCCCCAAGTTTAAAACAACAGAGGTGTCACTGGACCCCTCTAGTGATATTTATTTATAAAAATCCAGATCTTTCATTTTTCCTGGGGGGGTCAAGAAGGGTCGTGCCCCCTCAATGTCCCCAGCATGAATTGGTTAAACTTCATTTTTTTACACTATTTATATACATAACTAGATGGGTCCGATAACCCTTTTGTTATATACAGTAAAATGTTGCTACTGTGAGGACTGTCGTGATCAGAAAAACTTTTTGCAGCCATAATGAAGCCACTGGAGTCTATAATCTTAAGACCCCTTTCATGCTGGAGACGTTTTTCAGGCACTTTAGCGCTAAAAATAGCGCCTGTAAAGCGCCTGAAAAATGCCTCATCTGCAGTCCCTGTGTGAAAGCCTGAGAGCTTTCATACTGGGGTGCTACTCTGACAGGGCGTTAACAAAAGTCCTGCAAGCAGCATCTTTGGGGTGCATAGGAGCGGTGTATTAAAATCATTGGGCAGTGCCACCAAATCGCCTGCAGAGCGCCTCAGCAGCGGCACTTTGCGGGCGCTTTTAACCCTTTTTTTGGCCGCTAGCGGGGGTTAGAAGCACCCCGCTAGCGGACAAAAAGCGTCTCTAAAACAACGGTAAAACGCCGCTAAAACTAGCGGCGCTTTACCGCTCACGCGGCCTTGCTGTCAGTGTGAAAGGGCTCTAAGGGTGGAACTTCAGAAGTAAGCAAAGCCTCGGATTGGCTGCCTCATTCACAGCGAGGTCACTAATTGACCAGGACCTACAGGTCAATCAGTGGCTTAGCTGTAAATGAGTGTTGAAGGTGCCATGATGGCAGCTGCCAAAATTGCGATTGAACAGGTGGGATTGCTATGGTCCTTCAGATTACCACAGAGTTTGTAGATATAATAATTAAAAAATTATTAATTAATGAAATCAAAAAATGTTTAATAATTACATTAAAAAAAATTAAAAAATATTGGTGGAAGGCTTACACCATGTTTTACCACACCAGGTGACACCAACCCTAGTGACACCACTGGGTTTAATACCGCTTTAATATAATAATTAGCATAGTTTGTCATGTGGTATTATGATTATAGTTTAAAGATCTGGGTTGTCTTCTTAAAAAAAGGACCAGGTTGGTCATTGATTGGTGTCCTTATTTGTACTATATATGCTTTATAAATATGTAGAAGATGCCTTATGATGGGTTGGGGAGATTATAACGAGTTAAGGTTTGTTCTATTACTGAAACATTTAAAAAATAAACATTGTTAAAGTATATTTCAAGGTATTTTTTGGATATAGAAGAGATTGGTCAATCAGGTTTTCTTTTTTGGGTTGATGTCTGTTTCCATTGGGGTGATTTCCCTTTGAGGATGTGAGAGAAAATCTTTCCAAAATGAGGGACATTTCTTTTAATATCATGTCCCCTTTAAAATATTTCTCCTCACCTGTTATTTCACTGACATTTAAATTGTTTTTCATCATTTCATGACCTGGTGATCATAGTTACTAGGACAATAGGGCGAGGCTGGGTGTAACCCTTTCCCCAAAACATTAAAAAAAAGTTTTACTTTAGATACAGGTAAGCTAAACAATACAGTCTGTGTAATGTATTTTTTTAAATTTTTTTTTAATTTTTTTAGGTGGTTGGCTATAGTATATGTTGCATAGCTAGCAAGTCCTGGTAGTGCAATCCACATTGCTGAGCCATTCATCAGATATTCCAAAGGGCTTGGGGCTCTGCTCCTTTTAGGCACTAAGTGAGCAGTAGTGGCTCCAGCATTTGACAGCTGAATAATGGGGAGGGAAGGGTGCCAGGAAGGGGCAAAGCTTAAGTCCAACTTGGAGAGTGTGCAGTCTACAAATATGCATCAATTGGAGTACTAACATCAGTACTTGCAGACACTATGAAGTCAGGTTACCTTTTACAAAGGTTAACAGTGCATAGAATCTGCAACACCGTTCTATGCCTACAGTAGGATAAACTATTAAAATCCAACACAGCCAAAAGAAAATAGCTTCACCATAAAGTTAATCTTCCCCAGCTTATATAGTAATATAGGCAAAGTGAAAACTTACCCTGTTTTATTCCTACCAAATACGGGAAGAATTAATACACACAGAAAGGCTCAAATAACACTTTCCCTTTAGATCAAATTAAACTAAGTGGAGAAACCATACGTTCAGGTCTGGAAAATTACTATAAAGCTGTGAAACCATCCCTTTTTACCTGGCTCTTTTACAGTAAATCAGGGCATTTTGAGTTAATGGGAACTACTAGTCACAGCATGCCCTGCCAAATCCTACGTTGGCTGGACAAGCTGGGATAAATAACTAGCACTCTGGACAAAGAAAAAAGACTGAAATTGCTTTCTTAAAGGTATATCTTTCTTTTTTTTTATTGTTATTAAAGCATATCTAAGTCCAAGAACTAAAAAGTTATATATTGTAGTTTACCAAGTCTCCATAGATGTGGTGGCTGCATTTTTGTTTTTGATTTTTAGACCTTCTTCCTTTAATTTCACCTCTTTGTATTGGATCTATGAATAAACAATACAGGCGGTCCCCTAGTTACAAACATCCAACTTACAAACGACTCCTACTTACAGAGGGAGACAACAGGAAGTGAGAGGAAATCTACCCCTAGGAAGGGAAATTCAGTCCTGTAAGAGTTATTATGGGAAAAAGGTACCTCCACTGAAACTTTATCACCAAGGCTTGTTTCCACAACAACCCAAAATGTTCAAAATCCAATTGTCATTGGGACAGAAAGTGAGGTGAAATCTTCTGAACAGGGGCACATACAGCAAAAGAAACATTACAGGGGTGTTAACTCTTCCCTATGCTATCCAAAAGGCTTAAAAATTGTTTTTTGGCTGGAGCTACACTAAAAAATGTACCTGTTCCGACTTACAAACAGATTCAACTTAAGAACAAACCTACAGACCCTGTCTTGTTTGTAACCCAGGGACCGCCTGTATTGTCACCCTATGAGGGTGGGTAAGAGTGCAGCATAGGCAGAGAGCACAGGAACTATTCAGCTGACACGTTTTCTGGAAGGATCAAACATTGGGCTTGATTTACTAAAGGCAAACAGACTGTGCATTTTGCAAAGTGGCTCCAGAGCTTAGTAAGGCCTGGTTCACACCTATGCATTTTTTGTGCATTTTTAAGTTTTGCAGAAACACACTACAGTCCATTTAACATGGTTTCCTATGGATGTAGTTCACATCTGTGCATTTTATGGAAAGGGCCAGGGTCTTTTTTTTTGGTTTTTGTTTTCATAGACTTCAATGGATCAAAAGCGTGTATTGAAAAATGCAAACTGCAACCTGCATAGTTGTGAACCAGGCCTTAATTAGCAAAAGCTCTGCTAACTTCCATCATCCAATCATTTACAAGCAAAAAGTATGTTTTTTTTTTCTTTGCTCGTGATTTTGCAAAGTGAAGCTTTACCTCCTTTACTAAGCTCACTGCAGCTGCACTTTGCAAAGTGCACAGTCTATTTGCCTTTAGTAAATTAACCCCAATGTTTATTTGCACTTTTAAATGATTTATCAAGCCAAAGGGGACCAAATGAGAGAGTTCATTGTAAGTGTTTACATACCCCTTAACTTTCAACATTTTTCATACAGTTTTGAACATTTGATTGATTGTGACAATTGGTACTTTATTTGAGCTAGCTGTGAGCTCCTCAAGCACAAATGGAAAGCATAGACTAACTGTTCATTACTTTTATCAAGACATTGCTATAGTACACTTGTCCACAATACCCCCCGTCAGTCAGTAATCTGGTAATCCTGGATTATATCTGAAAATGATGCTGGAGCAATCAATGCAGATTCTTCTGCTGCCTCTCAAATACAGAAGACCTGGTATAAAAAAAGGTGAGTAAAATGTTTTTCTCAGCCACTCAATGTTCATTATGTCGTGAAAGTGATTGGTGATACAGGAGCAGAGAGTGAAGAAGTTACAAGGAAAACGGCTCAGGAAGTACAGTCCTACCGCCCTCCAATGCATCCTATAAAGGTCTGAAGGTTTATTCAGTGCTCTTACATTCTTAATAGATGTAATGGGCAGCACAGTGGCATAGTGGTTAGCTCTTCCACCTTGCAGGACTAGGGTCCCTGGCTCGCATCGCGGTCAGGACACTATCTGCTTGGAGTTTGCATGTACTTCCTGTGCTTGTGTGGGTACATGCATGCAAGATATGGACCTTAGATTGTAAGCTCATGAAGGGCATGGACTAATGTGAATTTACAATATGTAAAGTGCTGCATAAATAGTTGGAGCGTTGCATAAATGCAGCAACCTCCTTGCTTAGGATGCTAGATAAATTTAGTTTTTGGCTCCTTGTGTAGTCAAGGGAGCAGTGATTGTTGGGTCTGGTCTGTTCATGTTTTCACAGACTGGGAGTTTGATTGCTTTCCCTTGCCTCTAGAAGAAGTTTCTAGAGCTTACAAAGAGAGAATTCAAATGACCAGCCTAAATATTGATCTAGGCATAGCCAATCCCTGGGGAGGGTTGAATATAAGTGCCAGACGTAGCTTGGGTTGAGACATAGGGTCTCAAGTGCCATTCTCCATCCTCAGGAGTATCCTGGACTGTGAGTTAGAGTGCCTTACTGTAATGTGCAGTGCTTCTGACATTGCACTAGGTACTAAAATCTATGCAGTAGTACATGGTATTCAGATGCAATGGTGGCTGGTGCTCAAAAATTTTGGGGGGACGCAAACAAACTGAAAAACACTGAAAAAAAAACATCAATAAAAAACATCAATTGCATCCTCACTGTGCCATCAATTGCAGCCACTGTGCCCATAAAATGCAGCCTCTGTGCCCATAATTTGCAGCCTCTGTGCCAATAATATGCAGCCTCTGTGCCCATCATATGCAGCCTCTATGTCCACCATATGTAGCCTCGGTGCCCACCATATGCAGCCTCTATGCCCATCATATGCAGCCTCTGTGCCCATCATATGCAGCCTCTGTGCCCATCATATGCAGCCTCTGTGCCCTAATATGCAGCCTCTGTGCCCATCATATGCAGCCTCTGTGCCCATCCTATGCAGCCATTGTGCCCATCATATGCAGCCTCTGTGCCCATCATATTCAGCCTCTGTGCCCACCATATGCAGCTTCTGTGCCCATCATATGCAGCCTCTGTTCCCACCATATGCAGTTTCTGTGCCCACCATATGCAGCTTCTGTGCCCATCATATGCAGCTTCTGTCCTCACCATTTGCAACTTCTGTGCCCATAATATGTAGCCACTGTGACCCCTCCCGCTTGTCCACCGTCAGACCGGCACTTACCCCATGCGGGTGATGGTGGCGTGCTGTGGGAGGGGCAGGTGACGGCCACTGCATCCTCCATGGTTCCCGTGCTTCTCCTCCTCCGTTCCGTTAGGCGTCCAATAGGGATGCCTGTGCCTTCAGCCAATAAGGTGACGGATACTAGAACCACACTCCCTTATTGGCAGAAAGGTGGTTCAGTGTTAGAAAAGCAAATATTTGTTTGCTTTGCTAACACACCTGGGTGGGCTTGTAGCGCAATGCTCTGTGCCACGAGTCCACCTTTTTTGAAGCCTATTAGAACCTATGGCTCTAATCAGGTGCTTCAAAAATCCCCCCCGCCGCTGGAATTCAGGGGCCCCGTGTCCGAAAAGGGGCCGGACGCCTAAATAGGGGGAGGCTACAGCGGCCATGGATAGATTCATGCAATGCATGAATCTATCCATTTAACATATAGGGGATGGCTGGAGAGAGGGGGCGGCACCCGTGCGCCCTTATGGACGCACTGCCACTGATCAGATGCCAAGGAGACTCCAGCTGCAAGGCCTTAGACTGTCCAATATTCACAGTTGCTTAAGACGGAAACCTTCCTCTAACTGTTAAGCACTAACCATTTTAAAGTATCCCATGCACAATAATCCCTCTCCTGGTAAAAGTTGTATCTTATAAATCGCATAAAGACAACCTCTGGACTCATTATTGGAGTCAGAGTGAGTGGACTGTTGCTTGGGTGGCTGGTAGCCTCTGTGATATTTGGGGGAAAACCAGTTAAAATCAGCAGCCCTTGTGGGGGTAATACTATATTTATAAATGATACACACACACTTTTTCATCCCTTCTTAGCTGTTATTCAGGGATTTCTTCAGAAAACAAACTCACCTGCCCGGTAAATCCAGCATTGTCCTGCTGCAATACACTGCTTTGCTACTACAGGCCAGGTACCATTCCTTTACTGGGCAATGACTGTCTCTTCCAGATTCTTGCAGCTGGCTCCCAATGACGCACAAATGAGTCCACCCTCCGTTTGCTGTGTGTCCCTGCTCCATATGTGATGGCGAATTCCCAGGAGGCTTGAGGAGCAGGTGATAAATGGAGGCAGGAGCTAGTCAGATTTAAAAAAAATACAAAGAGAAAATAAAAAAATATATATATTACTGGAGGGGGAAGGTTGCAGTATGATCAACTCCAGTTTGCAAATGAAAGTCCATTTTAAATCCAAGCCTATGATAACACAGACCAAATAATACTTGATTCTAAAATGAGAAAGTAGCTCTTGTAATAGTGTTGGAGACACATACTGTTCCTTACTGAAATAGGCTGATGTATCATAAATCGCCTCAACTGATCAGAATGTAGCACTCTTTTAACTTTTTAGCTGGAGTTCTGAATGGGATGTCAGGATTGCCACCACTGGAATAAATTAAATATCTTTCCGATCCATATGATCTATAAGGCTACAACATAAGCACGGGAACCTTACTCTTCCACTCTTCCAGCTCTTCCCTCTACCTGCATCTCTACTACAATGTGCTACACAGTAGTACATTGTACAGTATTTTACTATTTGGACTCACGAGGAGTAAACAGAGTGGAAACAGGACCTTCCTCACTTTGGTCCAGGGACGTGCGGTGAGGCAGAGCCTCAGAGCAGAGACTCACCTGCCTTGAACATTAAAAAAGAAATTTGAGCTTCAAGAGTTGTAGCTTGGTGACCTAAGGTCACAGAGAGGGGTAGGTAGCCTAAGTCCTACCCCACCACTGGTAAAAATGTGGGGCTCCTACGACCTATGGTTCCAGAGAAACGGGGCTCCTTGTGCAGCCTGTATGAAGCTATATGTAGAGCGGTCTGTGAGAGGTTGGTCTCACAGAGTCTCTCCTCACTTCTTGTCAGAGGCACTGAGCTCAATGGATAGCTTGGAGTCTTGGACCAGTGGTAAAGTACCATTAGCCCCAGTTGTCCAATAAAAATGCTGTAGTGGAGGCACGCCTTTCACTGCAGTGTCATAGAAGGGGCATGTGTCTAAAAGACAAATGTTCCCTTGCAGCCCAGCCCTCTTAAAGGGGTTGTAAACCCTTGTGATTTTTCACCTGAAAAAATACCTGCAGTGACCGGACCCCCCCGCCCCCCCCCCGTCCCGTTTTACTTACCTGAGTCCTGGAATTTCCAACGGCGAGGACACGCTGTCCCTCTGCCTGAGGTTCTCGGCACTTGATTGGATAGATTAACTCCTGCTGCTGTTAATCAACTCCAATGAATGACACAGGCGTCGGGGGGCAAAGCCGAGTCATACATTCCGTGGCTATGGACGCCGACTGCTGGATTCGGGAGCGCGCTCGTAAGGTAACCCCTTAGGGAGAGTGCTTTTCATAGGGGGTTATCTGATGCGGGGAGGAGCCGCAAGAGCCGCCGAGGGCCCCTAGAAATCGTTGTTTGGGGCCACTCTGTGCAAAACGAACTGCACAGTGGAGGTGTGTATGGCATGTTTGTTATTTTAAAAAAAATAACATTTGAAGCTTTACAATCACTTTAACTACAAGGAAATAACGTGTTTATGGGTATAAGGTTTACCCACAATCCCGTGTTTTTCTCACACAGTTAAGAGGGAGAATGAGAATCTGCTGCTGTAAATTACCTTAAAAACAATATATAATAATAATTATTTGTATATTACTTATGGTAAGTAACCCCTTGCCACCCAGGCCAATTCTGACACTTCTCTCCTACATGTAATATTAATATTTTTTTTTGCTAGAAAAAAACTTAGAACCCCTAAACATTATATACATTTTTTTAGCAGACACCCTAGGGAATAAAATGGTGGTTGTTGCAACTTTTTATGTTACACGGTATTTGCGCAGCAATTTTTCAAACCCGTTTTTTTGGGGGAAAAAATCGGTTTCATGAATATAAAAAACACTAAAGATAACCAGATTTTTTTGTATAATGTGAAAGATGATGTAGCGCCAAATAAATAAATACCTAACATGTCACGCTTTAAAATTGCGCACACTCGTGGAATGGCACCAAACTTCAGTACTTAAAAATCTCCATACACAACGCTTTAATTTTTTTTACAGGTTACATGTTTAGAGTTACAGAGGAGATCTAGTGCTAGAATTATTGCTCTCACTCTAACGATTGTGGCGTATGTAACTTGTGTGTATCTGGCTCTGATACTAACAACTGCCTCACCAGCCACTGACCTCACCACACGTCCCTGCTTTGGCCCTATACTAAACACTGGTAAATACAATTTATAAAAAGCAGCCATGGCGTACTAATTCTTCCCTTCACAAGTTCCGTACTAAATTTAATCTTGAGTTTTTCTTTAAAGTGATACAATCCTTAAAAATCCCAACAAAAATCACAAGCTTGTTTATTAGTAAAGACGCAGTATTCTGAAGCAGGCTTAAGTAAAGGAAAGAGCAGATTACCATGTTGTCACCTTTTACTCACTGTTTTACCACCTGCTGCGCTGGACTAAAAATCGTCTGTACAAGAGGATTACTACACAACGACTTCAATTACTGGAATATATTCTCTGATGAAATCTGATCGTTCCCTCTTGCATTCTTAGTGCTCACGTTCTATGGGAAACAAATTTAATTCTTTGAAAGAAAACACGGTCCCAGACAAAAAAATAAAGCCATGATTTTCTTTTCTCCTGACTGGTTTGTGTCATACAATATTCTCCAGAAAATGTCTTTATCCATTCAGAGCTCAGTGAAAAATCACGATTAATGTGAAGTCCTCTGTGTCACCGCTGAAAGTTAAAGAGAAAAATAATCAGATGCTTGTTAGGCAAACAATTTTATTTAAAGTGGACCTTGTACCAAAATACAAGGTAACAATACCATTTACTTGCTTCCCCACCAATCCATGTAAAAAAAAAAAATTAGGAGGAACATAATGAGGTGTTACCTTAAAATCCTACCTTTGTGGTCTGCTAGTCTAGGCATCGATGGCATCATCATCTGGGAATGCCAAAAAATCACAGATCTTGGGAGAATATGATCTTCCACGAGTGTCTCTTCCTTCAATTTTTTTTTCTATTTAGGAAGATTCCAAATAGCGGCGCCTTGAATTTTGATGCAAGGTCTACTTCAAAACTTTATTTAAATATCACATTAGACTTTTATCACTTTAATTCTGTGCATAATTCTATACCACAGGTGTTTCTAAGGGTCACCATACACATCTGACTGCATAAAGTCCCCATTGTCCCCCTTTTCCCCTAGTCCCCTTATTTTTCTCATCTGACTGCATAAGTTTTGTACAATCAACTTTAGGTTTCCAAAAACTATGTTATACAGGGACCTACCTACACCACCCAATTAATGTGTATTGAATCTGGCAGGCCCTTGTATTACATACTGATTTGTAGATCTAAAGGAGATTGTACAATTGGATTGTAACATATGTGGTGACCTTAAATCTAGCATGATGGACAGGAGAGTAAAGGTAACTTGCACCTAGGTTTAGCCATTAGAAAGTAAAAGAGGAAAATGTGTAAGGACTTTCTCCCTGTCCCCATGTGACAATGTTGGATGCTTGAGTGGCCAATTATTTAGCACCAGCACTTTCATATTGGAAGAAGGGCAGGGGGTCAAAGGATCCCCACACATGGGAGAATGCAGATTGTGAAGATCTTTTGTAAATGTGGGTAATTCCAGTATTTCACAAAAGACTTTGCAGCACACTTACCAGCCAGCCTGCAAAACAACCAAATGGACCCTGTCTATCAGTTTACATTAAAAACAGAGGGTTTTGTTTGCACACATTTTCAAATATAAGCGTAAGCCGCAGTGCCCATGCCAGGGTCCCTTATTTTTGTTTTTTTGTGATGTACATTGCCTTCCATGTGAACCTTGCTGCAAAGGCCAATTATGGGTTGGGGTGGTTGCCCCCTTTTTTGTATAATTCCAGTATCTGTCAGTGCATGATCTTTTGCCATGTTATAAGTATGCCTCAACATGAGGTGTGTGCTACTACTTTGTAGTAGTATACTATGTTTATCTTGAGGTTTTGATAAGTGTACTATATATTATCTAGCACAGCAAAGCCACATTCCTGCCCCCTCCCAGCACCTAGTCAATCATCTTCCAAGTGTAATTTTTTGTTTTCTTTCAATATTTTTCCAGATATCTTCAGGAACGGTCGACGCACCCCTTCTTGTCAAGGTCACACCCCTTTCAGTTTACGACCCGCCCTGTCATCTGTAAACCACACCCCTTCCCTTTTAGGCTCCTACTTTTCATCTTAGAGCTCCACCTCTTCCTCTCTCTACATTAAAAGTGGGTACCAAGTGTAGCCTCATCACTTTATAGGTTGGACTTGATGGACTTGTGTCTTTTTTCAACCTCACCTACTATGTAACCTACTATGTAACTATGTATGTAACTGTCCTTCAATGCAGCCTCATCATTACCCATCAATGCAGCCTCACCGGTGCCCATCAATGCAGCCTCACCAGTGCCCATCAAAGTAGCCTCACCAGTGCCCATCAAAGTAGCCTCACCGGTGCCCATCAATGCAGCCTCACCAGTGCCCATCGATGCAGTCTCACCGGTGCCCATCAGTGCAGCCTCAGCAGTGCCCATCAGCGCAGCCTCACCAGTGCCCATTAATGCAGCCTCACCAGTGCCCATCAATGCAGCCTCACCGGTGCCTATCAATGGAGCTTCATTGGTATCCATCAATGCAGCCTTACCTGTGCCCATCAATGCAGCCTCACCGGTGCCCATCAGTGCAGCCTCACCGATGCCCATCAGTGCAGCCTCACCGGTGCCCATCAATGCAGCCTCAGCAGTGCCCATCAATGCAGCCTCACCAGTGCCCATCAGTGCTGTCTCGCCAGTACCCATCAGCAAAGCCTCACCAGTGCCCATCAGTGCAGCTTCACCAGTGCCCGTCAATGCAGCCTCATCAGTGCCCATCAATGCAGCCTCATCAGTGCAGCCTCATCAGTGCAGCCTCACCAGTGCCTCATCAGTGCCCATCAATGCAGCCTCATCAGTGCTCATCGATGCAGCCTCATCAGTGCAGGTTATCAGTGGCTATCAGTGCGGCCTCATCAGTGCCCATCACTGAAGCATATCAGTGCAGCCTTATCAGTGCAGCTAAAGAGTACCGCCTAATCAGTGGCAATCAGTGTGGCCTTAACCTCCTTAATGAGTTTGCATTGATTTCAGCGTGCATGGAGCACGTTGCACATGCTGAAATCAATACAAACTCATTAAACAGTCCACATTCAGTGAAAGTAATTAATATACAGATCATGATATTGTAATAACGTGATCCATGCTTCAAACTCATTAAACAGTCCACCTTCAGTGAAAGTTCATGTCCTGCAAAGTTTGATAATAATGATGGCGGCTGGTCGGCAAGTAGTTAATGTAGAATGTATGTTCCTTTTACGTTGTTATGGGTAAAGTTCCGCTTTAAGTTTAACAATATGGTGACCCTCCACCCCAACCCAAAGGGGTGGGTCACTGACATCTTGCACTCATAGGATGTCCTCAGTCCTGCCAGTTTAATGATGCCACTTTTTTTGGGGGGGTGGGGGGGTTGCTTCTGGAAGACTATTCAATAAAAAAAATAATTTGCCCAGAGTTGAGTTTTAGCATACACAATTTTTTAAATATATTTATATATACATATTATTTATTCTAAAGTCGTTATCACACAAGCCTTATTTCAAGGACAGCTACTGGCCTGCACACAGTAATCCACAGCTGCCTAATACAAATAAATACTTAGCTTTATAAAACCTTGATTTTATCATCCATTGGTCTGAGTGTAGAAGCATTGAAGCAGGTCACATATTTCCCAAGCCTTTTTGTTTTGCAGCATAAGTCATTTATAAGCCAAATTAAGAAGTCCAGACAAGGCTTCACTGTTGTGTAGTACCAGGGACGTTCTTCCAAGAGCCTGCTTGTTCCAGTCTGATTGCTGTCTTACATCTGATTACAGCTTCTGGCAGCTTTAACACATCATCGTTATTTTATAGTCACTCTATGCTGTGAGAAAAACATGTAATCTACGCTATCTAGTGTTTATTATATAACTGAATTGGATATTTGAAAGAATAGTTTGAAACTAATGTCTCCCAAACATGCCTATCTCTAAACTTTCTCATTTCTAAAATTATCTCTAAAATATTGTCTTTCGGAGGGGACAAGATCAGGGCAGTGAGTTGTGGCTGGATGGCAATGAAATAAAATGGAGTAAAATTCTAGTTCCTCCATATGCCAATGGTTTATGAATTGCTGGAAGACTGCAAGAGACCCTGTCATCACTTCCTGCTCTATGGACTAAAAACAGGCAGGTAGTCTGTATTAGGTGTAAATGTGGTTGCAACCCTGCTGTAGCAGCTTGAGCTGTCTAAGCAGAGATATTAGTGTCATTATTCTGACAGAAAACCAATACTTCTTGAAGTCTCAGATCCTCAGTCTTTCAGGTCACCTCCAGAAAAATCTTACAAATTTCACAGATAGAGTCACTGCATTATGAATACTGACAGAAGGCTTACTCTGCAATGCTTTCACCTGTCCTCTTCCCTCCGGACTGTGTGAGACCCATTGACATTAATGAAGCAGTGCACATGACAGTGCAGAGGTTGTATTTGACTTGCTTTGCCTCGGATAGTGCTGTGCTTCTTTAGATGCAGCAGATCCTTTAGTCCCCGTTCACACCGGTGCAACTTGTCATGCTTTGACAGGTCCAAATTGCAAAAGTTGCACCTTATTGTTGGCAATGGAACTGTTCAAATTTGGTATGACGTCGACTTTGCGGTGCAGCACTAATTTGAAAAAAGGTTGCTGCACTGTTTTGGCAATTTCAGAAGAGGCTTGTATAGACATCTGTGTATGAAGTGGCACAGATGTCAGCCAAGTCACACCTGAAGTTGTACTGACATGGGCTTTGAAATCATGCGACTTTAAGTGAAGTCGCACAATTTCAAAGTTGGATTCAGTGTGAACGGGGCTTATTGCAGGCAAAGCGGGACATATCCAAATTTTTCTTCTCAAACGCTGTGTTTTCCGTTTGAATCCAGTCAATGTGAGTCCTAATTCCGTGCAACACTGAAGTGAAAACAAGTTTTTTTTTATTTCCTGACCTGAAAGTCACAAGACATCTGTACAAGATAGGACGTTTTGTGTTAGAATTTGTGGTTAGAAAAACTAATGTGTACATAATGTGCAGTGAGCCTGTAAAATATTTCTGGTTGTTGCCTCTGAAATAATACACTCTAATTTTTTCTTGAAAATAGCCTTCTTTCTCAAATTTACATTGCTGTTCAGTCAAGCTACTTTTGTTTCTGAAATATGGCATTGCAATTCTTAATTTAGCATAACAACTGCCTTTTTCTTGTGGGGTTGGGTTTTGAAGTATGTTTGCACATTGCTGTCATTTTACTAAACTCTGCAGACAATACAGTGTGGTCCTGCACCAAAAGAAGATCACAAGCAACGCTCTAAAAGATGTTTTGCAACTTTTTGGCAACTGTAGGGGATTAGGGGTAAGCAAAACCTTTCAATATATTTTAGATCTATTTTTTTCTGCTATTACAGCCACTCAATTCTGACTTATTATTGCTAGATAAAAAAATCAGGTACTGCAACAAAAGCTACCAAAAAAAAACTTTTTTTTCAAGTTAAAATGAATCAGATTGTGAGAGAATGTCACTGTTCCTTAACACCTCAAATATCTTAATGGCATCTACCAAGCATGTAATTTAACAAATAATAGGGCGTACACACGGTCGGACTTTGTTCGGACATTCCGACAACAAAATCCTAGGATTTTTTCCGACGGATGTTGGCTCAAACTTGTCTTGCATACACACGGTCACACAAAGTTGTCGGAAAATCGATCTTTCTAAACGCGGTGACGTAAAACATGTACGTTGGGTTTATAAACGGGGCAGTGGCCAATAGCTTTCATATCTTTATTTATTCTGAGCATGCGTGGCACTTTGTCCGTCAGATTTGTGTACACACGATCGGAATTTACGACAACGGATTTTGTTGTCGGAAAATTTTATCTCCTGCTCTCCAACTTTGTGTGTCGGAAAATCCGATGGAAAATATCCGATGGAGCCCACACACGGTCGGAAATTTCCGACAACACGCTCTGATCTGACATTTTCCATCGGAAAATCCGACCGTGTGTACGGGGCATTAGTGTTTTTCCCATGTTTTCTTCGAGGTCACATAAAATGGATGGCCTCTCTTTGCTAAACGGTATTTCTTAAAATTATTTTTTACATTGATACATGCTTAGCTTCCCATCCCCATACCCTTTACTTGACAATCCTTTGCCTATTAATCTTGAAACTATCCAGAATTGATTTTCAAGATTTACCCTCCCCTACATTGATTTCAAGCACATTCCATTCCACTAATGCCCCCTTATTAATAAAGTCCAATTTTACAAAATCAAAATCAATGTGGCTTGGCTTATAAAATCCACACCAAATCACCTTGTGACAAGTGAAACCACTTACCAACATTCTTTTGCACTCACCCACTCATAATGCTTTTCTAGATAGTGATAAGCAATAGGACTCTTAAACTGCGAATGTAGATTGTAATAGGCTTCCACTCCTCGCAACAGTTTCCCCCTTAAGGGGTTTACCGGGTGGCTTGCAACAGAAAAAAAAGCAGGAAGAATTTTAGTGTAATTCTAACACAAAATATTTATTTAAATCTCAGTTAAAATGCCACTCACACGTGTAACATAAAAGACAGCCCATCAAAGTTCACATAGAAGTGCCAAGAAAGTCCGGTTAGAGTCAGTGCCGCAAGAACAGCGTCCCACCGGGGCCTCTCGTCCGTGGCTAGCAATATGTCACTTCCGGTGGGGTCATGTCGTCACTTCTGGTTGCTGTGCAGTCTGACCCTAATGCATTTTAAAACCCTTTAAAAAAATCAGTAGAGGAAGCGCGTTAGAGTCAGACTGCACAGCAACCATGACCTATCGCTAGCTGTGGATGAGGGGACAGGGTAAAGAGACGTTCTTGCTGCACACTGGCGCATTCTCCCCAGGCTTTTTTAGCACTTCTATGTGAACTTTGATGGGCTGCCTTTTATGTTACACTTGTGAGTGGCATTTTAACTAGGATTTAAATAAATATTTTGTGTTAGTGGAATTACAATATTAATCTTCCTTCTTTTTTTTTATGAGCCATTGCAAGGAGTAGAAGCCCATGTGAGTCTACATCACAGTTTAAGAGCACCTTTGCTTATCACTATTTAGATAAGCATTATGAGTCGGTGAGTGCAAAAGAGTTTTGGGAAGTGGTTTCACATTATAAAATTGATTTTACTAATAAGAGTACACTATTGGAAAATAAAATCATTTTATTATTTGTTAAAAATTGTATAGGTTTGTTTACATTGGCTTAAGATATGTGTGTTAAATGTTAAGCATTAGCACTTTATATTCTCTCACAGCGCTACCTCACATCTAATTGGTTACACTGATTTGGATGTGATGATTGACATTTTCAATATGGCTGCTGGGAATGTGCTGACTTGTCCAGATGCTACATATTAACCCTTCTAAGCCATCCGACCTGACTTGAAAGGCCAGGAAGTGCATTATTTGTAGATGGTTGCTATGCTGGCAACATTGCACATTAGTTCGCCAGGTCCACATGCCTCAAACAGGTTAGGCTTGCCTCAAACTCATGCTTGCCCAAAACCAAAAACTCATCACTATGTTGTGGAGAATAGCATAGGGGATGAGTTTGAGTAGTTTAGCAAAAATAAATAGCAGGGCTGACACCACTCAGTCCACAAAAAATTCTGTACGTCCAACAGGAGAAGCATTATATTGCTATTTTAGTAGATCAACAGATTTTCTGACATGGCGCAAAGCGATAAAACAAACAGAAATGTGTATGTATCACAGAGATGTACTGCATATCTGTATATGTTTCCTTTTCGCCACTATATGACCTTATGTGACTTATGTTTCTGTGACTTATGTTTCTGGTGCAGAAAGGGATGAGAAATCCAATATTTTTAAGTTGTCACAAGAAAATGAGGTGAGGGGAAATCCTCCAATGGAGAAACATTTTCTGGTGACAATGATTAAAAGGATATCCCCAAACTCTGAATACATTTCTACTTACTTTCTGTTGTGTTTCAGGGTATCAGACTTCTCACTTACCAGACCGGTGAGTCCGCTTGGGCAGAGGGTAGGCTCTCTTACGCGTCCGACTCGCGGCCCCTGGTAGAGTATACAGGAAGCAAAGGAGTACGGAGTGGTATGGGAGCCTGGTAATAGAGTCCAGATGCAGGTGGATGAGCAATCCTAAGCAGCAAGGTGCAGGCTGGAACACAGGCAACAAGACTGAACAGGGTGGTCAGGAGACAGGCTGGGTTCGGCAACAGGCAGGCAACGAGGCACAATGGAGCAGGCAGAAGAAAAGTCAGACAGGCCAGAGGTCAGGTGCAGGCAGAGTTCAGAGGAGTCCAGGAAACAAGCCGGGTTAGTCAGGAGATCTTGGTTTACAGGTACAGGAAACAGGTACAAGGAACGGCAGAGCTGTTGATCAGGCAGCACTGATCAGAGAGTGAGGCCAGCTTAAATAGACAGATTGGCGCCAAACGGCGCGTGCACGCGCGCACCGCCACACACAGGCACAGGCACCCGCACACACCAGCGCGCGCGCACCCGCACACCGGCACACACACCAGGCCTGACCGGAAGATGCATACCAGTGCTACAAGGAGCGCGTGTAACCGGACCAACAGGATCGCGAGCACCAGCGCGCGCCGGCGCACCCCGACACACACTACCGCGAGCAGCACCCTGCCTACCGAGGTGAGCTCTCTGACACAGGGAAAAGAAGTGAAGGGAAATCTCCCTGAAAGAACACAGACAATAAACAGTAGAATCTTACAGGGAGGTGTAAATATTCCCTACTCTGAAAAAAGTGTTCGTATTTTTACTGTTATTTAAGCCAGAGACAACCAGGCACCAAGCATTTTTAAAAAGGAATCAGTATTAACAGCCTACATAGTTGCTCTGAAGAAGCTATTACATTTGACCCATTAATAAATATTTAAGGTGAATGTTTAGCTACATTTCTTTTCAGTTTTAGAAAACAATAGGAAAGGGCAATAACACCTATCATGTTTTTTTCATCTTTTGCTTTCCTAGTTGCAATAATCATGAAGACAAATAGAAAAAATGAATCTTTCCAGCTGGATTAAAGGCAGCAGGGGTTCTATTCCTTTTCTATTAAATATTTTATATTATACACATTCATTCTATGTGTTTAACCACATTAGATATGATTCACGTCACCATTATCTATTTTTACAATACCCCAACTTGTCTTTTAAAATTGATTGTAAAGGTTCTTTAAAAAAAAATAACACTAACAAACACGTCATATTTGTCTGCTATGTGCAAAATGGTTTTGCACATAGAAGCTCCAATCCTGCTCGTCTGGGATCCCACGCTGGTGCTCTGAGCTCCTCCTCTTCTTAGTGTGCTGCCATAGGAATCCACTTCCTATGGTGGCACATGTGCGGACTTGATCCCGAGCCCGGCTTTGACACACACAGTGAAGTTCGGCCCCTCCCCCCACCCCCTCATCACTGGATTTAATTGACAGCAAGAGTGAGGAGGGAGAAAGAGCAATTGGGCACAGCACTGGATCAAGATCAGGTTCAAGTAAGCATTTAGGGGGCTGGGGGATTGCACATAATTTTTTTTTTTTTTTTTTACCTTAAAGCATAAGTTAACCTTTTTTAAAAAAAAAAAAAAGAATAAATGCACATTTTTTTGCAGGTAAAACAAAAATGTGCATTTACTTTTTTTTTCTTCTTAGAAAACTGTAAAGAATTTCTCTGTAATGAGCAGATCATGGATACAATGTCAGGCTCTTACCTCCGATACAGGCAGGAAGTTACTTCAGTCCAGGAAGAATCAATGAACTATGAGCATGCGTACCAGTGCCTTCATTGTTCATTGAGAAAAGGCTGTCAGTACTTGTCATCTATTCAGTCAAAGAACTCTGTGAATGAACGACCCGGCTGAGTGAACGGAGCCCCACACGGCCACGCTGTTTTCAAATTGTGACAGCAGGTGCGGGCAGAAGATCCCTGGCCTGCTGTCACAAGGAGGGGGATCAGGAGGACCTGTAGGAGCAGGAACTTCTTACATGTTCCACCCTAAAAATGGATGGAACACGTAATATATTCCTGAATGGTGAACTTATCCTTTAATGCAGAGAATGCATTAAGGGGTAAAAAATGAAGCCTTTACAACCACTTTAAACCAAAAGTATTTCGGATATTCATATTGTACTGGGTAACATTCTCCCACAGATGTGAAGTATGCATTACTGCAACAGAACATGTTCTCATTATAAACAAAATAAATTACGCTGAAACGACTACATAGACCTAACTTAGTGAGAAGATAAGCAGATAATTTTAGATATTTCTGTTGTCTTCGTCTTATCAGCATAAGACGTGCCCATAAATTATCTTCTATTTTTATCAGGCACTATCATGTAGGTGGTCTAGTGCATTTTAGTTGAACTTCAAGAGGGAAAAATCTTACTTCCATTTCAGTAATCTAACATTTTTATCATTAAAACCCAGCAAAAGAGCAATTATTAACTCTGTCACTTTGTTTGGAATAACATACACTTGATATAATAGTAAAAGTATTCCCATTTATTTTTCTTTTCGTTCTTTGTGGTGTTAATACATCAATGCAAATACAGAGTGTGTCTGAATTGTTATTTATGTATTTGTGCTTTATGGTTGCTTGTTAGAAATAATGTTATTTATTTTCAATATCAGGCAGCAGAGGGCAGCAAAGAAATTATTCTCATTTTGCCTGATGGCCCTTCGGTAGACTGTCACATCTCTCCCTGAACTCCCAATTCTATATCCCTACTGGGAGCCATGCGGACTACTGTACATCTGACCACTGATGACAAGGTCCAATGCACGACTAATAGGCTCTATATTTAAACCATGATTTGGCCATATAGAAGCAATGATTTTACACAACAAAAATTATTTATTTGCCAAATTTCGATTGGGGTAACCAAGGAAAGGTTTTAAATTTCAAGCCTGTCAAGGCCACATTTACTGTAAGACAACATGACCACCAAGTTCCATATAAAAAAGAAGTAAAATATATCTGAGAAAATGTTCATTTTATATTATGAGAAAACGGTCATCTGCACCCCCTAAGGGCCCATTTACACTATTACACTGTGGTAACAAAAGCTTTAATGTGCATGTTACTGCAATGCATGGAAATTCACGTTACTTGAACTCAGGTGCCAAGCATTTTGAATGGCACTCTAATGCACTAAGGCAATGCACCTGCATTGAAGCATATGTAGTATATGATTGTGCCTTGCAGTTCAATGTGCCGCCAAAAATGGCACATGTCTGATTTTCTGCACTTTAGGGTACATAGGCAGCCTATTCACATCAATGGGCTGCCTTAAAGTAACACACAATAACAAGCGTTTTAAGGCATCTGCATTAACTCATTGCAAAAATGTAAATGGGCTCTTAAAGCAAACCTGCAGATTAGTCACTGCAATCTGTAGGTTGAAATTTGTCAACAGATTGGCTTTAACATTTTTCATCCCTGTGCACTTACTTGTCTCTGAAAGCTGGTGAAGAAAACAGTGATTCTGGATGTGTCTTGGCCATTAAGCATAAGCACAACAGTGGAAGGATTTGGACCTGAACTCAAAATTAAAAGATCTACCATGTTATAGGGACATCTAGAAATGGTATTTGTGCCTGAACAGCACCTTGAAAAATGTAAAGTTATTGTTCAAAGTCCCTCCTGAAAAAAGTAGCGCACTTACTGGTATGTGAGTGCGCCTACATACTTCTGTCTCTTGCCTAACAGCTGTACCAGGCACTTACCCTTGAAGGAGCTGCTATATTCTGAGTCTCCCTGTTCCTCTGCCCATAAATCTGAAAGTAGCACCACACATTCCGACACACCTGCTGAGTGGGGAATATTTATTGCAGATATCTGAAAATAATTCATCCCAATGATTTAAGGTGCATAAACACCAGAATTGACACAGCTAATGGTTAAGCAATAGCTAGAAGTATATTGCAATAAGGTATATGTAGTTAAATTAGTGGTTCAGCAGTTGATTGTTGATCTCCCACCTGCTTCTGAAAGAAGTTTCTAGAATATAGGGCAGAGAGAATCAAATGTCCGGGTATAAATATTTATCATGCTCCAGCCAATCCCTGGAAGGAGGCATCCAGAAGATCACTGGGGAGGTGATAAATGTCAGGGAGGCCTTTCCAGAGTGTTCTTTCCTCTCCAGGGAGAGTCCCAGTTCCCTTGGAGCTGCTGCCCTGGGAGATAGCTAGTGAGACAAGGAATTGCAGTCTGGGCCTCAGCAGGAGTTGGGCTGAGTGCCTGGAGAAGACTTATAATGAGGATTTATTCTACAGTCTGGGCATCTGCTGGAGCTAGGCAGAGGGTCTAGGGAAGACTGATAAAGGATTATGCGCAGGAAGGCACTGTTCTGTCGTCCTGGTCCAGAGAAGGATCTCTTTTTCTCCTCACAGTGGATCTCCCGGTATTAAGCTGGATAGTGGTCAACTCTAGAGAGAGTGTGATTAGAACCTGATTAGGGATTTTTGTGTGACTGCAGTTTAGAAAACCTAGGTGAGAAGCTGTCCTCCTATTATTTTTTATGCTACCGTTTGGAGTATCCTGATCTTTAAGCCCCTCACCAGTAAGGCTCTGTTCACACCTAGGCGTTTTGTTTTCAGGCAGAAAGTCACATGATTTTAGCAGCGATTTTACCGCAATTTTGCTGCGATTTTGTACAGGTCAAAGGGTCACCAATGTAATCTGCCAAAAAAAGAAGCTCCTGTACTTTTTTGAGCTTCAGGCGTTTTGCTTCGGATGACAAAACACTCAGATGTGGACAGGGGCTATTTAAATGAATGGAATTCATCTTGTTGGGCATTTTTAGTGCTGAGGCTTACAGGCTAGACTGAGCCTGAATTGTTGGTATGCATGGAACTGTGCTTGTGTCTAGCAGCCTTTGTACTAGCAAGGGAGACCTGGGTACATTCTTAGCTACCCCTTTGGGAGTAAGTGATACATAAACAATAGAAGAAAGATATTGTAATGGTTAAACAGTATAATTGATATACTGCAATGGTTAAACCATAGGAGAAATATGCAGCAGAAACAATAATTGGTATAAAGCACAACCCTTCCTAAATCCTATACTGCACAACCTTAACTAGGGGAAGCTAACCACAACAACAGTTCAGTAATCATTGGGGAACTACTCTATTTCCTCTGCTGGCCAGCTCGTTGGGTCCCGACCTTTATGGTGGAGCACTCAGGGTGGTGTGCCTTTAAGAAATTATGCAGGCACTTTGTCACAGTCTAGTACAGCGTTGGCCAGCAGCCTCTCACCAGCTCTGTGTCAGAAGATAATCTCCCACTGTTCCCTATTGGTAGCACGAACAGGCAGTATCTGCAGTGTCTTTGTTGTAAGGCCCTGGTTACCACTAACCCAAGGACCAGCTCCATGCCAGTGTCCTTTCTCAATGGATCAGCTTCAAGAATATCAAAGGACCTTGGCTGGTCCCAGCTCAGCTTGACTGAAGTACGTAGACATGCCACTTCTCCTGGCTGCAGTATCTTCTCACCCTTGTCTAAATTCCACAACTTTGCCACTCCTGCTGGGATATCTGCTCTAGGACAAGACGCTGATACACCTGTGGTAGCACAGAGTGTACACCCTCGGTTGCTGGGTCACTCTTTGAGAGGAGGGTGAGTAATCTCCTTACAAGATCAGTATTTGTCCCCACTATTAGGGAACTCCTGGTGGCTCCAGTGGCACAAGGACACATGATGCCTAAAGTGTTGTGACATGACATAAAGAATGTCTGTACCCAACCACAGAGGGGAGAACACTAACCAGATTGGCAGATACGCATCAGAAGAGAGCTTTTCAGCTTCAATAGCCAAAATATCAAGATCTTTCAGCTTCCACAGGGGTAGGTGCTTTAGATGTTTGTCCTAGAAGTCCTGATACAGCAGGACTTCTAGGACAAACATCTAAAGATTAGTGCCTGACTCAAGAAGGCCGTTTGCGTAGATACCTTCTTCTTGGACGGGCATGATAGGTGAAGGGTCTACTAACTTGTCAGGGATCTTGCTTGAAGTGAAATAAAATATACAATTGTATCTGGCGCAAAAAAACAGCTGGATCCAAAATAGTAGTAATGATTAAAGCATTAAAAACACACATAGGAGTCCAAAAATTGAATTAGTCCATTGTATATCCGTGGTTATAGGTTGGTTATAGAGTGAATGCACATGTGGATGTGTGTATTACCAGAGGTAGGCGGCAGCTGTCCTCAGAGTAATAGCCAGCTCTGTACAAACAAGAAAGAGGGAAAGAAAGGGGGAACCGTCACCTGGGTGCAGAGATTAAAAAGCTTTTAATAGCGCAAGGTAAATTATACTTACAGGATGGAAGTGATTGCAGGCTCACAAGTCCAAGGGTAGGAAAGATGTAGGCCTTCTGCGTCCATGGGGGTGTAAGCTTTTTAATCTCTGCACCCAGGTGGCGCTTCCTCCTTTCTTTCCCTCTATTTTGCTTGAAATGACTATGGCCATAGATCCAGGGGTCTATACTCAAGCTCCCTTCTTGGCCAGTAATGCCTTTTTCGATGTCGAGTTGAGTTTTAGGAGATTGACACAGGGCAAAACAAGGGATTGTGAGTTAGTAACACCAAAACAATCGGCTGCAGGGTACCACAGGCAATACTAGTGACTAAGGAGCAAGTGGCAAAGGAGCAGTTGGCGGATGTCAGGAAAGCTCTTACCCAGTGTCACAGTAATTTTCTAAAAGAGCAAGTTAAAATTACCATAGTGAATGGTCAGTCATGAATTAATCTAGCCACTTCACAATGTCCTATGGGTGAGTGTGTCTCAAAAACAGGGGCTTTCCAGTCTCACAAGAGATTTTGTTGAAAGCAACCCCTAAGTCAGAAAGGGGCATAGCGATAAGTAGGGGTTGGAGGATGAAATCAAATCATTCAGTGGGAGGAAACAAGCATCCGACACTCACAGAAGTGTTGAATACTTAAGAGTCTCATGGAGGCTGTAGCTTTGGAATGGAGGGAAGGTAGGAGACATGGGCTGCTGGATAGGTCTCAATAAGGGCTCGTTTACACCACTATAGTTACATAGTTACATAGTAGGCGAGGTTGAAAAAAGACACCACTCCATCAAGTCCAACCTATGTGTGTGATTATATGTCAGCATTACATTGTATATCCCTGTATGTTGTGGTCGTTCAGGTGCTTATCTAATAGTTTTTTAAATTATCAATGCTCCCCGCTGAAACCACTGCCTGTGGAAGGGAATTCCACATCCTAACCGCTCTTACAGTAAAGAACCCTTTACGCAGTTTAAGGTTAAACCGCTTTTCTTCTAATTTTAGTGAATGGCCGCATGTCTTTTTAAATTCCCTTACGCGGAAAAGTTTTATCCCTGTTGTGGGGTCACCATTACAGTATTTGTACATTGAAATCATATGCCCTCTCAAGCATCTTTTCTCCAGAGAGAACAAATTCAGTGCTCGTAACCTTTCCTCATAACTAATATCCTCCAGACCCTTTATTAGTTTTGTTGCCCTTCTCTGGACTCTCTCCAGTTCCAGCGCATCCTTCCTGAAGACAGGTGCCCAGAACTGGACAGCATACTCTTGGTGCAGTCGGCCCAGAGTCTTGTAAAGTGGGAGAATTATCGTTTTATCTCTGGAGTACATCCGATTTGGCATTGCATGCCATTGCTGAGTCTGTCATCGACTTGGACCCCCAGGTCCTTTTCCATCCTAGATTCCCCCAGAGGTTCTCCCCATGTAGATTGCATTCATATTTTTGCCACCCAAATGCATTATTTTACATTTTTCCACATTAAACCGCATTTTTCATGTAGTTGCCTACCCCATTAGTTTGTTCAGATCTTCTTGCAAGGTTACCACATCCTGCGGAGAAGGTATTGCCCTGCTTAGCTTAGTGTCATCCGCAAATACAGAGATACAACTGTTTATCCCATCCTCCAGGTCGTTTATTGATAAATTAAATAAGAATGGTCCCAGCACAGAACCCTGGGGGACCCCTCTTTCCACCCCTGCCCATTCTGAGTACTCCCTATTTATCCCCACCCTCTGAACTCGCCCTTGTAGCCAGTTTTCAATCCATGTACTCACCCTATGGTCCATGCCAACTAACCTTACTTTGTACAGTAAACGTTTATGGGGAACTGTGTCAAATGCTTTTGCAAAATCCAGATACACCACATCTATGGGCCTTCCTTTATCTAGATGGCAGCTCACCTCCTCAAAGAAGGTTTATAGATTGGTTTGGCAAGAAGGTCTCTTCATGAATCCATGCTGATTACTGCTAATGATACCGGTGTCGTTGCTAAAATCTTGTATATAGTCCCTTATCACCCCCTCCAAGAGCTTGCATACAGTTGATGTTAGGGTAACGGGTCTGTAATTCCCAGGGATGTATCTTGGCCCTTTTTAAAATATTGGTGCTACATTGTGTCGGTAAAATTCCATTCTCTCACTGATCAGTCAACTCCGGTCATGTTGATTAGAAGACAGATTTATTACAAATGTATATACATAGGGATGAACTCTCACAGCAAGGAGCTCCGTGCAGAGTCATACAGGAACCCTTTACACATTTCATTTTATAACAGTATTTGGCAAGCTACCATTGGCTAAGGCACACTGGTGACTCATGGTGCATCGTCAGCTTTATTGTCAAAAACAGTGTCCTTTACACAATATGCCCTAATATGGTAAACTTGTGCTAGTTCTTTAAATATTGTTGTAGGTGTTGGTCGGAACTAAGCAGATTGCATAAACAATAAGTCAGCGCCATTTTAGCTAGAAAAAAGCATATAAGGAACAAGGCAAATGTTGATATCACTTGTAATTCTTTAAATATTTCTTATCATTCCCTCCTCTGATATCTATATTTGCTTCCTCAATTTATTACTTCAATGCAGGTCCTTTCCACAACTGGGTTTTCAGACCTTAGCAAGTCCTTGACCTTGGCAAGTCCAGTCCATTTCCCAAACCAACCTGAGTTTTCCGCTAATTCATTCGATAAAGCTGTCAATCCTTCAAGGGCTCTAGTTACGGTTCCTCCAGGAGCTGTAATGTTAGAAATAAAAGGTGCACCACATAAAACCAAACATTTTACAGACCCCTCCTCTTTCTGCTAGGACCATATCTAATGCCATCCTATTCTGCCATGCCGTCAGAGAGGTAGGGGCTAATTGCTCTGTCAATCTCTTAACTGCATCCCTGGTGTAGTTTACAAACCTTTGTTGGTTATAGTATATATAGTTAATCCAGTCAACATTTTTTTTACTGTCACCCACCAGAGAAGAGACTCAAATCCAGCTGCCACTTGATTCCTAGCTTTAAACTCGCTCGGCACTCCACGCAGAACCCCAATCTCATCTATATAGATCTGGGGGTCAAAAGACCCCGCAGGAGAGGTGTCCCTTCTGCTCCTCCGGTGACCTGTCTTCCAAGGGGACTCTGACAGTAAGCGCAGAGGCATTGCCAGCTGTACCAGGGCACAATCCCCTCGGGAATTGGCTGGGATGCTCGCTCTGAGCCTCTTGTCTTCGCATAACCACCAGACGTCCGCCCTCTGGGTGTCGTGCTCAACCCAGTTGTCACCCTCTCCCTTTACTATTTTGTTAATCCTCTCCATGCAGTAGTCATCCGGTAAAGACCCCAAATCTTTGCCACTCTCATTCCCCGGAAGTGCAAAGCAAGCAAAGTTGCCAGGGTATGCCGTGACAGCAGGGGGTATCTGAGGTCTCTAAACTTGGGGAAACAATAAACTTGATGTGTGACAGGGAGTGTTGGTGTCAGGTTTGTATGTTTTCTTTATATAGCTTTAGCATACACTCTAAACCATCTGGATCTGTATTGTTATTTAAGGGAAAAAGCACTGTAGCCATCTGGGGTCTGGCCCCTGCAAAGACCAAGCAGTTCTCTTTTTTAAGGGTGTTAGCAGTATATATTAACCATTCATTCTTATCCTGTTATAGCTTCTTCCGCTGTGAGATTGGTGAATCTCACTGTGGATCCTAATACCTCTACTTTAAATTGGTCCTCATTATCTAATTATTTCTTCTGGTTTGTCTCATTCTTTGGTTTGACTTCAAGAAAGAATTTTCCCAAAGGGTCAGTTCCTGATATCCAAGCTCCTATACGATATAACCTCTGATCCTCTAGTTTTAGGTCCTTCAGGGAAATCAATAATATATTGCAATTCTTTCATTCTGTACAGGGAGAGTGGGCCGCTTTAGTTATGGGAAATATATTCTTTAAATCTCCTGCTGCTGGGATCTCACATCCCCAATCCTGCTGCAGTTGTCCACATGACTGAATCCCAAATAGTACACCCGGTAGTTCCAGCCAGGTAGCACACATATTTATCTGCCCAGGTCAGTTTACTTGCTTCTACCTCATCTCCACAATCTGTCATCTGGCAGAAATCCACCTGTATAGTACTGGTGGTTCCTTCAACAAAGGTGAGGTTCAATGCTCTTCCTGTCTCTTCCCAATTGATTGGTTCCACTATCCTCCCGTGTCTCCTACCTCCCCATATAGAGGCCTCTCCTAGAGTCACCAATACTCCCACGAGGAACAAAATCCCTACCATCCTATCTGAAGTGAGGGGGGCCTAGATAGGGCCTTTTCTTCACCAAGGTTGAGACAAGCAGACCTTTTATCTGCCTCCCTTTGTATTTGGACTTTCCCCCTCCTTCAGTCTTTCTGTCCCTACTCTGCCTATATTTACCTTTTTACAGTGGGATTGGTGAATCCAGATAGTCCTTTCAGCAATTCTTACTGCAGTGGGAGTAGTAAGCAGTACTTCATATGGCCCGTCCCACTTAGGGGAGTGCCAATGCTTCTTTCTGATCACCTTGATGAGCACCCGATTTGTACTTTGTCTTCTCCTATGGGCTCTCCTTCTGGAATGGAACACTCTTGGTTAATTTGTTGCTGTTTTAATAACCTTGACATGTATTCTGCTAAGGTTCTCTCCCCTTCCTCTGAGTGGGTTTCATTTGGTAATAAAGGTATTTTATAAGGTCTACCATACATCGTTTCAAATGGACTCAGCCCCTCTTTAGTGGGGTGATATGCATGCTTAAAATAGCTAGTGGGAGACAGTACATACAATTTTTTCCTGTCTCTTCCATAGCCTTTTTTAGCTTGCTCTTTAATATGCCATTATGTCTTTCTACGAGCCCTGCTGACTGAGGGTGATATGCACAGTCGTTCTTTTACTTCTATACCCATCACTTCTGTTAGGTGTTTTATAGCCTGATTTACAAAATGTGGACCATTATCGCTATAAATCTTCTCTGGTATCCCAAATCATGAAATGATATCTTTTAGTAAGGCTTTGGATACTGTTAAGGCGTCAGCACTATATCTCTACCCATGTGGTCAATGCATCAATGATTTCCAAACAATATTTCTTCCTTTTCACATTTGTCTAATTCAATAAAATCCATGCAAATGTGTTGGAATGGATATTGCGGTGTGGGGAACTTCCCTTTCTGTGGTCTTATGCCTCCCTGAGCATTGTCTCTTGCACATATAATGCACTGAGAACAAAAAGTTTTTTTTAGTAGTTTGTGAAACCATAGGCTGTACATACCTTATTTAACATCTCAGTCATCCCCCTGTTTGACACATGAGTTACTCCATGTGTCAATACTGCTGCATACCTCAATAAGGATTTTGGCAATACCAGCTTTCCTTCAAGTGATGTGTAGATGTTATCTATTATTGTGCAACCTTTTGTTTTCCGATATTGTTTCTCCCCAGGGGATACATTCTGCTGTATATCAGTAAGGACTGTATGACCTATCTCTATGATTTCCTGTTCTGTCATGTGTCACTTCTGCATATCCAGTTACACTTGTGCCATCTGGATTTTTCGTACTGGAGCCATCAACAAAAAGTGTCATGTCAGGGTTAGATAACGGTACATCTTTCCAATCACTTCATGGCAGTACCTTTTCAGCGATGGCAGCAGTACAGTCATGTTTATGACCATCAGTAGGAAGTGGTATTAGTATGGATGGGTTTAATGTAGTACATCTCTGTATTGTTAAGTGAGGTTGTGTTAAAAGTATTGTCATACATGAAAGGTGTCGTGCTGGGCTCAAATGTATGGACCAACGGGGCGCGGTCAGTATTGAATACCCAGAAATCCACGCTCTACAAAAATTTGTCATGCCCAAAAAAGACATCATTTGTTTCTTTGTTTCTGGCTTCGGCACCTGGTGGAGGGCTCAAATTCTCTCCTCATCCAGGTGTCGACCTTCTTTTGAGATATTATACCCTAAGTATTTGACCTGCTGTTGCCACAACTGGAGTTTAGTTTTATTTACCTTATGCCCTTGGTATAACTGCCTGGTTAACAGCTTGTAAATCCTGAACCATTCTATTGCAGGGGCTATACCCTCCTCTGCTTCCTTCTTAAGGGGGGTATCTCCTTCATCACCTTGCACAAAAACTTTACTTTCCCATTTTTTTTTCCATCACTTTCAAATACTTCTCAGAATGCTTAACATATTGCAAAACATCTAAAACTGATGCAGTTCAGTAAGTAACCATATTTTTAACAATGTAAACCTTATGATCCTGTTTTAATCCATTAACAAAAGCTATCTTTAGCTGTTGTTGATATGCACTATTCACATCCCCAGCTTTGGGGAGCCCAGAGAACACTTTAAAAAGTTCTCATAGTTTGTTTAGATAATCACTGACACTTTCCTTGTCTTCCTTTACAGTCATATTAATCTTTTGCCAGTCAGTTCGTTATACCCATCGGAGATTGCATCTCTGATAGGAGGCAGTCAATCTATCTGTCAAATCTTTGCTATCAAGGGCCAGTGGTTCCCTTCTTTGTTGAGGGGGCACTGTGGCTACACAGGGGTCCCAATTTCCCTTTACTGATGCCCAATCTGACCCTAGAACCCTCCTTAAGGCCCTTTCCACTTCGACCCCGTTTAGCCTATAACTGTTCCTCAGACCTTCCATATTTTCAATGATTTCTGGGGCCCCAAACTTAGGATGTTTAATATGCTCGGTAGCCTTCTGCATGTCACTCTCAGTCCATGGTTTAAAAACAGTCATAGTTAGGGGATGACCGTTTTGTCTGTCTCTTTGTCCACTAGGGGCAGTTGGGCTTGGCATTTCTCTTTTTTGTTTTTTTGTTCTCCTTATTCCGCCATTTCTAATCTTTTACTTCTTTTTTTTTTCTTTTTTCATTGGGTCCTAACAATTTAAGCTTATCCACCAACTCCTGACACCCTTTCACAGTTAGTTTACCATTGAATCCCAACTTCCTTTCCCACTTAGCACAATATTTAACAGATTTTGGTTATTTGCTTTGCATACATTTCTTATCTCCTTCTAATGGGGAAACTATTCCCCATGTCTCTGTTTTTTTTCCTTGAGTTTAGAATACAAGCATGGTAATTCTACTCTCGAACTTTGCCAGAATCTATATAAAACAGCAAACAAAGTCCAAACTCTCCAAACAGGAAATAAACATATATATATATATATATATATACATACATATACATATATATATACATACACACACATATACATATATATATACACATACATATATATATATATATACACATACACATACATACACACACACACACACACACACACACACACACACATACATAAAAAAAACAACTTATACCTTTACCTTATTTACTACAAAGTACAGTTGGTCAAAACAAACAGTATTCTTAACGTTCTGATCAGAATTTTTTTTTTTTTTTTTTTACACACACTCACGCAAAAAGAGGAAGTGCACTTAGGTGTCCGTGAGGGGGGGAAGAAGTGAGAGAGTCCATTTTTTTTTTTTTTAACCACAAGTTTGCAGCCAGACAGATCATAAAGCAGGCTTTTTATCAACCTGTAAACCACCAGACTAGCAACCCTTGGATCACAGTAAAGCAAAAATATAAGACTTCCCACACAAAGTTAGCAGTAATGTTAAACATGAGGAGGAAAGAGTTCATGATTTAACAAATGCAGCAAAAGGAACAGTGCAGGAAATATTGCTCTCGAGAGAAAAAGAGTAAAACGATCGATCTATGGGCTAAGTGTTTCTGATCAGTTAGATTGATTCCTGCTCGTACATTCACTTCCTGTTTGTCCCAACCACCACTCAGTTAGAAAAAAACCTGAAATGACCACTGTGACTCTCTGTAATCTATCCATATTACGTGTAGTCACTATTCACAACAATTATCAATCATCTATCATCTATCATCTTTCGGTACCTTAAATTTTTTTAATCTGTCTTAGACAGCGGGCTACGTCTATTTACCATAGGCAACGTCCCCAAGTGCCTCTGTCTTCGGCCCCTGTATCACTTAGATCTTTTATACAGTGCCGGCATACTTAATAAAAACCCAAATCACCTCAAGTAGAAGAGAAAAGAAAAGAAGAGAAAAGAAAAAAAATCTGTCTTACCTTTCACAGACTCGGAGGACTGGATCAGAAGTCCAGGAGTAGAAGTCAGGTGTGGATCCCGGAACCGACCAGCCTCTTTTTACCACTTAACTTGAGTGGGAGGACCTAGGTCTCGGCGAGAGGGAGTCTGATACTCACCGATATTTTGGACGGAACCGTTCGATCCACCACCTAATCCTTACTTCCGGCTCGAAAGGACCATAATGTCGGTAAAATTCCATTCTCTCACTGATCAGTCAACTCCGGTCATGTTGATTAGAAGACAGATTTATTACAAATGTATATACATAGGGATGAACTCTCACAGCAAGGAGCTCCGTGCAGAGTCATACAGGAACCCTTTACACATGTCATTTTATAACAGTATTTGGCAAGCTACCATTGGCTAAGGCACACTGGTGACTCATGGTGCATCGTCAGCTTTATTGTCAAAAACAGTGTCCTTTACACAATATGCCCTAATATGGTAAACTTGTGCTAGTTCTTTAAATATTGTTGTAGGTGTTGGTCGGAACTAAGCAGATTGCATAAACAATAAGTCAGCGCCATTTTAGCTAGAAAAAAGCATATAAGGAACAAGGCAAATGTTGATATCACTTGTAATTCTTTAAATATTTCTTATCACATTGGCTTTCTTCTAATCAGCTGGTACCATTCCAGTCGGTAGACTCTTCGTAAAAATTAGAAAAAATGGTCTGGCAATTACTTGACTGCATTCCTTAAAGTGATTGTAATGCTGCGTACACACGATCGGAAATGCCGCCAGCAAAACTTCTATGAGAGCTTTTTGCCGGAAAATGCGACCGTGTGTATGTTCCATTGGTCTTTTGCTGGCGGAATTCCAGCCAGCAAAAGATTGGGAGCATGTTCTCTATTTTTCGGTCTGGAAAAGTTCCTATCCGAAAATTGCGTTTGTCTGTATGCAATTTGGATGCGCAAAAAATCACGCATGCTCTAGCATACTCGGAAACAATTTGACGTCACCGCGTTGTACGTCACCGCGTTCTTGACGGTCGAAAGTTCAGAGAACTTTTGTGTGACCGTGTGTATGCAAGGCAAGCTTGAGCGGAATTTCATCGGAAAAACCATCCAAGTTTTTTCTGATGGAAATTCCGATCATTTGTACGAGGCATTAGGGTTCATTTTTTTTTTTTAAATAACAAACATATCATACTTACCTCCACTGTGCAGCTCGTTTTGCACAGAGTGGCCCTGAACCTGCTCTTCTGGGGTCCCCAGTCGGCTCTCTTGCGCTGCTATCAATCTATCCAATTAGAGAACCCCCTGCAGAGAGACAGCTCCTCCCCGTCAGGTCAAGTTCAAGGGCTCAGGTAAGTAAAACGGGAAGGGGGGGGCTGGGGGGCCAGTCACTGTCAGGTGTTTTTTCACCTTAATGCATAGGATGAAAAAAATACAAAGGTTTACAACCCCTTTAAGGACCCTCATGTGCAAGCTATTTGGTCCCGGTGACTTATTAGTGTTAAGTTTTTCAAGTCTATTTCTAATTCTGTCCTCTGTTAGCCATGAGGGTGCTTCCTGTGATGTGTCATGAGGATAAACATTGCAGTTTTGGTTACTGAAGCCCCCCAATTCCCTTGTGAAGACTGAGGAGAAGAATAAATTCAATACCTTCGGCATCTCTCCATCCTTAGTAACCAGATTCCATCACCATGTTCAGTGTACAGTTCTGCATATATGTTTACATACATTTTGAATGCACTTTCAGTGCACTTGCAGTCCCATTTTTGTTATGTTGTACATTTTTTTAGACATTATTTATGATTTATTTTTTACTGAGTGACATTTGCACATGTTTGCTGTGTGTTCATGTGCGTTCTAGTATGTTTACATATTTAAAAAATGCAGCATGCTGTATTTTTTAAAAGCTCATGAAAGCGCCTCAATAGTGTAAATTAGGTTCACTGATATACTATAGTTATTATTATTAAAACTGTTCATTTTCTTGTATAGGCATTTGTACTGGGTTTGACTGCATCTGGTGTAAAGGAGTTCTAAGACACTTTGCTCTCTAGTGCATCATGGACTGATAAATGAGCTTCATTATTTAGACTGCACTTCTTGGCTGATCACACCTTTAATTCATGATTCCTAGACATAGAATCCAAAGAGCTCTGCATATAAAGCAGAAAGTATGCCTCCTCCAACATATTCTGCTCTTAGTTTTCATGATAACTATCACACATCATTGCTTTTTTTATTATTTATTTATTTTATACGAATATGAAATACATCACAATTCTGAAATGATTATTTAGGGGTATCAGGCATTCAGCAAACATGCAGTGGAATCTTCCTGGTGCAGGATTTTAAAGGACATTGCTTTATTCACCTGCAGTGAATGTCACCTTCACTGCTTCAAATATATGCTCCTATGTCTTCTTTTCAAAGACCAAAACAGTAGCTTACTTTTTTAATATATAACAATTGTAATAAAACATCTGGTAAAGGCACAGTAAATGTCTTTTTAGTTTATAGCTGAATTCTTTCTTTAAAAGGCTGTAGGAAAATCTTATGAGGTTTTTTTTTGTTCTTAACAAATTCAATATTTTCCATAATGGCTGTACAATTCTTTTTCTTTGGCTATTACTCATTATTTCCATATAATTCAGAGACTGGAAGATAGAGTACATACAGAATAAAGTCTATAAAAAAGGTTTACTTTTGATCATTCAGTTTCTTATAAACAAGTGTGTTAATATTGATGTTTCATATTGACGTTCCCTTGAAAGTCCTAGGTGAAAGAATGCAATGGAATAAAATACAGATCATGGAAATGAAAAACTTAAATTTAACTCAGGAGCAAAGAATGGTAGTGCCACCCCTGTAGGGGCCGCTGGAAGATAACTGTCCCCAAAGGTTACCCTAACCTTGCCAGCCTCCTGACACTTCTGACACACTGGTTTCTGACATTATTCAAAGAAAGATTGCACAAGACACCAAAGAAATATCAGAAATTGCAAATGGATACTTTACTGGATATATATAACTCCTTGGAGGCGGCACCTCCAAATCCTTTAAAGGATTTAGGATGCTGGAAGGCGGGGTTTATGATCATGCAACCAGGGGTTTAGGATGGCTGTCACGGCGGTCACACGATAGGAAAGCTCCCGATCGCAAGCAGCGTTTGGAAGCTTTTTGTTAGCCACCGGTAACTGTGCTGGGAGTGTGCACAGCACGTGCTCTCGGTACAGCTGTATTTGCACTAAAGCACTCAAATATGCGGCCACTGAGCGCCAATGCCCACCCACTCCTCTTGAGCTCTTCATTTTTTTTTTTTTTGTTCAGCCTGTTGCGTTGAACAAAAAAATGTAGTGTGTACCAGGCTTTAGTATAAAATGAGGGCTTAGTATCACTTTTACAATGTACTGAGAGATTGAATAATAGTGAAACCTGCCACACCTACATGGAAACCAGATGGAGGCATGGAGGTCTAGAGTGAGCCTTAAAGTGGTTGTAAATCACTGCACGTTTTGTTTTTTTTTTCTTACCTGCAAGGCAAAGGCATAATGTGCTAGTATGCATCGCATACTAGCACATTATGTGAAACTTACCTGAAAACAAAACCTACCAGCAATGCAATATCATCACTGGAGGCAGCTTCCATCTTCACCCATTTTGTTTCCGGGTTCCCAGACACCGGCTCTGTGACTGGCATGTGCGCGGGAGCAGCCGGTCACAGTACAGGGCTCTGAAGGAATGGCATAAGTGACCCTTTCTTCAGAGCGCATGCGCCAGTGATGTCACTGGCTGCATGTACCATAAATATCCCCTAAACTGTGCACATTTAGGAGATATTTATACTACCTATAGATAAGCCTTATTATAGACTTACCTATAAGTAACTTGTGTTCTTTAAAACTTCCAAGAATTTTTGCTTAAGAAATGCGGTGTAAAACGTGGTGTATAAATGCTTATTTCACCAAATTGATTCAGATTGGGTTCTACAGGTGTCTGCATTTTGTAAAAAATCTTTGTACTGCCTCTTTAAAGAGTACATGACGCCCAAACTTTTTTCAATTTCGGATAGAGAAGGCCATAGCTACATCAGACCAAAAAGCAGAGTTAACTTATAATTTCATATTCCCTACCCCTAATCAAAGAATGTTGCAGCAGTAGAAGGAAAAAAAGCTAGTATATATACTAAGACAAGGGTAAATCACCATCCTTGCGTTAAAATCCCAAGAATTGCTCATTATCCTACACAGTGCTGAAATGTCTCCAGGGGATACTTGGTGGACTTTGTATTTGATGGGATTTTACCAGAAGGGTGGTGATGTCACCTCCTGCAGTATGAAGCTGGAGTAAGTATATTTATTAACATTTTTCCCACAGGATTTTCTTGTTAAATATACTTAGACAAAGGTAAAACACCATCCTTCCGTTGGGATCCCAAGAATTGCTTACCATCCTACACAGTGCTGGAATGTCTCCAGGTGATACTTGGTGGACTTAGTATTTTCTGGGATTTCACCAGAAGGTTGGTGATGCCACCTTCTGCAGTATGAAACTGGAGTAAGTATATTTGATAACATTTTTCCCACAGGATTTTCTTGATTTTACTACAGCTTTTTGGCATAGTGCTTTGGTGAACAAAATTACCTTTCATAATAGTGCAAGATCTACTTTAAGAGAGGTTTTTTATTCTGTCTGTGTACCATTAGGGATATTTCCCTTTCTCTCCCAGAGACAATGCATGAAGAGAACATCTCTCCAAAGCAAGGGGATAGTTCCTAGATATCCCTCTAAACCTGGCCATACATGGATGAAAGTTCATCTGGTTCAGCGGGGGCTTACCTAATTTCAATCCATGTATGGGCAGGGAGATTGTACAGAAGTTGATGTACTGATCGACTACTGTACAACCACACCAATCTGATTTTCCTCGCTTGATCAGTGCTGCTGGCCATAACCAGCAGCACTGATCAGTGTTTTCTGATGGTGGAGAAGTCTCCCTGCTGTCAGAATACAAAAGCTCAGCTGGGAGGGTTACACCATCCACACAAGTATGTGGATGGGGGAACTGAGTCATTTTTTTTTTGTTCACCCCACTGGTTGAACAACATAAAAAATACTCATCTATGAGGTATTAGATTTACCCAATGCAAAATTTCCCCTCCACTCTTTTTCTTTTGACAAAATTTTGAATTTCCCATGAATTTCTGGTAACCAGAACCATTATTGAGGGTATATCTCCAAGCAGGCACACTGACAGATAGAAAAAAATCAAGATTCTAACCCTTCCAAATTCTAGCCAAAACTTAAAAAAAGTTTTGGCTTTTCATATATATTTTTTACTAAAATAACGAAAAATAATATCTTAAGTATGCTAATCATATAGGCAGTACAGTTCAAATAAAATAGTCAAAAATATGCTGGCACTATAATTTCTGAAAATCCCTCAAAACGATTACAGTAAACAGTTTGACAACAATAGCTTAAATCTACTGAGTTCACATCACTTCCCGGCATCACCGCCTGCCACTTCAGTTTTGTCCATCATCTCAACTTTATACAAGAAAATATATTTTTGTCACTGTAAAAGAATGGAAATATGTCATTTCCATTAAGAACTTAATAAGTTCCAGGTGTTGACTAAAATGCACAAAGCACCAACATAATGTGGTTTTAATGTGATTTTAAAGGAATGCTTACTTCTAAATACTTTGCATTCAGTCAGGCCCAGAAAAAATATACCCACTATTTTTAAGGTGTAGGGATATATGTATCTACAATATTGTAAGTTTTTTTTTTATTGTACAGCATTTTTTTTAAGCTGACTCTTGAAAGAGGGGCTAGATGTTCTTTGATAACAAATTCTATGCAACAACTGAAAAAAACAAACATATATTCACTGTAAAAACATTTCTCTCCTGTACTGCCCTATGGTGTCTGCTTTAGGGTGGCCATCAGCATGAACCGCAGTACTTGTCCAGAGGTGACAGCAGTATACCAAAATACAAAAGTTCAGCTACTTGTAAGATTATATGGTCACTTGCCTATATTTTTCTAGATGGCAAAACAGAAGGAAGTGCAGTTTAGAAAAAAAGTTTTCTTGCTATACTCGTCAATATGATATGCAGATTTTTATAGAATTTTATATTGGTATTTGATGGATTGAATACATAAAGTAAAGTAAAGTCTGTTTGGTGATTTTTACCTACAGGTAAGCCTAAAATAAGGCTTAACTGTAGGTAAAATGAATATTTCCTAAACATGCACGGTTTAGGAAATATTCACCCTGGATGCAGCCAATTACGTCACTGGTGCATGTGCTCTAAAGGTCCGGCATAAGTTGCCGGACCTACAGAGCTTTGTGTCAAAATGGAGGGCTCCTGCGCGCATGTAAGGGAGTGACATCATCACGGCTCCAGCCAATCATAGAGCTGGAACATGCAAACCCAGAAGAAAGACCAGGGGAAGGTGTCAGCCCTCTCAGTGGTGACAGCACGATACTGGAAGGCTTTATTCCAAGGTAAGCATTTCATAATGTGCTAGTATGCAATGCATACTAGCACATAATGCAATTGCCTTACAGCAGGGGTGCCCAACCTGTGGCCCAGGGGGCACATGTGGCCCTTTAAGCCTCTGATGTGGCCTCTTGCTCTGGGATGGTGGGTTGCCAACCCTCTATCACAGAGCATCAGTGTTGTAAATGATAGAGGAAACAAGCCGCATAAGCCGTTGCTTCCTGTATAGTGCCGGCTCCTGTCACAGGTGGAGTGATACCAAATGCACTCTGCCTGGGGCAGCAACAGCCAGTGATACCTGAATGGAAGGCTGTTATTAAATGTATGTTTATTACTAAAATCACAGTGTATATATGGACATATCTGCTCTGCTGTGTTTTCTAGGCTGCTTTCAAAATGACTTGCAGGTGCAGCGCTGTGCACCTGTGCGTTTCCTGCATTGAGCCATAGACTTCTGTTATTACCTGTGTGTTTGGTGCAATTTCAGAAAGTGCATCACACCTGCAGGATATAATAGAAGTCTATGACAAAGTGCGGCTAACCCTCAGGAAAGCCACAGGTGCACTGCATCGGACCCTCTATTCTCCTATATGGAGCAGCAGATGTTAACATCTCTCTGGGCAGATCGGAGGGCCCATAGAGTAGAGTGAGCTGTGTGCATGTCTGCTCTGCATATGCGGACACGGACCTGTCATCTGCCCGACCCACTCATTGTAGCCCATGACCAGTTACTAAGTCGCTTAAATGGCCCTTGCCCTTCAAAAGTTTGGTCACCCCTGCTTTACATGTCTCTTTTTTTTTTAAGCAGCCACTTCAAAGTGGTACTCCAGGAAAACTGCTAAATACACAGATGAAATACATATATGAGAAGTGTGTAGCTTCCAAAAGATATATATTTCTCTAGATCCAGTCCTGAGATTTACACATCTCTTACATACAGCACAGTCCCATCTAAAAGGGCAAATAGCAGCAGATCAACAGCCACTCTGCTGTTTCCTACTATCAGCATATCCATTGCACTGAAGCACAACTGATTGGCTGCTTGTGCTGCTTTTCCATCCCCCAGTCTGAGCACTATATAGATGCTGCAACAGGCTGGTACCAGATCGCAGTCAAACTAGCGTGGTGTGATACGACATAAACTCCACCCTACTAGTGACTGCGATCTGCAGACTTTTTAACCCAGAAATTTTATCCATACTTTGTTGGACTTGTGAAAACTCTTAGCAACTCTTTCAATAAACCATCACGGTTTTACACTATGTGGCAATTTTCTTCTTTGTCTATACAATAGCGATGAGAGAGAGGGAGAGGGAAAAACCAGCACGGTTGGCTTCAATGTTATCCTCGCTTCTATCTAGTGGATTCATCCCTTATGATGTGTGAATCCATGTCTGACTAGACTCCTATAACGTGGAGTCTAGATATCTGGTAAGGGCACATCTTTTATTATCACGGTGAAAGGTGCACTTGGGTGTATAGTCGTCTACCATCATTGGGATACGATTGCCAGGATTTCATCACATCATTTGTCTGGACACTTTTATGGACTGATCACTTTTATGTTTCTTTGTATTTTATTTTCATTCACATAGCGCAGCAATTGTTTGTTTTTTTCTGTTCATAGATAGTGCCTTTGTGTCCAAGCACTTGGTTCCGCTGAAGCTTGGTGCTACTCCACTAGCCATTGATGCTATTGACGGGAGACCTTTACAGCCTTCCCATGTGACTCATTAAACTGCTCTGTTGACCATGGCCGTAGGGGCTCTTCACCATGAGATAATCCAATTTCAAGTTATTTCTTCACCTCATTACCCACAAGTCTTCATCTCCTGTCGGTCCTGGCTTCTTCTTTGTGAAAAAGAAGAGTAGTGAACTGAGACCTTGTATCGATTATAGGGGTCTCAATCGCATCACAATTAAGAACGCTCATCCGATTCCATTGATTACGTAATTATTTGACCGCCTAAAGGGAGCAACGTTTTTCACTAAATTCAATTTGAGATGCATACAATCTTGTGAAGATTAGGGAGGGTGACAAATGAAAAACTGCGTTTAATACTAGGACCGGACATTACAAATACCTCATAATGCCATTTGGTCTCTGCAATGCTCCTGCAGTTTTTCAGGAATTCATCAACGATGTCCACCAAGATATGTTGCAGCAATGTGTGGTGGTTTATCTTAACGATATTCTCATATATTCAAAATCCCTAGAGAGCCACCACACAGACGTCTCCCGTGTACTACAGGGGTTGAGAGATAATAACCTGTATTGTAAGTTGGAAATGTGCAAGTTCCATCGTGAACAGGTTAAATTTCTGGGTTATGTCATTTCTACTGTTGGTTTTTCAATGGATCCAGAGAAACAATCTGCAGTTCTACAGTGGCCTCGACCCATAGGACTACGTCCGCTACAACGTTTTCTTGGCTTTGTCAATTATTATCGGGAATTGATTTGTAATTTCTCTTCTCTGTTCAAACCCCTGACTGATATGACCAGGAAGGACAGTAACCCACAGAATTGGTCCTTGAAGTCCCTTAAACCTTCAAGTCTCTCAAGGCTGCCTTCGTTTCAGCTCCTGTGTTGGCACATCCTAAATTTTAGCTCTTAAGGAATGGAGGCATCTCATGGAGGGTACCACTGTGCTGGTCCTCATTTTGACTGACCATAAGAATCTCACATTCTTGTCTGAGGCAAAAAGCTTATCTCCCAGAAAGGCGCAACGTGCTCTTTTCCTGTCAAGCTTCAATTACATAGTCTCGTTCTTAACTGGTACTGAGAATGTAAGGGCTGATGCATTGTCATAACAGTTTTCCTTCTCCTCCAAGATGGAGTTGGTTCCTACTCCTGTGATACCTCCCGATCGCATTCTAGCCACTATTAGCACTAGTCTCACTTCACCTTTGGGTGACAGAATTCTTGCTGCTCAGATCCAATCTCCTCCTGAGAAACCTTATGACTGCTGCTTTGTACCTGAGAATCTCCACACTGCTTTGCTCCAGACTCAAGCCAGCCCCTTCTGGCTATTTAAACTGCCTTGTTCATTCCATTCATGCCTTCACCTTGGTCAACATATCTGGAGATTCTCTGCTGTGTACCTGGGAAAAACTTTGCTTGGCTGACGTCCCTTCTCGTTCCTGATCCTGTTCTTCTGCCTCTGACTACGCTGATCTCTGGTTTTCTGATTACTGGCTTTTCTGACCTCCTGCATTGGCTTCCGATCCTGGCTTATGTTTTGACTAGGTTTACTGATCTGTAGCATTTCTACAGGCAAGCTTTATTATAAGCCAACATTTACCTATTGTCACTATCCTTTCCCTCGCAGAGACTACCAGATGTGTGTTTATCCCATTTTGCGCAACTTATATAATGTTGAAAATCAAGAGGGTGGGAGCCTGGTCCCAGCCAAGTGCCCACCAAAAGGGCTAAGGGGCAAATGGACTATATCGGTACAGTACATTACAGGTAGACTAAGGTATAAAAAGAATTATGCAAAAAGATATACAAAAGTTTATTAATACACAATACATGATAAAATATTAATAATAAAAAAAAGAAAGAGAGGTGATGGTCCATGTGTATCACCAGGTGATGGAGAAAATCACAATGGTGTAGTCGATCACGGACAATGTTTCTACTAGTTTTGCGGACTAGGCCGCTTCATCAGGAAAAATATCTGCAATTTAATTAGCACATGATCAAAAACAAACACAATGCATTTAATCACATACATAGAAAAAAAAGTGTTTCACACAATATATGACTATGAACAATATACAACTGTTAGATAAGGGGCAGATGGAGGACCGCTTACCCGCATCCCTGCACACAAGGCACAAAACGTCACCAGTATGGAAATCTCCCGCGGCGACCGAGGGAGACTACAATTTGACAGGCTGGAACCTGAATGACATGAGATGCATGGAATGGGTAAACCAGAAACTGGAACATATGAAGGAAAGAAAGGAGGGGGAGGGGGCAAGATGGGGGGGAGGGGGGTAAAGAAATTGGGGGTGAAAATATCAAGGTGGTGATTAAGCAAGGTTAATAAAGGTGGAGCCTGTGATGGTGACGTCATTACGTTTTTCTAGGTGATTGATGGGACACACACAGTGCGAGGAAGCTCGTGGAGATTCCGCGATATCAACCTTGATATACCACTGCTGTTATGCTTTTAAAGGATGGAACTTCTTGTAAGTGCAATTTATTCAGCTTATTAAATTACGTTGTTTAAACCACTACACTATGGGAGCATTCTTTGTTTTTGTTTTCTGAGTACCACGATCTCAGCTTCAACTGTGGATGTCAGTATAGGTTAGTGGGAGACCTGAATTTCCCAAATGCCTGGTGAGACTATTTGCATGGTGGTCATCTATAGTTGGTAAGGAGCCTCAATTCTCACTTGGGTGTGAACTACCTTTGATGCTGGACTTGTCTTTTACCACATTTCCTTTGGAGCATCACTTTCACATTGTATATGGACTTCTTTTAGCTTGGAATTTCCCTTGCACTATTTAAAATTGGGACTTTTTTTGCACTGTTTGTAATTGGGATTTTTATATTTTTTCCTTCTTTCCAGTGTTTGGTCTATGAGATTTCTCACTGTTCTTCACTCTTTTATTTTTAATTGAAATCATTTTTGGTGATATTTACTGAATTAATTTTTTGAGATATCTGCCTTATCTAGCACTGCATCCTTATTTTATTTTAATAAAGTGAACAAGGGGTGCCAAATGAAGGGTGAATTGACATTGAACAAAGGATCAGTGAAGAACAGACTGTCAGGTCACCTCGAGGCTAGGTGACAGATGCACGCTGTAGAAGTCAGAAGTGCACCGCTAGGTAGTGGACCCTAGGACTGACTGCTGCGGATTGAACCCTGGGAGGTTCAGGAAGCAGGTCTGCTGGATCACTGACACAGATCCCACTGGGAGCTAGAGCATAGATTCCCCAGGGTGCGGAGTCTAAGAGCCAGCAGGTGTTCACCAGAGCCTTTAATGGTAAGGCTGGACTGAGCTGCAGTCTGGCTCCAGGTCGCGGCCCCCAGGGTCTCACAGCTCACGGTAGACTACAGGAGAAGTGGAAGGAGGCAGCAGGCTGGAGCAACAAGGAAGTAAGGGACAAGCCAAGGCAGACAAGGACAACAGAGTACACGCCAAGGTTCAGGGTCACAGGCAAACAGGGATGGTCGGGGACACACCAAGGTCAGGGTCACGAGCAGACAGGAATAGTGAAGAACAGGCCAAAGTCGGTAACAGGAATCAGACGCAGGAACACAGCAAGTACACACAGAGGCTAACACACAATGGTTGATCAGCACTGCTGGCTTGCAGTGCATAGGTTAATATAGGGTTTCCTGATAGGGCCTGGGTGGGGCCATGCTTAGAGGAGAGGTTATAAAAGCAGACAGGTGAGAGGCAGCTGGTCTCTAGAGAGGAATACATGGAGACAGGTGAGCTGACAAAGAAACTATTGCATAACCATGACACAGACACACGCAATAGTGAACAAACAGTGAAGAGACTGTGTAAGCCATGGACTACACCACCACAGACAAGGAGAGCAAGAAAAGTGGGGCATGGAAAAACATGAGTGAAGGTGAAGAAGGGAGGGGGGGGGCGAAGGAAGGGAGCCAAAAGAGAGGATAGGGAAAGAAAAAGGGGGAAGAGGAGAGAAAAATGAAAAGGGATAAAAAGGAAGAGAGAAAAAGGAAGGAAGGGAAGGAAAGAAACAAGAGTGGTGTAAGAATGTGTGGAAAAGAACATAAAGTGAAGAACAGGGATGAGCCGAACACCCCCCTGTTCGGTTCGCACCAGAACATGCGAACAGGAAAAAAATTCGTTCGAACACGCGAACACCGTTAAAGTCTATGGGACACGAACATGAATAATCAAAAGTGCTAATTTTAAAGGCTAATATGCAAGTTATTGTCATTAAAAGTGTTTGAGGACCTGGGTCCTGCCCCAGGGGACATGAATCAATGCAAAAAAAAGTTTTAAAAACGGCCGTTTTTTCAGGAGCAGTGATTTTAATAATGCTTAAAGTCAAACAATAAAAGTGTAATATCCCTTTAAATTTCATACCTGGGGGGTGTCTATAGTATGCCTGTAAAGGGGCGCATGTTTCCCGTGTTTAGAACAGTCTGACAGCAAAATGACATTTTGAAGGAAAAAACACATTTAAAACTACCGCGGCTATTGCATTGCCGACAATACACATAGAAGTTCATTGATAAAAACGGCATGGGAATTCCCCACAGGGCAACCCCGAACCAAAATTAAAAAAAAAAAATGATGTGGGAGTCCCCCTAAATTCCATACAAGGCCCTCCAGGTCTGGTATGGATATTAAGGGGAACCCCAGCCAAAATTAAAAAAAAAAATTGACGTGGGGTTCCCCCTAAATTCCATACCAGACTCTTCAGGTCTGGTATGGATTTTAAGGGGAACCCCGCGCCAAAAAAAAAAAAAAAACGGCATGGGGTCCCCCCAAAAATCCATACCAGACCCTTATCCGAGCACGCAACCTGGCAGGCCGCAGGAAAAGAGGGGGGGACGAGAGTGTGGCCCCCCCCCTCCTGAACCGTACCAGGCCACATGCCCTCAACATTGGGAGGGTGCTTTGGGGTAGCCCCCCAAAACACCTTGTCCCCATGTTGATGAAGACAAGGGCCTCATCCCCACAACCCTGGCCGGTGGTTGTGGGGGTCTGCGGGTGGGGGGGCTTATCGGAATCTAGAAGCCCCCTTTAACAAGGGGACCCCCAGATCCCGGCCCCCCCCCTGTGTGAAATGGTAAGGGGGTACTTACCCCTACCATTTCACTAAAAAACTGTCAAAAATGTTAAAAATGACAAGAGACAGTTTTTGACAATTCCTTTATTTAAATGCTTCTTCTTTCTTCCTTCATCTTCTTCTGGTTCTTCTGGCTCTTTTGGTTCTTCCTCCGGCGTTCTCGTCCAGCATCTCCTCCGCGGCGTCTTCTATCTTCTTCTCCTCGGGCCGCTCCGCACCCATGGCATGGGGGGGGAGGCTCCCGCTCTTCTCTTCATCTTCTTCTCTTCTTCATCTTCTTCTTCATCTTCTTCTTCTTCTTCTTCTCTTCTTCCTTCTTCTCTTCTTCATTTCTTCTCCGGGCCGCTCCGCAGCCATGCTGGCATGGTGGGAGGCTCCCGCTGTGTGACGGCGTCTCTTCGTCTGACGGTTCTTAAATAACGGGGGCGGGGCCACCCGGTGACCCCGCCCCCCTCTGACGCACGGGACATGACGGGACTTCCCTGTGGCATTCCCCGTGACGTCACAGGGAAGTCCCGTCAAGTCACCGCGCGTCAGAGGGGGGCGGGGTCACCGGATGGCCCCGCCCCCCGTTATTTAAGAACCGTCAGACGAAGAGATGCCGTCACACAGCGGGAGCCTCCCACCATGCCAGCATGGCTGCGGAGCGGCCCGGAGAAGAAATGAAGAAGAGAAGAAGGAAGAAGAGATGAAGAAGAAGAAGAAGATGAAGAAGATGAAGAGAAGAGCGGGAGCCTCCCCCCTCATGCCATGGGTGCGGAGCGGCCAGGAGAAGAAAATGAAGAAGAGAAGAAGAGAAGAAAAGAAGAAGAGAAGAAGATGAAGAAGATGAAGAGAAGAGCGGGAGCCTCCCCCCTCATGCCATGGGTGCGGAGCGGCCCGAGGAGAAGAAGATAGAAGACGCCGCGGAGAAGATGCTGGACGAGAACGCCGGAGGAAGAACCAGAAGGGCCAGAAGAACCAGAAGATGAAGGAAGATAGAAGAAAGAAGAAGTATTTAAATAAAGGAATTGTCAAAAACTGTCTCTTGTCATTTTTAACATTTTTGACAGTTTTTTAGTGAAATGGTAGGGGTAAGTACCCCCTTACCATTTCACACAGGGGGGGGCCGGGATCTGGGGGTCCCCTTGTTAAAGGGGGCTTCCAGATTCCGATAAGCCCCCCGCCCGCAGACCCCCACAACCACCAGCCAGGGTTGTGGGGATGAGGCCCTTGTCTTCATCAACATGGGGACAAGGTGTTTTGGGGGGCTACCCCAAAGCACCCTCCCAATGTTGAGGGCACGTGGCCTGGTACGGTTCAGGAGGGGGGCGCACTCTCGTCCCCCCTCTTTTCCTGCGGCCTACCAGGTTGCGTGCTCGCATAAGGGTCTGGTATGGATCTTTGGGGGGACCCCACGCCGTTTTTTTTTTTTTTTTTGGCGCGGGGTTCCCCTTAAAATCCATACCAGACCTGAAGGGTCTGGTATGGAATTTAGGGGGAACCCCACGTCAATTTTTTTTTTAAATTTTGGCTGGGGTTCCCCTTAATATCCATACCAGACCTGAAGGGCCTTGTATGGAATTTAGGGGGACCCCCACATCATTTTTTTTTTTTTTTATTTTGGTTCGGGGTTGCCCTGTGGGGAATTCCCATGCCGTTTTTATCAATGAACTTCTATGTGTATTGTCGGCAATGCAATAGCCGCGGGTAGTTTTAAATGTGTTTTTTTCTTCAAAATGTCATTTTGCTGTCAGACTGTTCTAAACACAGGAAACATGCGCCCCTTTACAGGCATACTATAGACACCCCCCAGGTACGAAATTTAAAGGGATATTACACTTTTATTGTTTGACTTTAAGCATTAATAAAATCACTGCTCCTGAAAAAACATCCGTTTTTAAAACTTTTTTTTGCATTGATCCATGTCCCCTGGGGCAGGACCCAGGTCCCCAAACACTTTTTATGACAATAACTTGCATATAAGCCTTTAAAATGAGCACTTTTGATTTCTCCCATAGACTTTTAAAGGGTGTTCCGCGGCATTCGAATTTGCCGCGAACACCCCAAATTGTTCGCTGTGCGAACAGCCAATGTTCGAGTAGAACATGAGTTCGACTCGAACTCGAAGCTCATCCCTAGTGAAGAACAGAGAGGGATAAAATGGGTGAAGGACCAAAAAGAAAAGAGTTGGAAGTTCAATGAGGAGTGGTCCAAGAGAGGGAAAAGGAAGGGATAAAGAGAGAGAAGAGAGAGTGAATAGGAGGGAGAATTGAAGAAGTGAAAACCAAACGTGAAATAAACAAAATAGTGAGATACTAGAAGGAAGGGAGAGGAAGAAGGAAAGCACAAAGAAGACGGGAAAAGGAAAAGGGAGAACCTGGAAGAAAGTGGATGGAAAGAAAAGGAAGGGAAGGAGAAAGGAAAAAAAAAAAGGCGGAAAAAAAAGATGGAGGGGAGAAGAAAAGAACAAGAAATTAGAAAAAGAGGGGGGAAAAAACATAAGTGAGGGAGGAGGAGTGAAGAACAAAAGGAGGGAAAGAGGAGAATATAATGTGTCAGTTTATCCAAGGATCACATTCTTACATTTTCACAGATGTCTCCTTTCCCAGTGCGTTTCATAAATCCAGCTTCATTGGGAAAAGTACGAGAGGAAAACAAAACAGTACAAACATCTACAGTGCCTTGCAAAAGTATTCACCCCCCTTGGCTTTTTACCTATTTTGTTACATTACAGCCTTTCGTTCAATGTTTGTTTAATCTGAATTATATGTGATGGATCAAAACACAATAGTCTAAGTTGGTGAATTAAAATTAGAAAAATATATACATAAAACTATTTTTCAGAAATAAAAAACTGATAATTGGCATGTGCGTATGTATTCACCCCCTTTGTTATGAAGCCTCTTCAGACGTCACATAATTAGTGAAATGATGTCCACCTGTGTGCAATCCAAGTGTTACATGATCGATCATTACATTTACACACCTTTTTGAAAGGCCCCAGAGGCTGCAACACCTAAGCAAGAAGCACCACTAACCAGACACTGCCATGAAGACCAAGGAACTCTCCAAACAAGTAAGGGACAATGTTGTTGAGAAGTACAAGTCAGGGTTAGGTTATAAAAAAATATCCAAATCGTTGATGATCCCTAGGAGCACCATCAAATCTATCATAACCAAATGGAAAGAACATAGCACAACAGCAAACCTGCCAAGAGATGGCCGCACACCAAAATTCACGGACCGGGCAAGGAAGGCATTAATCAGTGAGGCAGCTCAGAGACCTACGGTAACCCTGGAGGAGCTGCAGAGTTCCACAGCAGAGACCGAAGTATCTGTAAATAGGACGACAATAAGTCGTACGATCCATAGAGTCGGTCTTTATGGCAGAGTGGCCAGAAGAAAGCCATTACTTTCAACAAAAAACAAAATGGCACGTTTTGAGTTTGCGAAAAGGCATATGGGAGACTCACAAAATGTATAGAGGAAGGTGCTCTGGTCTGATGAGACTAAAATTTTACTTTTTGGCCTTCAAAGAAAACCCTATGTCTGGCGCAAACCCAACAAATCACATTACCCAAAGAACACCATCCCCATAGTGAAATATGGTGGTGGCAGCATCATGCTGTGGGGATGTTTTTCAGCAGTCGGGACTGGGAAACTGGTCAGGGTTGAGGGAAAGATGGATGGTGCTAAATACAGGGATATTCTTGAGCAGCCTGTACCGCTCTGTGTGTGATTTGAGGCTAGGACGGAAGTTTACCTTCCAGCAGGACAATGACCCCAAACACACTGCTAAAGCAACACTTGAGTGGCTTAAGGGGAAACATGTAAATGTGTTGGAATGGCCTAGTCAAAGCCCAGACCTCAATCCAATAGAAAATCTGTGGTCAGACTTAAAGATTGCTGTTCACAAGATCAAACCATCCAACTTGAAGGAGCTGGAGCAGTTTTGCAAGGAGAAATGGGCAAAAATCCCAGTGGTAAGATGTGGCAAGCTCATAGAGACTTATCCAAAGTGACTTGGAGCTGTGATAGCCACAAAAGGTGGCTCTACAAAGTATTGACTTTAGGGGGGTGAATAGTTATGCACATTTTTCTGTTATTTTTTCCTATTTGTTGTTTGCTTCACAATAAAAAAAATAAATAAAAAAAATCTTCAAAGTTGTGGGCATGTTCTGTAAATTAAATGATGAAAATCCTCAAACAATCCATGTTAATTCCAGGTTATGCGGCAACAAAACACGAAAAATGCCAAGGGGGGGGGGGGGTGAATACTTTTGCAAGGCACTGTACAATACAACATAATGCGATAAAAAATATTTATAACTTGGAAACCTACTGTACATTAGTTTGTACATCGTTATACAAACAATTTTTTCCATATCTATCACTAACTATGATATGTTAGCCACTGATCAGCAAGATTCTATATATGATATAGGTATACATAAAGTGGTTGTAAAGGCAAAAAGTTTTTTATCTTATTGCCTTCTATGCATTAAGATAAAAAACCTTCTGTGTGCAGCAGCTCCCCCCAGCCCTCCTAATACTTACCAGAGCCCATCTCTATCCAGCGATGTTGCAGGAGAGACCATGCCCGGGACTCTCCCTCCTGATTGGCTGAGACAGCAGCGGAGCGCCATTGGCTCCCACTGCTGTCAATCAAAGTCAGTGAGCCAATGAGGAGAGAGGGGGGCAGGGCCTAGCCGCGGCTCCATGTCTGAATGGACACACAGAGCTGCAGCTTGGCTCGGGTGCCCCCATAGTAAGCTGCTTGCTGTGGGGTACTTGGCAGGAGGCAGGGGCCAGGAGTGTAGGCGGGGGAAGTGAGAAGAGGTAAATCTGGCCTGCTCAGAGCAAATCCACTGCACAGAGCAGGTAAGTATAACATGTTTGTTATTTTGAAACACAAAAAAACAAGACTTTAGTATCACTTTAATTCCGTATATACTCGCTTTCTATATAGGCCCCATGGTCAAAGTTTATTGAGATCAACCTATTTCAAATATACCAAGTGCGAAGGTAAATTAAGACAAGAACCCCTCAGATTGGTGAATATCCTCTTCAGCTAACTAACTTCCATAGATGAACACCTCCAGTACACCTCTAGTTCTTCAAACAATGTATCCAGTATGTTACATTCAATCACTTACAAAGCAATCGCTTACATACACAGAAAGATCATTAGGTATTATTTTAATGAAGGCTGCACATAACCAGCCTGAATATTTATCATGCTCCAGCCAATCCCTGGAGAGGAGTATCCAGTAGGGGGCTGGATAGGTGATAAATAGTTTGAAGCACTGGAGGACTAGGTTCTCTCTCCCCAGGAGGGTTCCAGAGCCTGAAGGGCTGCTGCCCTCAGGTAGTCTATTGACTGTATAGCTGTTCTAGAGTCCTCAGCTATGTCAGGGCCGAGGTCCTGGAAGGATCTTTTTAAAAGCTGGTTGTGGGACCTCACCACAAGTGATCTGGTATGGAACAGGATAGTCCCACTTACTGGACCATGTCCAGAGGAGGCTGGAAGGTGGCAGCTGTCCTGGGGGCTTGTGAGTAAAGACCCTAAATTGATCCCTGTGGCTGTGCAGTGTTCTGACAATCGCACTGGCTACCAGTAGTTGTGCATAGATGCAAGGTAACCTGATGTCAAAGAAACATGCCTCATAGTCTTCAGCTGTGAGGCCTTAGACTGCTCAGAAACTTGCCTCATGGTCCCAAGCTGTGAGGTCTTAGACTGTTCAGAAAGTTGCTTCATGGTCTTTAGCTGTGAGAAGTTAGACTGTCCAATACTCACAATTACTTACAGAGAAGATTATCCTCTAATTGGTATGTGCTAAACGGGGTATGTGCTTTGGCGTATCCCATGCCCTAACTCCTCTCCTGCTAACATTTCTTCAAGCAATATATCTTAAAAAGACATCCCCTAGACTGTGTTATTGGAGCCAGAGTGTATGAACTGGTGCTTGTGGTAGTGGGTGGCCCCTGTACTATTTGGAACCAGAACTAGCTATCACCAGGGCCCCTTAGTGGGGAAGCACTGGACTTGAATAGGTTTCTTTTTTTTAAACCAGAGTTTAGTGTCACTTTAATTACATGTTAAAGCGGAACTAAACTGTATCTAAGCACTACAAACTGAAAATATTAGTTCATACATTTTTAATATTCAAAACAAACTCACCAATCCATTCATAATAAAACTAATTGATGTGGCGCTTTACTTATATTTATCTAACTAAATTTTGGAATTCCATAGATAAGATATGCAAATAACTAAATAATAATCGATGTGTGATCAAAGATGATAGTATGTGTATCTTCTCAAAAACCAAAACAGTAAACCTTGGATTGCGAGCATAATTCGTTCCGGAAACATGTTTGTAATCCAAAGCAAAGCATATCCAAAGCATATCAAAGCAAAATTCCCCATAAGAAATAATGGAAACTCAGATGATTTATTCCAAAACCAGTTATTCTTAAGTCCTTCAGTTTATAGTCAATATAAAAAGATTACAGCAATTTGATAGGTAGTGTACCCAAAAAATGTCCATCCACAAATGGCAGCCCCCACAAGGGGATTATTAGAAGCAAAGTCCAGCAGAAGCTACAGGGTATAAAAGAGAAGAGAGGTGCCACTAATGCCGCGTACACACGAGCGGACTTTACGGCAGACTTTGCCCGGCGGACTTTGACGTACTTTACGATGGACTTTCTGAATGAACGGACTTGCCTACACACAATCCACCAAAGTCCGTCGAATTCGTACGTGATGACGTACGACCAGACTAAAATAAGGAAGTTCAATGCCAGTAGCCAATAGCTGCCCTAGCGTGGCTTTATGTCCGTCGAACTAGCATACAGACGGCGGACTTTTCGACCGGACTCGATTTCGACGGATTAATTTAAAACATGTTTCAAATCTAAGTCCGTCCAACTTTTGAGAAAACAAAGTCCGCTGGAGCCCACACACGATCGAATTGTTCGACCAAATCCTCTCCGCCGGGCAAAGTCTGCAGTAAAGTCCGCTCGTGTGTACGCGGCATAAGTGTAGCAATATGGTTACATTTAAAGTACAATATTTAGCAACTCAAATGGTTGATGATTAAAACAGGCACATCTAAGTATGCAGACATCTGGGGTAAAGTTGTCCACATAGACCATCCTCCAAACCGCTGGCTCTCACCGCTGTCAGTCTGCAATCTTAATTGGGGAGACTACCCTGCAGTAGAGCGATCTGAAAGTGAGGCTTGAAGCGCTCGTGGAGCGCAGCGTGGAAGGGATGACATTGATGGCAGTGTGGAGGATGGTCTATGTGGACAGCTTTACCCTGGATGCCTGCATACTTAGATGTATACCTGTTTTAATCATCAACCATGTGAGTTGCTAAATGTTGTACCTTCATCAAATGTAACCATATTGCTACACTTAGAGACGCCTCTCTTCTCTTTTATACTCACTTGTGATGTAACGCTACTTGTATATCAAGACATCGCTCGTTTATCAAGTCAAAATTTATCAAAAATGTTTGCTTGTCTTGCAAAATACTCTTAAACCAAGTTACTCTCAATCCAAGGTTTGTATATAAATGTGTACTGTTACAACTAAAATCCTGTAAAGGGATTCCATTGCTCACTGTGATATATATCAACAATTCACATACATCCACATATAAAGTGCCTCTAAAAATTCATATATATATATATATATATATATATATATATATATATATATATATACATATGGTAACGGTGCTTCTATGCATAGACAATGCTTTCATTGTTAAAGTGCCAGACACCCAGACACACTCTGTGCATCTATCAAACAACTTTTTGTGAATACAATGTTATTAAAAGTATAAACAATCCATAGGGTGATAGAGTGTCCAGATTAATTAATCCGCTGTGAAAATTGGTTAGTAGCTATATGAGCCCAAAACACAGTCCTCAATGCATGCAGATGTATTTAAATGGTGTCTCCATTTCTGTGTCACCCACTAGGTCCGATACTAGTGATATCCACCACGTGTTGCAATCTATTGTAAAGGTGGCAGCTCACCTCAGGGTTTGATCTATATTCTCATATGGATCAAACACGCTTGTTTGCACGTCTCTCCTCCGTGTTGGAGTCACTGGTATTCTGCCCGTGTGTGTCCTCTCAGACTGCTCCTCTCCACTTGACTCCCAGGTTACATCATATATAAGTAAGAAAAACTTCCATAGTGTAAAACCCTCTTTTATTGCAATAACACAAAAGGTACACACACATTTACAATAGGGATATTCCAGCAAGATGCAAAATACGTGTTGTCCACTGTAAAACCTCCAACCTGACCGTGACAATATTATCTATGCATAGAAGCACCATTACCATTTGTATATATGTGAATTTTTATTTATGGATTTAGAAGCACTTTATATGTAGATGTACATAAGTTATTAATATAAAGCATGGCGACCACTGGAAGCACTTAACAGGAATTTAGCTGTAACAGTACACGTTTATGTATTGGTCTTTGAGAAGATACACATACCATAATCTTTGATCACACATCGATTATCAATTAGTTACATGTATCTCTTATCTACTGAATTCCAAAATTTAGTTAGATAAATGTAAGTAAAGCAGCACATCAATTAGTTTTATTAAGCTTGTTTATACTTGTGGAGACACATTGGGGTTGATTTACTACAACTCGAGAGTGCAAAATCTGGTGCAGCTCTGCATAATAGCCAATCAGCTTCTAACTTCAGCTTGTTCAATTAAGCTTTCATAATAAAACCTGGAAGCTGATTGGTTTCTTTGCAGAGCTGCACCAGATTTTGCACTCTCCAGTTTTAGTAAATCAACCCCATTGCGTCGATGTGAGCAGCTGCATGATATTCTCTTTTACATTTCCCTTACCTTTAAACGGTAGCGCATAGGAACTTCTTTAATCTATTTGACCCATTCATCCATGCCTCCATGCTTTAGTTTGTTGAGAAAACCCCTCTTAGTATTTCTATCCAAGGCTATCTTGAGTAAGGGAAGATGATTCATGTAGCATTTATTTCTGTCAATCATCTACCCTTAGTTCAGGCATGCGGGCAGGACAGTATGCTCAGCTGAGAAAGTTCCTCCTCCCCTCCTCTAGATTAAAGATAAAGAAATGTCCATGAAGACTCCTGGGATGTTTTACATCATTTTGGCCCAGAAACTAGGAAGCAACCGAGGAAATGTGAAAAAAAGGTTAAAAGAAGTAAATATAATATGCCTTTCCATCAATTTACTAATGCTAGCAGCATAAGATTTAAAATTGTTAATTAATTGGCAGAGTTTAGTTCTGCATTACTGCTTGTATATCTTTTTAGCGATTGGGTTTACTAGTTGCTAAAAGTTGCTCTAAAAGGAAAAATTGCTTAAAATAAGTTTTACCTTTATCAAATATCCCTCCGCAATTGCCTTGATGGCATTATTCTTTATTTTCCAAATTTTCTCTTACTACTGTATATGTGCACAATAGTCATCACCGTCAATTGGCATCGTCAATTAATTTGAAAAAAAAAAAAAAGAGCAGTTATATAGTAGCGATGGTAGACATGATGTGCATTACTAGCCTTAGCTCAGGTATGCTGTTTCCATGATCAAACTCACTTTCCAAATCTGAAATCTGGAGGGGGTTCAAGAATGTATCATAAACCACATTTCATAAACTGTTGTCATGGAAACAGCAATGATAACAGAGCTAGATTGAGCTTACTCTAAACAAGTCACTTTGTACTCTACATTTTTGGAATTTCTCCCTGTCTCAGAATTTTAAAGTAATATTTCATATATGCATGATTAATGTTTTTATTACTTGGCTTTAAAAAAATATTGTGTTGTTTTTATGTCAGAAAGCATGAATTGGAAAACTTCACAGTTCTCTTATTACTCAGAATAAAATCAATCTATATTTTTTTATATCTATTTTACACATTTATCTCTTATGCCGCGTACACACGGTCGGACTTTACGGCAGACTTTGCCCGGCTGACTTTTCAACGTACTTTACAATGGACTTTCTGAATGAACGGACTTGCCTACACACAATCCACCAAAGTCTGTCGAATTCATATGTGATGAGGTACGACCGGACTAAATTAAGGAAGTTCATAGCCAGTAGCCAATAACTGCCCTAGCGTGGCTTTTTGTCCGTCAAACTAGCATACAGACGAGCGGACTGTTCGACCGGACTCGAGTTCGACGGATAGATTTAAAACATGTTTCAAATCTAAGTCCATCCAACTTTTGAGCAAACAAAGTCCGCTGGAGCCCACACACGATCAAATTGTCCGACGAAATTCTGTCCGCCAGGCAAAGTCTGCCGTAAAGTCCGCTCGTGTGTACGCGGCATTAGGTTGTAGCAGTTTTCCGCAGAACAGTCTGTGGCACTTTGTAGACATGGTTTAACAACACCTAACTCTATTGCCGCGTACACACGATCGGACATTTCGGATTTATTTCCGACGGATATTGGCTCAAACTTGTCTTGCATACACACGGTCACACAAATGTTGCCGGAAATTCCGAATGTCAAGACCACGGTGACGTACAACACGTACGACGAGCCGAGAAAAATGAAGTTCAATAGCCAGTGCGGCTCTTCTGCGTGAAATTTTGTGCGTCGGAATTGTGTACACACGATCGGAATTTCCGACAACGGATTTTGTTGTTGGAAAATTTGAGATCCAGCTCTCAAATTTTTGTTTTCGGAAATTCCGACAGCAAATGTCCGATGGAGCCTACAGATGGTCGGAATTTCCGACAACAAGCTCACATCGAACATTTGTTGTTGGAAATTCTGACCGTGTGTACGCAGCATAAGTTTATATAGAAAAGTCAGGCCAGTCTGAGGAAACTGTTTCAGTAGCTGGATTGCCTACCATACCTGCAGTCAATATGTTAAATAACCTGAAATAGACTGTTAAAATCTACCTCCTAAGGATGTGAAATGATAAATGAAATGGCACCTTTTAGCACACAGTATGTAGGCAAAGGACACATTCCTGCCATGGCCCCGGTTACATAGACCACAAATGTCTACTATGCAGAAAATGATTGGCTAAACCACACAAGTGTTTTTTTTTTTTTACCTCGATTTTTCCTTTTTTTTTCAGGTCTTTGGAGCCAGCAAAACTGACCAAGAGGTACGTTTTTGATCCATTGGGGGTAGTGATTGCTGCGGGCATGAAGGTATGAATTACCTGCTGATGGTTTGAAATGGGTACGAGAAAAAATACATGATTCATCATCCACCATCAGTTCAAGGTCTAAAAATACCAACTTTTTTTTTTCTTCCATCTATTTTTGCTCATTCATGTCCATGGGGACACTGTTGTACTGCTCCCACCCCGGAAGTGATGTCACGTGTCATCAGGTGTCTTCCTGGGTTTCCAGGAAGTGGATTCCCCCTGGCACTGAGCTGGGGTCTGGTTAGGTGTCTGTGTGACATTGGGTGTTCACTGATCTGCGCACTACAGCGGGGATGATCCTGCTGGCGTCTGTTGGGGTTTTTTTTCCCCGTTCCTGGCAATTCTGAAGCTTCCCATTGGGTGCTCCTAGTGTGTGGTTTTTGGACACCTCTGAGTGTACAACACCCCCCCCCCCCCCCCCCCCGCAGCTACTTCAGGCATGTAGAGGTGAGATATGGATTGACCCATTTCTCAATCCTGCATCCTTTTTTGCTTATGTGTTCCTTCATCTGTATTCATCTGACTAAATATAAATGAATGTGCAATATATCATGGATTTGAATTAATTATCATTATTTATTTGTGTATTTATGATGGAGTTTTTTGTTTTATTTATAGGTTTTTGATATGGATTCTGTTGCTTTTTCATTAGTGCAACTATTTTTATATATGTGTATGTGTATGTGTGTATATATATATATATATATATATTTTATTTTTTTTCTTTCCCGCCCCTTAGAGGGCGTGGCTCTTTTTGACACACAATTTTCAATTCCACCATTCCCTATAAAAGCGCTTGCCCATGGTGTACGAGACTAGCCTAGCTCTGAGGAAGGGGGTGCGCCCCCAAAATGCGTTAGTTGTACCCTGTGTTCTGTGCATGTCCATGCACTGTGTTTATGGCCTTTTGTCAGTTGCATTTTGTGACTACCCACTTTTATATAAAAATGTCTTATTATTAAATTATCTCTGGTAATGCACTAGGTGTGCACGCCTTCCATTTCTGTTTTTCTTGTAGTTCCTTTCAGATTACCCCATCTGAGGAAGGCAGCATCCACCTAGTTTTGAGATACCATTGTAGCGCTGGTAGATTTTTTTAATGCTGATAGGTAAATCTAGTGGGTCACTTATTATAGGAACTTATATTTGCCTCTGTTCCAGCTTGGCTGATGTTGCGTGTAGTTCCACACTGTGCTGGTGGGTGTCATTGTCGCCATGGGCCAGTGTTGGAAAAGCAACGTGTTGAAGCGTATGAGTGTTCCTCTGTCCGGGAGACGGCTCGGTGGAGGTGGTCCTCCGAGTTGCATTCTGGGAGAGGGTATTTATGGGACAGACGCCATGTTTAGGGGTTTGTTTTCAGCCACCTGCTGGCCCTCCTGGCCGACAGGTATGTGTTAAGAGTACCACCTCGTGGTCCTCCGTTCCAGAGGCCCGCATCGCTGCGGCGTGTGGGTGGGCCCAGAAGCCTGTCTGGGGCCTACCACAGCAGCAGAGGAATGGTCCTGAGCTGTCTATCCTGAGAGAAGAAGCTGAACAACCGAGAAGATACCAGGGGAGGACCCGTCATGGAAGGATCATGCAGAGTGCTTGTCTGGAGAGGGGCCTGGTGACTAGGTTGGAGGACTTATCCTGAAGTAATCTTACTGCATAGTACTGCCGGGTTGACTTAAAGGTTCAAGTACTGTGTCTGATATTCATCGCAAACCAATACATCCTGTGGCAGAGGATCGTATGGGTTTTATTTCAAACAAGTCTGTGGCAGAGACTTTTGTTCGTGCTACGTACTGGCTGCTAGACAAGTGAGAGAGGTCTATCCAGGCGGGCAATGATTGAATCCCATAAGGGGAGCGCTTTAAACTACAAGTGTTTAATTACTAAGGATGTTCTGAAGAATACTAAGGAAAGGTATTTGAGCTTCCCTGCAGCTTTCCTTCTGTCTCTTTCCTGCTACTTCCTTTATTTGTTCATTAAAGCATTGGAAAACCTACTCAAGTGTTTGGTGCTTATATCGTCCAGAGGTAAACTCAACTGAACCCTAGACCCGGTGCCGGTGAAACAAAGGTATCGAGAGTGAAGGTAACAAGCCCGCTTTAAACCAGCAGCTCCACCGAGAGTTAGTGCTACACCATATATACCTTTCACACCACCATTTTATCTGACATCTGTTACTCTTTACCTTGGAAGACCTATTAGCACTGGAAGTGAATGTGTTGTACGATGTACACATCAAACGAAAAAAGAGGGACAACTGAGGCAGAAGGAGGGACAGAGTGATTTGATCACACATCATGCCCTTAGCCCTCTGCAAATCTCTTTGGAAATGATCCCATTGCTCCACATAGCCTCTGGACTGAAATTACACTTTCTTACACATAGGTACAACAAGTTCAGTCTTTACTTTTCCTTCGCTTTTATTTTTGTATTTTTATATTTTTTGTTTTTTATTCTTTATTTTTATATTTTTGTTTTTATTTTATTTCTATTTTATATCTTATTTTATTATACTTGATCATACTCTAACATACTCTAAATTACTAGTTAGAGTATGGGTTTAGAATGGGTTTTTGACAAGGAATCTAGAATTATTAAAATGTTAAACTGTAAAATGATCCAACTGTTCATCCATGCTTAACAATTACTATTACGTTAAGAGTACAAATTATTATTATCAGATGAACCGCACATACTGTATTCTTCACCATTCTTCCAATATAAGCGTTATTTGATGCATTTTATATGAAAATCTCTTATTTGTACAAATTATCAAGAAAACAATAATAATTATGGGAAAAAAAAGAGACAGTCCCTCCAAAATCAGGAACAGATGGGAGCTATGCTACTGTAGACTATTCACATAGACCAAAGAATGTTATAGACTGTTCCCTGTACTATCCTGAGAAGCCTGAGATCACCAGCCAGCTCAGTTGGTAAAAGCAAAGCTTTTATTTTTCAAAGATAAACAAAAATAGCTTACTTCAGTGTGAAAAACAGAAAAAACAGTCCATCCACCTCCCCTATAACTCAAACTTTTGGTTTCCCCACCAGCAAAACCCTTGACAATGTATGAAGTCCCCACCTGCTCCAGGGATTCAAAGAAAGAAAACCACCGTCCAACAGGGTCTCGGTAGCCTACACAGTACACAGCTCCTCTCACAAGCATGTTCTGTTTTGCCTCAAACCTCATGGACATCTGCTGATTGTTACCTACCCTTTTCAGCCCTCTCCTGCAAGGGGGTTAACCCATTCAGCATAGCTCCCAACTGTCCCTGATTTCCAGGGACTGTCCCTGATTTGAAACAAAGTCCCTCTGTCCCTCTTTCAACCTCATTTTTGGCTGATCCCTATAATTGTATATAAAATTATTTATCTTTCAAAAAGTGTTTTACAGTGCTAAACCTTTCATTCAATTTCTAAATTGCTGCATTTAAATTTCAAAGCCAATATGAAGGAATAGTAGATGTAAAAAAAAAAAGCACTTGTGGGTTCAACTAATAAAGGGGGTGTGGCAGGGGTGTGTCCTATGCCTACATACTTTTGCTGATAGGTGTCCTTCGTTCCCATCTCAAAAAGTTGGGAGGTATGCATTCAGGACCAGAGTACCCGTAGTCAGGACTGGAGGCTCTTTCTCACCCAAAATCTCTCCAAGTCTCTGAATTCCAGGTCCCTATTTAGGACTTAATAATCCTGGCAAAACTGCAAACCATCTTTCCCTCTCTACAAGCTCACCCCCAGAACCCCTCACCCTGCATGAGTGAGAATCCCTGACTACTACTGTGCTTCATTTCATCCACCTTAAAGACACCAAAACCCAAATAATGGAGACACATAACTGCCTTTACATATAAAAAATTACTATCAGAAACTGTTCACATGTTCTCAACTAACATAAAATTTGCTCTATAGTTCATGTCAACATACACTAATTTATCTGAAGCAATACTATATAACGAACCAGAACCAACCCAAAAGCATAGTTGCCATCACTTAGAAATAACTTGAAGGGTTGGATAACAAAAATGTGACGTGGTATGACTTCAAGGCGTATGCTTTATAGTATAGCACCTTACCCCCTTGCCTTGCTATATTAGACAAAGTAAGGGCCTTGGTGTACACTTGGCACAAAGACACTTGTACGCTGAAGAGAGAGTATGAGTAAAATTAGTCCCATTGCTTGTATTAGTAGGAGTCGAAATAAACCCCGTTGTGTTATTAGTGAGAGCCAGCTGGAGTCTGTGGAAGCGAGAATAATGCCGCGTACACGCGATCGGAATTTCAGACGGGAAATGTTCAATGTGAGCTTGTTATCGGAAAGTCCGACTGTGTGTATGCTCCATCGAACATTTGCTGTCGGAATTTCCGCACACAAATGTTTGAGAGCAGGTTCTCAAATTTTCCGACAACTTCACTTGTTGTCGGAAAGTCAGATCGTGTGTACACAAGTCCGTCACACAAAAGCTCACGCATGCTAGGAATCAAGCAGAAGGAGCCACACTGGCTATTGAACTTCCTTTTTTTGGCTCTTCGTACGTTTTGTACATCACTGCGTTCTTACGTTTGGAATTTCCGACAACCTTTGTGTGACCGTGTGCATGCAAGACAAGTTTGAGCCAACATCCTTCTGAAAAAAATCCACAGTTTTGTTGTTGGAAATTCCAATCGTGTGTACGTGGCATAAGTGTTTAAATATCTGAGCACATGCTTCCTTGCTGCCCAGTGCCCATCTGCTTCTGCTGTCTGGGACTATTCTGAGACTACTGAATAGGAGATCACTCTACCCAACACTCACAGCTGCAGTGTTGGGCGCTGGAGTGCCAGGGAAGAAGCGGTGATGAGTTGGTTTGGTCAGTGAGGGTACAGTGCCATGGGAGCAAGTGAGTGTTCTCAGCTTTTGGGGATTGCCACCAAAAATAGACACCTGATATAATTTTTTCCAGGCAACTCAAGGCAATGCATGTTTTCTACAGAATGTTTTTCAGAACACCTGTACAGTGTGTGTGTTGGGGTGTAGGGAAAAAGATCTGATGATGGCCTGCCCCCTCCTTCTTCCACTGAGAAAAGCACATGCATTAATTACATTGCATGTAACACGATCTGTGAATGGGGGAGACTCTGGTGAATGGCAAGATTCTCTCCCGCATTCCCAGATTGTGTTACATGCAGTGTAATCAATGCATGGGCTTTTCTCAATAGAGGAAGGAGGCAGCAGGGGGTGGCTAACCATCAGGAGCTTTTTTTCCTGCAACTCACAGAATATTCAGAGCTGTAAAAGTACTGTATATGTAAACCCTCGCCTGGTAAAACAACCCATTTAGTTTAAAATAGAAAGGGGCATGGCGGGTACAATGAAATTAAGATTTCCCAACACTGAATATCACTCAAGAATTCTGAAAGAATATAACACTGGTCTTAGAACCTTCAGTATATTAGTCAACTTTGTTCAAAATTAGGCACAACTTAATCCAATATCTAAAGGCAAGTTCACATCATATTCATTTCAACTAGAGGTTTAAATTAATATTTACATTAGCATCCTACCCAAAAGTCCATAAATAATATCCTACTGCACCAGTTACTGACCTGCAAACATATAAGGGCACTTTCACACTCAAACCCCCCTGGCGTCAGCGGTAAAGTGCCATTTTTTTTAGTGACGCTTTACCATTGTTTTAGCTGCGCTTTTCGGCCACTAGTGGGGTGCTTGAAACCCCCGCTAGCGCCCAAAAAATGGTTAAACGCGCCGGCACTTCGGCGGTGCTGCCCATTGATTTCAATGGGCAGGGGCACTTTAGTAGTGGTGTATAAACCGTTCCTAAAGCTCCTCAAAGAAGCTGCTAGCAGGACTTTTTTTTGTATGTCCTGCCAGCGCACCGCTCCAGTGTGAAAGGCCTCAGACTTTAACATTGGAGTGACAGGAGTGGCGCTTTACAGGCACTTTGCTGGCGCTATTTTTAGCACTATAGCGCCTGTAAAACGCCTCAGTGTGAAAGGGGTCTTAAGATTACAATATACATGGTAATGTTATATCAGTTTTAAAAGTTTCATTAGCTTTTAAGAAAAAAAAAAAGATATATTAAAAAGTCATGGTCCACAGCAATCTGCTAATATTTATTCTGTGAGCAAAATAATAGAATTGGAAATAACAGATATGAATAAAAGCCACCACAATTCTAGTTGCAAGGCACTATTGATCAATTTCCATCATTTAGTTGGTTATTTAGCTGCTCAGAATTGAGTAATGATGAAAGGGAAGATTATAGATTTTTATGGACTGTTGAGGCTTGTGTGATGATATTTTCAATCAAAAGCTGAAAGAAAGTTTAAAAAAATTGTACAGTCCCCTCACACAACACAGTCAGCAGGAATGCTGAAGGCAGTGATTGGTTTTCGGGGTCCCGTACGCGGCTAGGCTCCCAAAAAGTCCCACACATGTGGTATCCCTGTACTCAGGAATGCAGCAGAATACATATTGGGGTGTAATTCCACATATAACCATGGCATGTTTGAACAGTATATCATTTAGTGACAACTTTGTCCAAAAAAAGTGTAATTTTCCTGAAACTTGTAACAAAATATAAATTATTCCATGGAAGCAACATGCCTATCAGCAAATAGCTTGGGGTGTCTACTTTCCAAAAAGGGGTCATTTGGGGGGGTTTGAACTGTTCTAGCATTTTATGCACAACATTTAGAAGCTTATGTCACACATCACCCACTCTTCTAACCAATTGAAGACAAAGCCCTTTCTGACACTTTTTGTTTACATGAAAAAATGTTTTCTTTTTTGCAAGAAAATTACTTTGAATTCCAAGCTTTTTGCATCGTGGGAGCAAACGCTGTTGCTGTCAAGATAAATAAACCTGTGCTGCAGCTGAACGGCGTACCTGCTAAGGAAATGATGGTTAACTGTAAAACAAACATTACAGTATAACATACCATACCTGCAAAGCAAATACAATAAAATATAGTAAAAATAAAACACAGAGAGAACGATAGATATAGAACAATAGTGAGCGAACAGTAGAGCGGACAGTAGTGAGCGAACATAAGAGAGAGAACAATAGAGAGAGAAAGAAGAAAAATACAACCACAACAATTTTTGGCTTTTTTATTTTTTTGTGTTTTTGTGTGTGTGTTTTTATTTATTTTTTTTACTTTTTTCACTTTTATAAAAAACTTTAAAGAAACTGTAAACTGAATGTTTCAGATTAGGGTCTCTCAAAATGTGATGGCCATCTCATCTTTCGAGACCCTGTGTACGTGTGCCTAGGACTGTGCAATGCTGTACCCTATGCTAATACTCAACTAGTGTGTGGTAGCATTTCAAACAGTCACCAATGCAAAGACCAGGTTGGTCAGGACAGGAGGGACAATAAAAGCGGGTGTCACGCCTATATCCACGCTATCTACAGACACAACATCTTCTTTGGGGGTTTCTTTGGGTAGGGGTACCAGGGAGGACATGTGGAAAATGCCTCTCATGCAGCCGGCTTACTGCATTTGCACTGGGAAGTGGGGCCACAGCACCGTCTGGAAACAGAATGGCTGTGATGATCTCTTGCTAGAATTTAAGGCAGGATCCAGTAAGTCCTGAAGCTTTGTACAGCACAAAAGCATTCAGCAGAGCCAATTGAAATAAATTTACAGACACTTTTTTGTACCAGCGTCTGGTCTTACGGGCAATTAGGTACGGCGCCAACAACTGGTCATTGAGGTCCATCCCTCCCATATTAAGGTTATATTCGTGGACACAGAGGGGTTTCTCCACAACGCCAATTGCCGTAGGAATTTGGATCGTCGTGTCTGCATGAAGGGAGGACAGCACAAAAACATTATTATCCCTCCACTTCACAGTGAGCAAATTATTACATCTCATGCAGGCTCTCTCCCCCAGCCTAAGACGGGAATCCACAAGCCGCTGTGGAGAGCCCCAGCGATTAGATCATGCGCCAATTTGATGATCAAACAAGTGACTAAAAAGTGGCACGCTTGTGTAATCAAATAGTACACACGCTGCGCTTATCAAAATAAAAATGTAAGAAATTCCTACTAAAATATGAATAAAGTGATATTGTGCTTAACATACAAAATATACAAAATCTATTAATGTGAGGGGCTATCACCTGGGGGGAGCACTTGTATGAGCACACAGCACTTTAGTTTGTGTTCACAATAACACATGGATGGATTGTGGAAGATCTGTGGACTGTTAATTTGATCATTGCACAGCAACACAGCACTGAATTGCATAGAATCACATGGATGTAGCACCAAATCGCATGGATGCGTTCTTTTGTATTTTCTAACTTTTTATTGTTTGAACATTGCACTAAAACCATATTGCATAGATGCAAGACTGAAATGCATGGATACAAAACTAAATCGCATGGATGTTTGTTTTGAATTATCTATTAATGTTTGAAAATTGCACAAGCTTTGTGGAATATTTGCAATACACAGGCTGATTGGAGCACTTTTACCTATTTATTCATTCATTGAAGTTTATTGCACATTAATGTATAGTATTAATAGATTTTGTATATTTTGTATGTTAAGCACAATATCACTTTATGAATATTTTAGTAGAAATGTCTTACATTTTTATTTTGATAAGCACAGCCTGTGTACTATTTGGTTTAACTATTTTGCATGGTTATGAGACATGCGTAACATTAGCAGCTGATCATTTGCAAAGATACACTATTTTGGAGACCAGATTTGGTCAATTACCTGGAGGCTCACAGGACTACAAATTAGCACGCTTGTGTAATAATTGTCCACATACAAGTGATACCCCTTTCCGAATAAGGGTGACACCAAGTCCCACACAATCTTGCCAGAGCTTCCTATGTAGTCAGGGCAGTTCTCTGGCTCTACGTGACTATCTCTTCCCTCGTAAACCATAAAACTATATGTATAGCCTGTGGCCCTGTCACAGAGCTTATACATCTTGACCTCGTATCTGGCACGCTTGCTGGGAAGATACTGTTTGAATGACAAGCGGCCAGAAAACTTAATCAGGCACTCATCAACGCAGACAACTTGATGGGGAGTAAACAAGTCTGCAAAACGTTGGTCGAAGTGGTTTACGAGGGGCCGAATTTTGTAGAGCCGATCAAATTCAGGGTCACCCCGAGGACGACAGAGTTCATTATCGTTGAAATGCATGAACTGCAAGATCTACTCGTATCATGTCCTGGTCATGGAGGCAGAGAACACGGGCATATGGTGAATTGGGTCAGTGGACCAATATGACTGCAACTCACTCTTTTTAGTTACCCCCTGCCGGGTGATTAGGGGGTTAAACCTTTATTGGGTAAAATACAGCGGGTCCCCTGACGCTATAAAAAATAAACTAGCTAAACTGCGTCACCCGTGACACTTATACAGTGATCACTGGTGATAGGCGGTAATCAAGGGATTAAACCTTTATTAGGGGGGGTCCCTAGACCTATCTGGGCCTACCACTAATTACCCTAACGCTAATTTTTGTCACTGACACCAGTACAGCGATAAAAAAAAAATCTGAATGCTGTACTGGGTGACACAGTGACAGGTGGTGAAGGGGTTAACTGGGGGGGTGATCAGGGGGTGAATTGGGTGCCTACATGACCTGGTGTCAGTGTAGTGTTGGTGCAACTCACTGTTAGATGTTATGTCTCCTTGGTCTGGAACGGAAATGACTGACACGAGGAGAGATTACATCACTTCCCTTGTCAGTGTTTACAGTTACACGACAGGGGAAGGATCTCATTCGCCAGGACTGATCACCAGGTCCAGGCCAGATTTCATTGGCCTGGGCCTGGAGATTGATAGGTTCTGGATTGAATGTGATGGTCTCGGCCGCCATAGTATGACGGTGATTCGCCTGCCAGTGTCAATCTGCCGCAGTTCAACTGCGGCGGCTGGTCGGGAACAGGTTAAATAAAGAATATAAAGAACAACAGAACAACTTTTATTTCTACCAAATTTCACCTATGTAGCACAATGAGCAGAACTGAGAGTTTATACTTTATACATTTTCATCAATGGCTAATTTAAAAATCAATTTTCTCTAAATAAAGCTGCTCATCTCTAGAAAGAACCTATGAGGTCCTGAAAGCCTGTAAACCTCAGGTGGACAAATTTTAAACACATGAATATTTCATGTATTTTTCCCTCTAACACATTCTCTTAGTGGTTAAATTGGTTGTAAACCCCTGGCATGAAATATGAACAAAACAAATCCCTCTATAGTGTGTCATTGTCTTTATCCAGAGAACAAAGTGTAGCTTTCCTCTGCTGCCTCATTCCTCTGCTATTGTCACTTCTGACACGTTCCTCTGACACCAAGAGGTAAAAGGGTGACAGAGGAGGGGGCTCCAGCACACAGCCTGTGATTGACAGCCTCAGTTCTGTTCCTGTGTGCTGTGCAAAGGGGGGTCCCTTCTCTCCAATCAGCTCTCATCTCTGCAGAGTGTAACTCTCTGCTTTCTAAAGCTCACAAATGCTTTGTAAATTATAGACACTGAATGGCTGTGCAGAAGAAATTTCTGCAGATAAACAGGTACAACCTATAAAGAAGAATTTGTTTCATCTCTGTGTATCCCCTGAGTCTAGTCACTTCACTGGGTATATGTAAGGGTTTATAACCACTTAAATGAATTGTTATTGCTCCACTGGATTAAGTACATTAAGGTAATGTGCACAAATGTGGGCATGTAAGCGTTTGAAGTAGATTTAAATCTGCATCATGGTGGATGGCTTTTAAACATATTTTGCACGTATGCATGCACAGCATAGCTTAACTGGCAAAGGACCCCTTTAGCTCTGTAATGGGTGCCTCGTTGATCTGTGGCCGCCACTGACATTTTCCCGATAACTTCAGTTTTCAGCATCCTTGACCATCTTAACTGGCTGACCTGGGATGACATAACTCTCATGCATGGGAGTTAATTCATCCAAGGACAAAGACATGACCAGATTGTACATTGTGCTGCGTGTCTGTGGCTCAACATACATTCAGGAGAAACATTTCTTGCAGACAGGACAATAGCTCTATTGACGAACAGTTGCAATCTGCTCTACAATTCATACAAAAGAAAATGGCCTGGTGTTGCCAGAGACACACCTCCATCCCCAAATTAAATGCAACAAAGAAGAATTATGCCCATGGGACTTTAAATGAGGTGAGCACAAAAAGGTCAATGAGAGTATACAAAGTAAACATGGTTTATAAATTTATTAAAATTTTATAACATTCATCGTGTATGAAATGCATGAACAGAGGTGCCAAACCACTTGGCAGTGATAAAACACAACCTTACCAAGTGGCCACATACATATATATTTAGAATTGTTGATGTACAGTAATACACATGCATCGTATAACTCGACACATTTTGCGAGTCGCTGCTCGCTTCTTCAGGAGTAGATGTAAATGCAGTGTATATATGGGCTAAACCAACGTCTCAAAAGCCATTAAACCAACAGGTGGTGGCGGGGGACAGATGGAGGGCAAGCTTAACATGGGAGCCAAAGAGTGTGACCTTTGATGTCCCTCAATGTCCAACATAATTTGCAGCATAACCTGTGTGTCCTCCAGTGGTGTATCTAAGGTATGGCAGCCATGGCAAGTGTATGGCAAGCATCTCTGCCATAGCCTTTGTCAATATCAGCCCCCAACCCCGCCCTCCATTATCTTCTAAATACATGCTTTAGGCAATGTCATAATGTTTTTACCTGAACCCTACGTATTTCTTCATAAAAACAATGAGAAGAGATATAATTTAGGATAGCTTTTGCCTAGCACGTGACACCACAAGAGGAAAAAAAAACAAGAGTATTAAGCAAATGTTCAAAATCTTATTACAATTTTCATCTGTGTAGGATTTTTTTAGGAAAAGAGTTAAAGTGGAACATTTGCTTTGATCAATATATACAAATGCTATATAAAACAAACTTGAGAACATGCCTATAAAATGCTTTTAGTGTATTAAAGGGAAAAATCCATTGACTCCATGGTAGCTTCATTGGCTAGCTCTGCTACCATTCTTACTATGCCACTGGTCAGAGAGATTACAGAGGTTGTGCCCAATGACACAGATGAAGTCTAATATTTCAGTGAAGCATTGAAAGACAGATTACTGCTCCAGCACCACAGACAGCACCGCAGCCAGGCTGCCTTTAAAAGGGATGGGCAGATCGCAGAACTGATAGAAGTAAGCTCAGTTTACCCATTTACAGTACTAGGCTGCTTTTCTAAAGGATTTGAGAATCCTCATACATTAGATTGTGTGAATATTCACTTCACATATCCAATCATATGCACATGAATTAGGTAAACAGGAATTTTCTTTTCACATGATTGGATAATTGAAGAGAATACTCACACAATATTCAACTCTATATTCAGCTTTAGTTGATGCTTGCCTATGTAGTTTTTTTTTTTTTTTAATTTACATATTTTTTTTGCTGGGTTATTTTTGCTATTTATTAACAAATCCAAACAACTAAATGGAGCCTTTTAACAACTTCCATACCGCGGGCTGTCATATGACATCCTTGATTTTCAGTGGACATATCTGAATAATGCCTGCAGCTACAGGCATCATCCAGATATCGTTTTTTAGAGCCGGCGATTCTGAGCACTATAAGAATGATCATAGCAGCTGTTCAGCCACTTGATCGTTCTTAGCGGTGACAGGAAGGATGTCCCCCCCTCTTGCCGCCCTCCAAAGCTTCTCCGGGCTCTCCTGTGCGATCGGGGACCCGGAGAACGAATCGGCCGGCACCGGAAGAGAGGCATAGAGATTTCTGAGGGACGGATGGTGCCCGGCAATCTCTATGATCCTCAGAGGCCCGGGCGCGACCTTATGACCTCACGCCCGGGCCGCACAAGTAAACAAAGCAGAGATCTCAGCTAGAAAAGCATCAGATTGTCAATTTTTTTTTTTTAACCGTTGCTTTACAGCCTGGAGGAGAGATGTGGGGTCTTATAGACCCCACATCTCTCCATAAAGAGGAGCTGTCACGCACAATTCCTATTACAAGGGATGTTTACATTCCTTGTAATAGGAATAAAAGTGATCCAAAAAAATGGTAACGGGAAAGTGTAAAAATAAAATAAACAATAAAAAAAAATGAAAGTGCCACCGTCTCCGCGAGCTCGCACGCAGAAGCGAACACATATGTAAGTCGCGCCCACATATGTAAACGACGTCCAAACCACACATGTGAGGTATCACTGCGAACGTTAGAGCGAGAGCAATAATTCTAGCCCTAGACCTTTTTAAACCTAGAAATTTTAAACTGTTGCCTATGGAGATTTTGAAGTACCGAAGTTTGGTGCCATACCACGAGTGTGCACAATTTTAAAGCGTGACATGTGAGGTATCTATTTACTCAGTGTAAAACATCATCGGTCACATACACATACATAGGTACATATGTACACATGTCACATATACAAAAAAAATGGGCTAACTTTACTGTTTTTTTTTTTTTTTTAATTAATGAAATGTTTTCTCCCAAAAAAACACGTTTGAAAAATTACCACACAAATACCGTGTTACATAAAAAGTTCCAATGAGCGCCATTTTATTCCCTAGGGTGTCGGCTAAAAAAATATATAATATTTGGGGGTTATGAATAATTTTCTAGCAAAAAAATTATGATTTTTACATGTAAGAGAGAAGTGTCAGAATTTGCGTGGTATGGCAGTGGTTAAAGTATAACTAAAGGCAAAACATTTTTCGTTTTGGTCAGAGTGGAGGGGAATTTAAACACCTGTCAGGTTTTAATTGCCATCTGTGTCCCTGTTAGGAAGATTTACCTTCTCTGCTTGTCTGGTTTTGAAAGTAACATAATATTTCAAAATGTCAAATTTGTTGTCAAAAGGGACACTAGTTCTGGTGCCCCTGGTCACAACCAAGGATTTCCTCATTTGCAGGGATTTCCTCTCACTTCCTGTTATGGCTAGGGGACAGGAAGTGAAAAGAAATCTCCCCAATGGAATAGAGTTGGCAAAAAAAGAAACTGACAAGGGTTAAAAAACCTCCCTTTATCCAAAATGAAAAAATAAAAAGCTTTGCCTTTAGTTCTACTTTATTGTTCCATGACCTTACACAAACTGGTATGTAAAATTTTAAATAACATTTTAATAATAAAATTTAAAGCAGAAATTCTCAACCGAGATTCTGCAGAACCCTAAGGGTTCTACAAGAGGTCCCCAGGGGTTCCAACGTGATCTACCCATCAATCGCAGGCAGCTGATGTGTAGATCACATCCCCCGCATGCAGAGCAGTTCTCTGCTGACCCCTCCTCCCCTCTTGTCTACCCCAGGGGTTTGTATGTAACATCACATGGGATGGACAAGAGAGGAGGGCCAGCAGGAAACATCTTGCCAGAAGCAGGACTATCACTGCTACTTCCCTGCATGAGAAGGAAACCACTGTTGCCCTGGTCCCATGTAATTATGTGCCCTGCTCCCATGTAATTATGTACCATGCTCCCATGTAATTATGTTCCATGCTTTAATGTAATTATGTGCTGTGCTCCCATGTAATTATGTGCTGTGCTCCCATGTAATTATGTGCCGTGCTCCCATGTAATTATGTGCCGTGCTCCCATGTAATTATGTGCCGTACTCTGCTGACTGCCTCTACTGCCCTTCTGACCCTCTGTGCTCTGCCCTGCTAAACCCCTGTGCTATACCCTACTGACCACCTGTGTTCTGCCCTGATGACACCCTGCACCCCACCCTGACCACCCCCAGCCTTGATGGCTGGCACCTGGCACTGACAATGGGAGCCGTCTTTTTGAGTTACTATACAGCTAATTGCTCATCTTTGAGCTAATAATTTCAATACTGTTGAGATATAGTGACACTGATGCTTACCCAAGTGTGCTTTATAGATAGTTAGATTGCGCCTGCTCCTGAGGAAGTGATGTTTTTCACGAAACGCGTAGCGCATATTGTGCATCAATCCCTCTAGTGTATTATCATGTACATAATGTATGTCTCTATTTCATTGTGTATTTTTGCTGCATCATTGCTATCGTTTTATTGAGTACTGGCTTTAAATACTGTCAGACAATCCAATAAAGATTGCTTTCATGTGCATTTATCTTGTTTATGTATTCATACCAAGATTATGTTCACTGCACCAACCAATGGTGTACATGCCTCATTTAAAGTCCCAAACCCTCTCCTTTTGCAAATGAACAGGGATGGAGGCACATGTCTATGTGGGCCTCATCTAAAGTTCCAAACTTTTTCTATATGTTAAGAGTAGATACTGTCATCAAACATACTACATTGCCATTTTTCATATGAACATATAATGCGTAATTCAGAAAGAACAATATAAAGAAGAAAATCAGCAATAAACGATATACAGTGGGGACGGAAAGTATTCAGACCCCCTTAAATTTTTCACTCTTTGTTATATTGCAGCCATTTGCTAAAATCATTTAAGTTCATTTTTTTCCTCATTAATGTACCCCATATTATCAGAAAAACACAGAATTGGTTGACATTTTTGCAGATTTATTGAAAAAGAAAAACTGAAATATTACATGGTTCTAAGTATTCAGACCCTTTGCTCGGTATTTAGTAGAAGCACCCTTTTGATCGAATACAGCCATGAGTCTTTTTGGGAAAGATGCAACAAGATGCAACAAGTTTTTCACACCTGGTTTTGGGGATCCTCTGCCATTCCATCTTGCAGATCCTCTCCAGTTCTGTCGGGTTGGATGGTAAACGTTGGTGGACAGCCATTCAAGAACAGTCACGGAGTTGTTGTGAAGCCACTCCTTCGTTATTTTAGCTGTGTGCTTAGGGTCATTGTCTTCTTGGAAGGTAAACCTCAGCCCAGTCTGAGGTCCTGAGCACTCTGGAGAAGGTTTTCATCCAGGATATCCCTGTACTTGGCCGCATTCATCTTTCCCTCGATTACAACCAGTCATCCTGTCCCTGCAACTGAAAAACACCCCCACAGCATGATGCTGCCACCACTATGCTTCACTGTTGGGATTGTATTGGACAGGTGATGAGCAGTGCCTGGTTTTCTCCACACATACCGCTTAGAATTAAAGCCAAAAATTTCTATCTTGGTCTCATCAGACCAGAGAATCTTATTTCTTACCATCTTGGAGTCCTTCAGGTGTTTTTTAGCAAACTCCATGCGGGCTTTCATGTGTCTTGCACTGAGGAGAGGCTTCCGTCGGGCCACTCTGCCATAAACCCCCCAACTGGTGGAGGGCTGCAGTGATGGTTGACTTTCTACAACTTTCTCCCATCTCCCGACTGCATCTCTGGAGCTCAGCCACAGTTATCTTTGGGTTTTTCTTTACCTCTCTCACCAAGGCTCTTCTCCCCCGATAGCTCAGTTTGGCCGGACGGACAGCTCTAGGAAGGGTTCTGGTCGTCCCAAACGTCTTCCATTTAAGGATTATGGAGGTCACTGTGCTCTTAGGAACCTTAAGTGCAGCAGAATTTTTTTTTGTAACCTTGGCCAGATCTGAGCCTTGCCACAATTCTGTCTCTGAGCTCTTCAGGCAGTTCCTTTGACCTCATGATTCTCATCTGCTCTGACATGCACTGTGAGCTGTAAGGTCTTATTTAGACAGGTGTGTGGCTTTCCTAATCAAGTCCAATCAGTATAATCAAACACAGCTGGACTCAAATGAAGGTGTAGAACCATCTCAAGGATGATCAGAAGAAATGGACAGCACCTGAGTTAAATATATGAGTGTCACAGCAAAGGGTCTGAATGCTTAGGACCATGTGATATTTCAGTTTTTCTTTTTTAACCTGCAAAAATGTCAACAATTCTGTGTTTTTCTGTCAATATGGGGTGCTGTGTGTACATTAATGAGGAAAAAAATTGAACGTAAATGATTTTAGCAAATGGCTGCAATATAACAAAGAGTGAAAAATGTAAGGGGGTCTGAATACTTTCCGTCCCCACTGTATATACATAATGACTCGCCTCACACCCTTCTGAGGAAAATCAGGATGTGGGAGTAGACCATCTAACAATGCTATTTTATATCTAAGAAACTTGCCTCTTGCTCGGAAATCAGTAGGTGTGGAATAGTATATAAAAAGGAAAGTATTACACTAAATTATGAAGAACTTACGACACCTGTTTGAAGTACCAGCCAGTCTTAACTCCCAGGCAGTCGCAGATACCCCAGTTGACCTGAGCGCCCATGAAGGGCAAATAAGGTAGGACAAGTAAAAAGGATATAGTTAATAGGAGGAGAAAAGGGAAACAAAGCATTACAGAGAGAAAGGTGCACCCTATCTCAGAGAAGAAAAAAAAAAGCGGGGGGGGGAGACATTCCATGGCATAGCTGTCTCATAGGGTATTTGACAAGTATTTCGAATGGGGCAAGTTTATCATTTAGAATTATCGATAGGTGCTCCTTTACCATTATCCAAGATCATTTGGACCTTAATAAGTTGAAGGGAACTATGGGATCTTTTAGATGCTTGTGGATTAAAACTATATGAGCATGACTCATTGAGTCCAGCAAGGCTCCCTCCTTCAGACAATCAGAGTAAAGAGAGGCCAGTACAGGAGCTAAAAGCTATCCGTCAGCCCTATAAAATTCAATAGGAAGGCCGTCCGATCCCGGTAACTTCCCCAATGTAAAGGAGCCAATGACAGAAAGGACTTCCTTCGATGTTATAGGACGTACTAGCATCTCCCTCTCATTATCTGTTAACCCCTGCCCGTGCGACTGAATCCAGCCACTCCGCCAACTCAGTCGGCTGGAAACCAGAAGGCAACTGAGATGTATATAATGTGTACAGGCCATATCTCCAGAGGAGGTGCGTATTTCCGAAATCAGAATACTAGGTTGTTCATGTTTAGCCATCATGGCCAAAAAACGACCATTATGGTCTCCCTGCTCAAAACATTTCTGTTTGTTTTTGTATAGGTCTATCCTCGTGGTCTCAGCCATATGCAAATGTGGGGCCCGTTTGCTATGGATTAAAGCATTAAAATTAAATTCTGAAGGATCTGCAGTATATTGAGCTGTTTTTTCCTCTACTATAAATTTCAAAGCGTCATTCTTTACTCGTTGAGACTTATTGACCGCTTTAATAGTGGATATATATTGTCCTCTTGCATAGGCCTTAATCACTTAAGGACCAGCCTCGTTTTGGATTTTAGGTGTTTACATGTTTAAAACAGGTTTTTTTGCTAGAAAATCACTGAGAATCCCCAAACATTATATATGATTTTTCTTCTAACACCCTAGAGAATAAAATGGCGGTCGTTGCAATACTTTTTTTTGCACAGTATTTGCGCAGCGGTCTTAAAAGCGCACTTTTTTTGGAAAAAAATCACTTTTTTTGAATAAAAAAATAAGACAACAGTAAAGTTAGCTCAATTTTTTTTATATTGTGAAGTATAATGTTACGCCAAGTAAATTGATAGCCAACATGTCACGCTTCAAAATTGCGCCTGCTCGTGGAATGGCGTCAAACTTTTACCCTCAAAAATCTCCATAGGCGACGCCTAAAAAATTCTACAGGTTGCATATTTTGCGGTACAGAGGAGGTCTGGGGCTAGAATTATTGCTCTCGCTCTACCGGTGGCGGCGATACCTCACATCTGTGGTTTGACCACCGTTTTCATATGCGGGCGCTACTCGCGCATGCGTTCGCTTCTGCGCGCGAGCTCGTCGGGACGGGGGTTTTTTGGGGTTTTTTTATTATTTTTATTATTTATTTTACATTATTTTATTTATTTTTACACTGTTTTTTTTTTTTAAATTGTGTCACTTTTATTCCTATTACAAGGAATGTAAACATCCCTTGTAATAGAAAAAAGCATGACAGGACCTCTTAAATATGAGATCTGGGGTCAAAAAGACCTCAGATCTCATATTTACACTAAAATGCAATTAAAAAAAAAAAAAAAAGTCATTTAAAAAAATGACATTTGAAAAAATGTGTCTTTAAGAGACGTTTTGACGTCGCTTCTGCCCAGCAGTGTCATGGAGATGAGTGGGCGCCATCTTAGCCTCACTCGTCTCCAGACACAGGACGAAGATGGATGCGATCGCCTCCGATGCTACCGACGGCTCCGGATCGCGACGGGGGGCACCGGATCGCGGCGGGAGGGGGGGCCCTCTCCTGCCACTGATAAAAGTGATCTTGCAGCGAATCCGCCGCAGGGACCACTTTTATCTGAAAGCTGGCCGCCGCACAAAAACGGGGATACCGGGGTTATGGCAGCTAGCTGCTGCCATAACAACGATATACCCCTTCAAAGTTTGGACGTACATCGTCGTGCAGCGGTCGGCAAGTGGTTAAAAGCATCCCATAGTATTGCCGAAGTGGATGACCCTGTATTATACTCCCAATACTCTACTAGAAGGGGCGGGATTTTATTAGCTATATCTGAATGTAAAATCCAATGTGTGCCCAACATCCACTATGCTGCATCACGGAAGTGATGCAGAGTAGAATACTGCAATCACTGAGCAATGATATCACCTGTGATGTATTTCAGTTATCTTGCAAACCTGGCCTGTTAGTGGGCCCTGTGGACAGGGTTGATGACCACTGCTCTAGCTCACATAAAAAATACACCTGTATTGAGAGAAACATAATGGCTGCTATTGCTGATCTGCTGCTAAAAACAATAGTTTCTTGGTCGTTTTGCTCTTCAGTCATGCAGGAGGAGCACTCAAAGTCAGAGATTATGAATACGGATGGGTAAAATTGATTTTTATTTTCCTAAAATTTCAGAGAAAATTGGATGTTTCAAAGAAATTAAAATATTTTGCCAAAATGCATTAGCGTCAATGGAGAAAGTAAAATAAAGGTTAATGATGTAATGGCTCCTGAGGGTTAAACAAAGAGTGAAAAAAAAAAATTAAAGCAACAATACTCAACAAATAAGTACACAAAAATATAATAAAAAGAGCACCGAATCAAACAAACTGAACTCCCCTAAATACACCCAAAAAACTATCATCCAAAAAAAAGAATAGATAGTTTGCTTTTTACCCAAGCAATAATCACCTAGGCTGCTCAACAAATGAACATGAGAGCTTCCTCTTTGGTGAAATGCAAAAATTAGACAACAAATCAGCATCATTTACTAATTCTTTTTTGTTTACAAACTATTTTTACTGGGTACAAAAAGGTGGTACAAAAAAGCGTTGTCATATGCCAAAAGAAGTACAATACAAGTAGTTTACACATAAGGAAAATCATTTAGAAATTCTTAGATATTTATAAACTCCAAATAGGAGATAACATGTTAAAGCGGTTATAAAGAATATATATATATTTTTATTATTAAAAAAATATACATTTTATATTTACCTGTTCTGTGTAATAGTATTGCCCTGGTCCCCTGCCGGCACTCTCAGCCTTTTCTCTTCCATGTGTGCCCCCATAGCAAGCCGCTTGCTATGGTGGCACGCCTGCCGGCTCGTTTTTGAGCCAAGCTGTGTGCGTCCATACACAAACAGTGCTGCTTGGCCCTGCCCCCGGCTGCTCCCTCCTCCCTAGATTTAAATAACGATCGGATTTTCCGACAACTTTGTGTGACCGTGTGTATGCAAGACAAGTTTGAGCCAACATCCGTCAGAAAAAATCCATTGATTTTGTTGTCGGAATGTCCGATCAATGTCCGACCGTGTGTACAGGGCATTAGTCTAACCTCCTCATATGACCTGAAGAAATGGGTACATACTTCTACTCACTCTGATGACAACACCCCTGACCTAGTATTCTCCTACCTATGCACTTTTTGCAACCTCTCCAACAATCCTTATCCTCTCTCTGATCACCACTTTATTAGTTTGGCTTTCTCTCTGTCTTCCACAACCTCTCCCTTCAACCACCTAACAATTACCCATCTAAACCTTCACCACTTCAACCCTTCTCTTCTCTATTCTACTACTGACCACCTCTATGAAAAAATCTCACCTCTGTCCTGCCCAATCTAGCCACATCTGTCTACAATAGATACTGTATCTGTACTTCGTCCTGTACAAGCTCATCCTCCTCACTATACACAGAATCAGACCCCGACCTCTACCACCCTGGCAAACAGATGACACCAGAAGTCTCAAAAAACGTATCTGCACTTCTGAGCATCTGTGGAGTAAGACTAAGGGGTTGATTTACTAAAGGCAAAAAGACTGTGCACTTTGTAAAGTGCAGTTGCTTCAGAGCTTAGTAAATGAGCAGAAGCTCTGCTGACTTTCATCATCCAATCATGTGCAAGCAGGGCCGGACTTTCCATTGGGCTTGACTGAGCTCAAGCCCATGGGCCCTGCCAATAGGGGCCCCGCCCTTTTCGAAAGCTGCTGAGAGCCTCTGAAAGCCGCCGAGAGCTGCTAAGAGTGGATGAAAGCTGCCGAGATACACAGGACATCCAGGTCTGTATCTCGGCGGCTGCAGATGGACCCTGATAAGGCTGCATTGATGGGCATTTAAATGTAAGTTTTTTTCCTTAAACTTCCCTCCTAAAAGTTTTTTTCCTTAAAATTCACTCCTAAACTTGGGGTGCGTGTTATACGCCGGCACGTGTTATATGCCGATAAATATCATTTTATCCATTTTTATTGCTTTTATTAATCGTGGACCCAGGACGAATATCAGTACAGTATCCTCCACTTATACGCTTATACATTATCTACTTTTGTGAGTAGTCATTTGGCTGTTTTGTCTTGTCCAATTAAACAGAAGTTCTTTAATACTGCACTGAGTATGGCGCACCTTGTCCTTTTCTATTTCTGTTTTATAGAGCTGTGCATATGTATAGAAGGTAGGGCCCGAAAGTGACTCAAGCCCAGGGGCCCTAACCACCCTAAGTCCTGTCCTGTGTGCAAGCAAAAATGCTGTTTTTTTAATTTTCCTTGCATGTGATTGGGTACTCTTTGCAAAATGAAACTTTACCTTATTTATTAAACTCTGGAGCAACCGCAAAGTGCACAGTCTATTTGCCTTTAGTAAATCAATCCCTAATGCCACGTACACATGGGCGGATTTCTCGTCGGAAAAAAATATGACGGCTTTTCTGAAAGGAATTCCGCTCAGGTTTGACTTGCATACACACGGTCACGCAAAAGTTTGCTTTACGGTGACGTACAACACTATGACGAGCCGAGAAAATTAAGTTCAATGCTTCCGAGCATGTGTCGAATTGTTTCTGAGCATGCCTAGGGATTTTGCACGTCAGAATTGCCACAGACGTGCCACAGACAATCGCATTTTCGGATCGGAACTTTTTCCGACTGAAAAATTAAGAACATGCTCTCAATTTTTCACTGGCTGGAATTCGGCCAGCAAAAGTTCAATGGAGCATACCCACGGTCGCATTTTCCGACAAAAAAATCTCATCGGTCTTTTGTGGGCCGAAATTCGGATCGTGTGTACGCGGAATTAGTTTTAAAAAGACTTCAACCAATATAAATCTGCCCTCCAAAATTACAATTTGTGGCTCCACACTGCCAAGCAGACCTATTTTATCACTCTCATTAACTTCGTCTCATCCAGTTCTCGTCAACTCTTCTCTAACTTTAACTCTCTACTTCGTCCTCCACTGCCTCCACCCATTAACTCACTTCCCCCGGAGATCACCAATCACTTCAAAAATGAGATTGATTCAATTTGTGATGAAATCTCCACTTTACAGAAATCCCACCCACTTAACACCCCATTCCACAGATACAATCAACACTTCCCTTATTCAACCCTGCTACTACAGACGAGGCTGCTAAACTTATTTCCAACGCCCACCTAACCACCTGTTCCCTGGACCCTGTTCCCTCTCAGATACTGTGGTCACACTCCGACTCTATCCTACACTCTCTATCCCACATCTTCAATCTCTCCCTCTCTTCTACATCTTCCCCAACTCTCTAAAACATGCACTAGTCACCCTCCATACTTAAAAAGCCTTCCAAGGACCGCACCAATCTTAACAACTTACGCCACATCTCCTTACTCCCCTTTCCTCCAAACTCCTTGAACTCCTGATCTACATCCAACTGAGTAATCACCCCAATAGGAATAACCTTCTTGATCCCCTTCAGTCTGGATTTCTCCCTCAACACTCCACAGAAATTGCTCTCCTAAAACTCACAAAATTAATTTACTAAAATCAAAAAACAATGGACACCATCCTGTACTCCTACTTCTGGACCTTTTGGCTGCCTTTGATCAGATTGACCACCACCTTCACCTCAAAAATCTTTACTGCTTTGGTCTCCGTGACTGTCCTTGTTGTTGGCTCTCATTCTACCTATCTCACCGCACCTTCAATGTCACTTATTCTACTTCCTCCTCTCCTCTTCCTTTCTCCGTCGGGGTCCCCAAAGGCTCTGTTCTTGGACCCCCCCTCCCTAGGTCAATATAATTTCTATGCAAATAATAGGCTGCGCTACCAAGGATTAGACGTGGTCATAATTGATAAAACCAACTGAGTGACATTCAAACATAAACAGAATAAAATATTAGAAAAATTCAATATCAGCAAAATTGAGATCACACTGATAAAATGATGGTGATACAAGAGTTCAACGATCGGAAGCAATTACAGTGAGTCCATATAATTAGAAAATAAAGTCCTTAAGGATGCAAAAATTTGATAGATAGAAGGAGAAAGACACCCGTTCTTCCAGTGATAAAGGCATGCAAAAAAAAAACACTGTCTCCCTAAGGAGACTTATTTTCTAATTATATGGACTCACTGTAATTGCTTCCGATCGTTGAACTCTTGTATCACCATCATTTTATCAGTGTGATCTCAATTTTGCTGATATTGAATTTTTCTAATATTTTATTCTGTTTATGTTTGAATGTCACTCAGTTGGTTTTATCAATTATGACCACGTCTAATCCTTGGTAGCGCAGCCTATTATTTGCATGGTTATTTAGGTGTGGGTTGTCTCACATTAGAGGTTGCAGCTGTTCTTTGAGTTCTTAGGTTCATTCTGGTTTTTATTTTCATTTTCATTTTTTCACCACACAATTGTATGCAAATATAACTATAGGGATAGCGCAGTATTTTTCTTTTCGGGTTTACAATATAATTTCTATGCTGACGACACCCAAATCTATCTCTCTACCCCTCAGCTCACAACATTAGTCTCCTCACGCATCACTAATTTACTGACCGACATACCAGTCTGGATGTCACACCACTTCCTCAAACTCAATCTGTCTAAAACCGAGCTCACAATATTTCCTCCCCCACATGCCCCTTCCCCTGACTTCTCTGTCAAGATAAACGGCACAACCATCAACCGGTCCCCACATGCCAGGGTGCTAGGTGTAGTCCTGGATTCTGAACTCTCCTTTCGACCCCACATCCAATCACTTTCCAAAGCTTGCCGCCTCAACCACTGCAACATTTCCAAAATATGCCCCTTCCTAGCCAATGACACTAAATAGCTTGTAATCAACTCCCTGGCTATCTCTCGCCTCGACTATTGCAACTCCCTCCTCATTGGCTTACCTTTACATAGGCTATCCCCTATTCAGGCCATCATGAATGCTGCTGCCAGACTCATCCACCTTACAAACCGTTCAGTGTCTGCTACCCCTCTCTGCCAATCCCTTTATTGGCTGCCATTAAGCCAACAAATTAAATTCAAAATTCTATCAATAACTTACAAAGCCATTCACAACTTGGCCTGAAGAAGGAGGCTATGCCTCCGAAACATGTAGTCTTGGCAACAGTTTTTTGTTAGCTAAAGAGGAGACATCTCACTCACCTTGTCCTTCCTTTCAGGCTGCGAATGACGGCAAGCAGCGCCGGCTGGACCGTGCGCGTGCCGTACAGCAGACACAGCCTGACGAGTCAAGGAAACAGAGTCTGCAGTGACTTCTCATACCTTCACCACTCATTCTTGGGAGCCAACCCAGTTATACAGGCCAGGAAGGGAGACATACATCCTGCTGTACATGCGATCTAAGTCCCATGTTTGTGAGTGCAATCCTCTATTGTTTGATTTTGCATTTGTGTCATTAAAATGGAATTATACTAGGGCAGCCGTGTGCTCTCTTTTCCTTGTATAATTCACAACTTGGCCCCCAGCTACACCACTAACCTAGCCTCAAAATACCAACCAAAACATTCTCTTCATTCCACCCAAGACCTCCTGTTCTTTAGCTCCCTTGTCACCTCCTTCCATGCTCACCTCCAGGACTTCTTCCAAGCCTCTCCCATCCTTTGGAATTCCCTACCTCAATTTGTCCGACTATCTCCAACTCTATCCACTTTCAGGCGATCCCTGGAAACTTTTCTCTTCAAAGAAGCCTATCCTGCCTTCACCTAACAACTGTACTTTTCTTTTCTCCATCAGCTCATCCCGCACTTTTGTATCAATTGACCATCCCTTTTGGATTGTAAGCACTAACAAGCAGGGCCCTCTGATTCCTACTGTTTTTAATTGTATTGTAATGGTACTGTCTGCCCTCACATTGTAAAGCACTGTGCAAACTGTTGGCATTCCAGGAAACTCTGGTTGAAAAAGGCTGCAAATCTATCAAGAGCTCATTAAAATCAATTGAATGTAACCACTATAAGCTTCAAGCGAATCTTAGAACAGTCTTAGAATAGTTATTCTTTTATTAAGGAGTAGTTCCATTCTTGTCTATTGCCATACTGCATGTTTTTGCAGATTTTTAGAATGAACATTTTCAAGTGTAAATATTCCTTAATCCTTAATTACAGATTAGTTTCTTTTTTTTTCTTTCTTCTTTTTTTTTTTTTTGTAAATATCAGTGAACATATTTATATAAGCAAAGAAATAGGTGACAAGATCTTATTTAAAGATAGTCTTTAGGTCTCTTGTACTCCCCTGGAAAAGACGTATTTTCCAGAACATTATTTATAAAACCAATCTGGGCTATAAATTTCAGAGGACACATGAATTTATCTTTATAAAAATTTACAATACAAGCAATGCGTTTTTGGTTTATGCTTCACTGACACACTCTGTATTTACACTTGCTCTATAAGTTAACACTTAAAATATTTAACATATTTTCACGGTTGCCATAAATCTATCAAGACAAAAAGGTTATGTTTTATATTATTTAGCATGTCCTTAATTGCTATGTACAGTATTCATTGTGTGTTCAAAGAGCATAACATAGAGAACTGATTCAATCTATTATCTAATATCCCTTTTCTCCCACTACTTTTAACTGCAAGCTTTTAAAGGTTAGCAGGATAATATTTTATTAATTGACTCTTCAAAAAAATAGATCTACCCTAAACCCTGTGTATTTAAAAAAAAAGGCTTGCCAAGCACTACTTACCCTCTCCATAGTCCTGATCACCCACCTCTGATGCAGGGAGATCAGGACCCTCGTTGTCACGTGACCATCCTGAAGAGGGCTCTGCTACAACTGAACTTTTACTTTAAATCAGCTAAATATATCAAAACAAAATCTGGTCAAAGTCTTAAGCCCCATACACACGATCGGACTTTCCGACGGGAAATGTTGGATGTCAGGCTGTTGGTGGACAATCTGACTGTGTGTGTGCTCCATCGGACAATTGTTGTCGGACTTTCCGCCAGCAAATGTTGGCTAGCATGTTCTCAAATTTTAAGCCATCAAATGTGTGTTGTCGGATTTTCCGATCATGTGTACACAAGTCCGTCGGACAAAAGTCCAAAGTACAAACACACATGCTCGAAAGCAGAAGCGGTCGGTCTTGTAAACTAGCCTTCGTAATGGAGAATTAACATTTGTGACGTGGCAAATTATGAAATCTCCAAATGCAGCGCACAATTCTCTTCTTCTTTAATAAGATAATAATGAAGCTGCTTTGCTGGTGATACTGACAAGGTTTTTGCAAACTAATTTTCAAAGGCTTTTTTTTCTAGTGATATCAAGAACAATATTATTATTATTATTATTATTTTTTTGTGCAAGTTACCACAACACCATTATCCCATAGTTTTAAAGATCAAAGATACAACTATGTTGGTGTCCCTTGTCAATTTTACATTGTATTTTTTAAAATGTAACTGCCTACTCCCAAACTGTCATTTGAAGTAAAATACATAGCCAAGTATTATTCTACACAATTTTTTTTTATTGTGCATTAAAGAAAAAAAAATTTTGGCATGCTATCTGCCAATAGAACTTAACCAAAAAGTGCATTCTATGCATCCAAAAATATAGGAAATTTACCAAATCAAATCATTATTCAACCAAAAAAATAATGTTAAAGCAATAACTCCAAGGTCAATAATAAATAACACCTTATCGCCTCCGTTTCCGCAACATGTCTGGTTGACGAACGGCCATTCAGAAACGAACTGAAAAGCACGAATTGAAAAGTATTAAATGAAAAACCCGAAAAGAAAATTGCGAAGAACACTCACCAAACTTCTACTAACACGAAATTAGCAGAAGGAGCCCAAAGGGTGGCACTGAAGAGCTGAAAAACCACAAAGTACATCTAGTACGTCACTACATTCGTAATTGTTGGCCAGCAATTATGTGTGACCGTGTGTATGCAAGACAAGTTTGAGCCAACACCCTTCAGACAATATTCCACGGTTTTGTTGGCGGAAAGTTCAATCATGTGTACGAGGCATTACAGTTTATTTACTTTAGAAAGTGTGGTACCCTTGCTCTCAGTGTAGAAGCAGTGTTTTCTCTGCAGAGATCTCAAACTCCCCTGCTGATGCAGACCTATAGCTCTTTGACAAAATCTTAACAAAGCTTATGCTACCTACTGATGAGAGCTCTAAATCTCCAGCAGGGGGTATGTTGGATATCTTTAGCGAGACCACTGCTTCCACACAGAGAGCACGGGTCTCACTGTGGAGCATGCTGGCGGCAGAATGGCTTTTCTGCTCAAGCTGTGGCTGCTTTCTAAAGAAACCAAACTGCAAGACTTTAAACAAACAACTTTAAACTTTAAACTTTTGTTTTGAAGCACCTGGGATGTATTTTGCTGCCTTTAACCGATCCTTCAATTTAGCTTTAAAGGAGTTTCTTTTAGGCCAAGGACAAAAACTGGGAATTAGGAAAAACAAGAATTAAATCAAAAGCAGCAACCAGATTACAGCGCTGGATAAACCAGACCAGCCAGTTTAGGGACAGAAAGAAAGAGTTTGCACCAAGATTAGCGCACTATCTTGGTTTTATTTGTACAAAAGTTTTCAGTCCATACCTGTGAGTTTGGGATTACCCGCACATACTTTTAAAATATCCTCAGTTACCAAATGAGAAACGTTGCCTGTTGCCATGAGGTCAAAGCAAACCTTGCCTATGGACAGAAAAATTCCCCATGCAACACCAACATTTTTATGAAAAGTGAATTTAAAATACTATTTTATGTTTTTTTTTGTTTGTTTAAAGCCCTGTATGGTTTCCCCTTCCTACCCAGTATACCAACCACACAGATTTCAGACCAGAAGGCCTCTGCCAGGTTCTCTGCTTCACCTGGTGGTGTGTATACCAGCTTTTCGACTAAGTGTCTGTGCTACAGCGTGCAAGCACAAATATAGGTCCTATGGAGATGAATAAGAGAGTATCTCACAAAAGTGAGTACACCTCTCACATTTTTTAAATATTTTTTTCTATCTTTTCATGTGACAACGCTGAAGAAATTACACTTTGCTACAATGTAAAGTAGTGAGTGTACAGCTTGTATAACAGTGTAAATTTGCTGTCCCCTCAAAATAACTCAACACACAGCCATTAATGTCTAAACCGCTGGCAAAAGTGAGTACACCTCTAAGTGAAAATGTCCAAATTGGGCCCAAAGTGTCAATATTTTGGTGGCCACCATTATTTCTGACACTGCCTTAACCCTCTTGGGCATGGAGTTCACCAGAGCTTCACAGGTTGCCACTGGAGTCCTCTTCCACTCCTCCATGACGACATCACAGAGCTGGTGGATGTTAGAGACCTTGCGCTCCTCCACCTTTCGTTTGAGAATGCCCCACAGATGCTCAATAGGGTTGAGTCACAGTACATTTAATTGGCATTCATGGTTCCCTCAATGAACTGTAGCTCCGCAGTGCCGGCAGCACTTATGCAGCCCCAGACCATGACACTCCCACCACCATGCTTGACTGTAGGCAAGACACACTTGTCTTTGTACTCCTCACCTGGTTGCCGCCACACACGCTTGACACTATCTGTACCAAATAAGTTTATCTTGGTCTCATCAGACCACAGGACATGGTTCCAGTAATCCATGTTCTTAGTCTGCTTGTCTTCAGCAAACTGTTTGCAGGCTTTCTTGTACATCATCTTTAGAAGAGGCTTCCTTCTGGGACAACAGCCATGCAGACCAATTAGATGCAGTGTGCGACGCGTATGGCCTGAGCACTGACAGGCTGACCCCCCACCCCTTCAATCTCTGCAGCAATGCTGGCAGGACTCATACATCTATTTCCCAAAGACAACCTCTGGATATGAGGCTGAGCATGTGCACTCAACCTCTTTGGTCAATCATGACGAGGCCTGTTCTGAGTGGAACCTGTCCTGTTAAACCGCTGTATGGTCTTGGCCACCATGCTGCAACTCAGTTTTAGGGTCTTGGCAATCTTCTTATGGCATAGGCCATCTTTATGTAGAGCAATAGTTCTTTTTTTCAGATCCTCAGAGAGTTCTTTGCCATGAGGTGCCATGTTGAACTTCCAGTGACCAGTATGAGAGAGTGAGAGTGATGACACCAAATTTAACACACCTGCTCCCCATTCACACCTGAGACCTTGTAACACTAATGAGTCACATGACACCGGGGAGGGAAAATGGCTAATTGGGCCCAATTTGGACATTTTCACTTGGGGTGTACTCACTTTTGTTGCCAGCGGTTTAGACATTAATGGCTGTGTGTTGAGTTATTTTGAGGGGACAGCAAATTTACACTGTTATATAAGTTGTACACTCACTACTTTACATTGCAGCAAAGTGTCATTTCTTCAGTGTTGTCCCATGAAAAGGACAAGGTAAGTAACTTTGCCTGGATCCTGCAATGCGACTGCAAGTGCGGTTGCTGCAGAGCTTGGTAAATGAGTAGAAGCTCTCCTGACTTTCATCCAATCATGTGCAATCAAAAATGCTGTTTCTTTTATTTTCCTTGCAAGTGGAATCTTTACCTCATTTGCTAAGCTCTGGAGCAATTGCACTTCCAGAGTGCAACTGCAGTTTGCAAAGTGCACAGTCAAGTTGCCTTTAGTAAATCAACCCCAATGTGTTACATACCTTTTAGATCAAAGACAAAATAATTCTGCCCGCATTTGAATGTGCAGGAAACAATTTATCCAAAGTTTATCTATATCCTGAAAAGTAAAATACACAGGAGCTATTAGCTGTTTTCTAAGAGTCATCATTTTATCAGGTTATTTTCCTTGCACGGGATTACTCTAGGTCTTGTAAGTGCCACTTAATCTTAGCTGAATATTTGTTGAGGAAATGTATGTGTACAAAAGGAGAGCCACTATTTGCACAAATGAAATAGACTGCGATGGTGATAGCAGGCCAGTGGTTTATTTTGACTGGAGATTGGGTAAAATGCCAAAGTCATACAGTTTTGGACTTTGCCCCCTGTGAAAATCAAATGTTATTAATGGCGAAAGGGTGAGTAGATGGGCAACATGAAGTTTTAAAAGTAACAAGACTGGAACAGCCAGTAAACAAAGGGACATAAAATCTGCAAAGCTGCCTTTCCATACTGAAATGTGGTCTTAATCCCTCGTATTATCAGAAAAGATCAAAGGATCCATTGAGAAAAAAAACATATTGACACATTTTTTTTTTGTGTGTACACATGGAAAGTCATAAATCAGGGGATTTATCGGTTCAGATAATGCATTAAAAATTCATTGTGCATAAACACCATGAAATTCCATGCTTGTTATTGGCACGTTTGTTAAAATAAATGTTGTGTGCACTTTACACATAAAGTGCATTATGCAACTACTGGACAAAAAATGTGGTTTAACTTCTAATATATTGAAAATGAACTAGGTTAACAGTCTAAGGGAACTACATTTAATGTAGAGCTGCAGGCAAATAGCTAAAGACTAACTACATCCACAATGTTTTATTTTGGTGTAGTTAGAGCTGGGAAGGGTTAGAACTTCTTCTTTTGGGTTTTTATTGTCAGCTGTGTCCTCATTGAGGAAATTTCCCCTCCTGTTACAGCAGGTAGTGACAGTAAATCTCTCCAACAAGGATGTAGACAAAAACCGAATAAGATATTTAGTAGCATGGGGATAGGTTAGAACTTCAGACAATGGGGTTGATTTACTAAAGGCAAATTGACAGTGCAGTTGCACTCTTTAAGAGCAGTTGCTCCAGAGCTTAGTAAATGATCGGGAGCTCTGCTGACTTCCATCATCCAATTATGTGCAAGCAAAAATGTTGTTTTTTTATTTTCCTTGCATGTGATTGGGTATTCTTTGCAAAGTAAAGCCTTACCTTATTTACCAAGCTCTGAAGCAATTGCACTTGCCGAGTGCAACTGCACTTTGCAAAGATCACAGTCTAGTTGCCTTTAGTAAATCAACCCCATTGCATAGCAAAAAAGTTACATTAATTAAAGTACTCTCCAATATAATGTAAAAAAATGTGGTATTTCAACTCCCATCCTCGAAAGGCACGCATTTTCATCCTAGCATACATCCTGTGAAGCCAATGTCCCTGCTGGCTGAAACCCTTAAGTTGACAATATCTTTACATCCTGATTGGTTATGAGTATGAGCCTGTAAAAATGCAGGCCAATCTGTTTATAGGCTCACCCTGTTTAGATACCCACAAAGCAAGCAGTTTGTCATTGAAATCTGCAAAAAATGCTATACTAAACAAAAGTTATTTTAAACATATAAAACTGATAAAACATATAATCCCACGCAGAGTTCACTCCTATTAGTCATACTTAAAATCTTCATGCGCATATTCAATAGTTTTTCATATTTTATAAACTTTGATTCTATACAGTATATATTTTCTAATATGTACTGTATACTGTATATACATATACACTGTATTGTCAAAATTATTAGAACGCCTGCCTGTACACGCACATGAACTGGCATCCCAGTCTTAGTCCGTAGGGTACAATATTGCGTTGGCCTTTGCAGCTATAACAGCTTCACCTCTTCTGAGAAGGCTGTCCACAAGGTTTGAGTGTGTCAATGGGAATGTTTGACCATTCTTCCAGAAGAGCATGTATGAGGTTAGACACTGATGTGAATGAGAAGGCCTGGCTTGCAGTCCACGCTCAAATTCATCCCAAAGGTCTTCTATTGGGTTGAGGTCAGGACTCTGTGCAGGCCAGTCAAGTTCCTCCACCCCAAACTCGCTCATCCATGTCTTTATAGACCTTGCTTTGTGCACTGGTCCAAATCATTTGGTGGAAGGGGGATTATGGTGTGGGGTTGTTTTTCAGGGATTGGGCTTGGCCCTTAGTTCCAGTGAAGAGAACTCTTAAGGGCCCAGCATACCAATACATTTTAGACAATTTCATGCTCCCAACTTTGTGGAAACAGTTTGGGGATGTCCCCTTCCTGTTCCAACGTTACGGCGCACTAGTGCACAAAGCAAGGTCCATAAAGACATGGATGAGCGGGTGTTTTTGTACAGTGTGAGAGGTACTTGTACTAGGGGAAGACATGGATCCATGTCCCTGCTTTGCAAGAACACAGGATCCTTGCCTTCCCTACTGACAGAATGGCAATCTGCCTTGTGTACATAGGCAGACTGCCGTTCTGCCTCTGTACTGAATGACCAGCGGGTGCTGACGGGCATTGAGTCTGATGTACCCACTGGTCAGCTCTTAATGTGTATAATTACAGAAGGTGCGAGCCACCAGCAGCGCGCATTTACACCCACTACCCGGAAGTGCAGGATCATGTATATATATGTGATCCTGCACACAGCTGCCGCCCTGTAGCAGTAAAACTGCTATAGGGCAGTTGGCAAGTGGTTAACAGAATGGCAAGAATGGCAAGGGGGTAAGTGACAGGTGTTCAGGAAGCAATACTGTCGCCTCCTGAATGCCTACAACTGAATTTTTACAACCGAATAGTTTTTTTCAATATACCATGCTGCAGCTGTAAGCCTAGATTTTGGCTTACGGTTGCAGTGCAACCCCATGTACTTAAATAGTTTACCTTACTCAGTAGTACTGCCCACTGAACACAACAGGAGGGATGATCCAGTGCATGATTAAAAAATTATACCAAACAAGTGCTAACGATAGGATAAAATGTATGTTGAATGCAACAGTAAATCAAATAGAGTCAGATGTGAAGGAGGAATGAAACAAGGTGAGGAAAAGCTATGCTTCACTAACAAGATAAGTTCACTGAAAACAGTTTAGTGAAAAAAAGAAATATGCAATGACAAGAACGAGCGCACCAACAAGACATAGGCTGGCCTTACTACATAAACAAGGTTTCCCACAGTCAAAAGTTTCAAGAAAGATACATTAGGTGTTTCCAGATGTGTTGTCTTAGAAGCACAAGGAAATAGGCATCTCTGAGGATCAAAAATGGAGTGGTTGGCCATGGAAACTTAGTTCAAAATTGGATGTCCTCCGGTGGTACCATCAGCTCAGGCCTGGCAGCAACCAGTAGAAACCTTGCCCATTTACAGTGGGGGGAGTCTGGTCAAAAGTGGTCTTCATGGAAGACTTGTAGCTAAAAAGCCATACCTCTGATGCGTAAACAAGCCACTTGTCTATGCACAAAAACACAGAAGTGGTGTGCAGAAAAATGGCAGCAAACACTCTGGACTGACAAGTCCAAATCTGAAATATTTAGGTGTAACAAATATTTGGCAGTTTGTTTGTAGAAGGCTTGGAGAGTGGTATGAGGACAAGTGTCATCAAGCAACAGTGAAGCATGGTGGAGGTTCCTTGTAGGTTTGGGGCTGTATTTTTACACATGGAGATGCGGATTTGGTCAGAAATAATGGTTTCCTTAATCCTGAAAAATACAAGCAGATACTTATTCATCATGCAATTAGTTAAGGGAGGCATCAGGTCAATCCCAAATTCCTTCTGCATCAGGATGATGACCCCAAACATACAGCCTAAAGCCCCATACACATGATCGGACTTTCCGACAACAAAACTGCGGAATTTTGTCCGAAGGGTGTTGGCTCAAACTTTTCTTGCATACACACGGTCACACAAATATTGGCCAACAATTACGAACGTACTGACGTACAAGGCTTACTACGTGGTTTTTCAGCTCTTTAGCTCCACCCTTTGGACTCTTTCTGCTAATTTCATGTTAGTAGAGGTTTGGTGAGCGTTGATTTTAGTTTTAGTTTTTCAGTTTCATTTTATATATTTTTGGATGCATAGAATCCACTTTTTGGTTAAGTTCTATTGGCAGATAGCATGTCTTTTCTTTTTAACCACTTACCGACCGCTGCACGACGATGTACGTCCAAACTTTGAACGGGGATATCATTGTTATGGCAGCAGCTAGCTGCCATAACCCCGGGTTCCACGTTTTCGTGCGGCGGCCAGCTTTCAGATAAAAGTGGTCCCTGCGGCGGATTCGCGGCGAGATCACTTTTATCGGTGGCGGGATCGCATCTGTCTCCACCCTGTGCCTGGAGACGAGTGAGGCTAAGATGGCGCCCACTCGTCTCCATGACACTGCTGGGCGGAAGCGACGTCAAAACGTCACTTCCGTCCACGCCTCTTAAAGGCACATTTTTTCAAATGTCATTTTTTTAAATGACTTTTTTTTTTTTTTATTGCATTTTAGTGTAAATATGAGATCTGAGGTCTTTTTGACCCCAGATCTCATATTTAAGAGGCCCTGTCATGCTTTATTCTATTACAAGGGATGTTCACATTCATTGTAATAGGAATAAAAGTGACACAATTTTTTTTTTTTTATTAAAACAGTGTAAAAATAAAATAAAATAATGTAAAATAAATAATAAAAATAAAAAAAACATTTTTAAAAACCCCCTGTCCCGACGAGCTCGCGTGCAGAAGCGAACGCATATGCAAGTAGCGCCCGCATATGAAAACGGTGGTCAAACCACACATGTGAGGTATCGCCACGACCAGTAGAGCAAGAGCAATAATTCTAGCCCTAGACCTTCTCTGTACCACAAAAGATGCAACCAGTAGAATTTTTTAAACGTCACCTATGGAGATTATTGAGGGTAAAAGTTTGACGCCATTCCACGAGCGGGCGCAATTTTCAAGCATGACATGTTGGGTATCAATTTACTTGGCGTAACATTCTATTTCACAATATAAAAAAAATTGGGCTAACTTCACTGTTGTCTTATTTTCTTATTCAAAAAAGTAAATTTTTTCCAAAAAAAAGTGCGCTTTTAAGACTGCTGCGCAAATACGGTGCAAAAAAAAGTATTGCAACAACCGCCATTTTATTCTCTAGGGTGTTAGAAGAAAAACCATATATAATGTTTGGGGGTTCTATGTAATTTTCTAGCAAAAAAAACTGTTTTAAACATGTAAACAGCTAAAATCCAAAACGAGGCTGGTCCTTAAGTGGTTAATGCACAATTAAAAAATTGTGGAGAATAATACTTGGCTATGTGTTTTACTTCAAATGACAGTTTGGGAGTAGGCAGTTACATTTTAAAAAATACAAATTGTAAAATTGACAAGGGACACCAACATAGTTGTATCTTTGATCTTATAAACTAGCAGATAATGGTGTTGTGGTACCTTGCACAAATTAAAAAAAAACAAACATAATAATATTATTCTTGATATCACTAGAAAAAAAAAAGCCTTTGAAAATTTGTTTGCAATAACTCCATCAGTATCACCAGCAAAGTAGCTTCATTATTATCCCATTAAAGAAGAAGAGAATCGTGCGCTGCATTTGGAGATTTCTTAATTTGCCACGCCACAAATGTTAATTCTCCATTACGAGTGCTAGTTTACAAGACCGACTGCTTTTGCTTCCAAGCATGCGTGTTTGTACTTTGGATTTTTGTCCGACGGACTTGTGTACACACGATCGGAAAATCCAACAACATACATTTGTTGGCGTAAAATTTGAAGACATGCTAGCCAATATTTGTTGGTGGAAAGTCCAACACGAAATGTCCGATGGAGTATACACATGATCAGACTTACCGCCAACAAGCTCACATCCAACATTTCCCGTCGGAAAATCTGTTTGTGTGTACGCGGCATAAGTCATAAGGAACTACCGTATTTATCGGCATATAACACGCACAGGCGTATAACACGCACATTCATTTTAGGAGGGAAGTTTCAGGAAAAAACTTAAATTTTAAATAAGGAACTTTGTAGCAAAATAAGGGTCAGTGCCCATCTGCAGCCTCACCATTGCCATCAGTGCAGCCTGATTAATGCCCACCTGCAGCCTCACAAGTGCCATCAATGCAGCCTTATTAGTCCACATCAATGCAGCCTCACCATTGCCATCAATGCAGCAGCCTCGCCATTGCCATAAATGCAGCAGCCTCGCCATTGCCATCTATTGACCGCCAAGTAAACAGGAGATTCTCACTGTATGTAATCTGACGGCACTCGTCCCACCCCCTCCGCCCGTTGCCTCCGAGGCAGCTGAAATTGAAGTATTGGCGTATAACACGCACACGCTATTTGCACCCGATTTTCATGGTGAAAAAGTGAGTGTTATACGCCAATAAGTACAGTATCTTCAGAGAAAAGAAAAACAAGGAGTCCTGGACAAGATGGTATGGACCCTACAAAGCCTTGATCTCAACATCATCTGGAATTACATGGAGAGACGGAAACAACAAAGACAGCCTAAATCAACAGACGGACTGTGGTTAGGTACCCTGGATGTTTTAAACAACCCACCTGCCAAGGTAATTAAAAAAAACTGTGGGCACGTTAAAGTGACATTAAACGTTCATTTTATTTTCTTTAGGATAATAAATATACCATACTTGCCTGCTCTGCGTAATGGTTTTGCACAGAGCAGCCCCAAACCTCCTCTTCCCAGTTGCCCCGTTGGCACTCCTGGCTCCCCCCGCCGAGTTCCCCCATAGCAAGCTGCTTGCACTCGTACGTGCTTGTTCCTGAGCTGGCCCTGTGTGTGGCATAGTGAGTGAAAATTGAAAATAGTGTCCATAATTATTTTAAGTGAACCTAAACAATATTCATAGAAAAAGAGTGACTAAATTATCATTTCCCTTTTTATAATATTAAATAGAACAATAAATTGCCAGGTCCTATTGCAAGCACTGAGGCTTGCAGGCACAAGAAAAAACTATTCCATGGATGCTCATGGATGCTCATCCCAATACTATTCCATAACCTGAAATCTTGAAAAATATTTCTAAATACTTTTTTTTTTTTTTGCAAATTGTTGGCCTTTAATGATCCTTTGCTGTCAAGTCTATGTTTAAATGTGGGGAAGCCAGTGGTGTCATGATACTTGAAACGTAAAGCTGTACTCTAAAGGGAAACTTTGGTGACAAGTCTGACAGCACATATGAGTATAACAGCAACGTTTGGTCACAAGAAAGGGAAGCAGTGGGGAGGTGACATACATAATGGTAAGGCAGACATTCTTAATTTGAGTAATCAGCAGTTTCATGTGCCAATTTTGCTGTTTCTTTTTTGCCCAAATTTCAGATTTAATATTTTTTTCCACAATGTATGTGATGTTGGTACAGGTTCTGATGGTTTTAAATAAAATTGGTGAGGTCCCCTTAAGAAATGTTCATGGTCTCTATTTCACATATTCTGTGTTCCATTTTCTTTCTTTCATTCAGCCATATTGATGTCAAGAGGATACATTACCGTTTTATCAAATTTTATCATATTAAATTAACATAACATTCAACTTTGTATAGTGGAGTGTGTCATTGCTTAATGAAGCTGTGTATGAGTTGGCTGAGAGTTTCTTCATGCTTAATAAATTAAATTAAATGCCTATTTGTCAGTAAAGAGAGATTAAATGGAAGAATTAATTTGGGACAATGGCAAGCTGTCATTTCACATATTTGATTTTTCTTTAATTATTATAAGCCATGAATTTTTGGGCATTTTCTGATTGTTCTGAGATTTGTTTCAAAGGGAAAAATAAATCTTTTATATTAACCACATGCAGAAAGCAAACCCTAAACATGGTTCCTGCGCCATATTCTTAAGCTATGCTGTGAGATAGACCTGGAAGTTTTACCAAAATCTATTCAGGGGAGTTCAAAAAGGGTGTCTACCACACTCTTTAGAATTCCATTGTGCCCTCACATGACAAATGTTGGTGTGAGCAACAAATCTATGCATATACAAGGTGCACTGAAACCGCGTCCATACAAATACTCCATCCTCAGTACAGCTGAGATTCCTCTGCCACTGCCACTGCACTTATGACACAGACAGCACAGCAGCAGAGGAGTTTTGTACCTGGGTGTAAAGAGCCTGAAGAGATTCAGAAACACTAGTTACTCTTTAGGTCCACTACCCTTGAGATTGACAGCAGGTAGTGGGCAGGCACATCCATAGCCAATAGACAGCTTACTATTGACTATAGCAGAGTTTTTCAACCAGGGTGCTGCAGCACCCTGGGGTGCCGCAAAGAGTCCCCAGGGGTGCCACATCCACCCCGCACCTCCTCCTGGCTTCCTCCTCCTCTATGTTGTTATCTGTACTTTTGCCACCAAAACTGAAAGCTGCAAAAGCTGCCCACCCGCGTCCTACCAATCAATGATATCGGGCAGCCCACGCAGCTTTCAGTTTCGCCAGCAAAAGTACAGATGACATATAGGAAGAGAGAGAAAAGAGTAGGTGCGGGATGTGTTTTCTCTCCCTCCTCTCTGTACACAGAAGTTAACAGAGGAACCTTTTCATGATCAGACTGTATAGGGTTTGTCTACCTCCCCCTATCTCCTCTCCAGGCAGCTCATGTCCCGGCAGCGAAAATTGTGGGTGAGGGTGGTAATCAAACCCTGCAAAGTCCTTCACAAATCCCCCCTTGCATTGGGGGGGGGGGATTTGTGCTAGCAGGGTGGGATTTATAACTTACAGATTACATAACTTTGCCTTACAAACTACATTTAGGACTTTTTCACAGTGCGTTAACACGTGTGAAATTGTGTATTCTCCCACACTGCACAAAAATGTGCTGCCTTCCGCAGATGCGCACGGGTGCCATTAATTCTTCATGGCATCCCCATGCATCCACCAATTCCATGTACGTTTGCGCCCACAAAAACGCATGGTACCGCAGTACCATGCATTTTGGTGGGGTGCAATTTAAGATGCCAGCACCATATAACAAAAGCAAAAAACAAAAAACTCCCAAGGGCTTTTATGCAGCAAGAAATGCAAAATAGGTCAATTGGATACGTAAAAATATATTTTATTGATACAAAATTACAAAATTATGTGAAGTTTCAAGAAGGAATATAATTGTAAAAACATGAGCTCTGGTATATATACTCTCTATGATACACAGTATGTCCTTGTGGCATTGACAAACAACATTGTTATGTACATGAAATTTCCTATCTCAGAATAATCACTCAGAAAGCCCAACACGTTTCGATTTAGGTTAATTCAAATCTTCCTCAGGGATTAAGGACATCTTTAATGAAGAGGTTATAGGAAACCAGAGCATGCTAAAAAAAATCCAAGCAGGTGTCTGCAATGAGACACACCGGGCCCAAATTGAGCCTACGAAAAATCACATCTGCTGAGTGGGAGGAAAATGAAGGGGGCCCACACATGCACCCACTGAGCAATTCTTTTCAAGAGCAATTACATTGAAATATGATAAGGTGGACATGAGACTTGCATCCTAATTCAATGATAGATTGGATATTAGGTCCTATGTATTTTATAGTTGGAGTTCCCTTATGTATATACAATTATGGGTTCTCAGATGTAAACGATCCAAGAATTTAATTTGTATGAAAGCAATATTTCCATAGGAGACAGGGTAATAAAGGCAGGTTGCTGTATAGCAAAAAGTCCTCACACAAAGTGATGTGGTGTGTCAGCTCCAGCTGTGGAGGGGATGGGGAGGGGAGGGTGTAACAACGGCACTCTGCCAGTCTCGGTGCGTCAAGTTAGTGTTGGTCTTAATAACCTTGCGTTTCATTCACTTTGAACTGGATGTAATTTTTATTTTATTTGCTGCATTTATAGCACCTCACATGTTAGTAAAGCTACTGAAATGCATCTATATTGAATACCCGTGTACAAATAGTGCATATGTCAAATGGTTAAACTTACAACCATATATTCACTACATGTGCCGAAACGAAAAAATTAATAAACCAGACGCCTGGTTACGCGATCTAGTCCACAATTCCGGTCCCTCTGGTTGTCAGCGGCTGGCGGTGGAGCGCACGCTGGCCAACACGCGCAGAGCGGGGCTTTTAATCACAGACGAGCGCAACAGCCTCAGTGCCGGGCAAAGGCACTTTTTAATGTAAGCAGCCTCTTGGCTTTTGATTTTATTTAATTTTTCAATAAATGGGATTACACTATTCCAGTTTTTTGTATCCTTCCTATATATATTTCTGGTTACCCACACTGGGGGAGAGGAAAGGCTTCCCACACGGCTTATCCATCCAATTGCAGTACGTCATTTCTTGCTAAAGGCTATACTTGACCTTCTTTTAATTAATAAGGTCAACAACTTCTGGTAAGCAGACATCCACTTACAGAGCACTTTGGGTGTACAACATAGTCGGTGAAAGTGGTTCATCTCTACAGTGGAAGAAGCACTTTTTGATGTTTTTTTTGTTTTGTTTTGCACATTGGACTTTATGTTGTGATTTTTCATCATTTTTAAATTTTTATAAATTTTTTCGTTTCGGCACATGTAGTGAATATATGGTTGTAAGTTTAACCATTTGACATATGCACTATTTGTACACGGGTATTCAATATAGATGCACACAGGTTTTCAAGTGGTACAGTGGCACTGATACACTTAAATTATTTTTTATGGATATGTTCATTCACTATATATTGAAGTAAGCATTCATTAGTGGCCTAGCGCCCCCCCATCTCACTTGTTTCCAATTTGCACTAGAATTTCTATATCTAGCTCGGGGGTTAGCAGCTCTATTATACTAATTCATATATTAATTTTTCGGCACAAGGTAGTCACTTATTCATATCAATAGGATTTCATGAATGTGAGAAGTTAGGACTTAGCTTTAACTGTGCCTAGTCCTTCTGATTGCAGAAGCAATCTGTTTCAAAGGAGGGTACTTGGTTTAGCTACTTACAAAACATTTCAAAAGACTGTCAGTGTCCAGATAATTTTGTTGTATAAAATTTAGTTGGAGATAGACATGTTTAATAATCATCAGCAATGTCCAGGAAGAGAACAATGTTGAGAATGTATGCAGGTCCTGCTCCTTGCTTTTCCGTGCTTCACAATGATTGTGCTTTTCTTGTGCTCTCTCTTTCTAAAACAGTTCTCATACATGTATTACAATTATTACAAAAGTTGCTTTCTAAAGTTTACCTTGAGCAATAGGTTATCTTCTGGTACATGGCAAAACAGTATTAGATATCTCAAGTTCTCTGCAATTTCTAAACACTTTATTTAAAGCCCAACTCCAGGATATTAGCACTCCTACCTCTTGTCTTCTTCTAACTGCTGGTGTTAGAAAAAATAAATCTAAATGCCCATTTTAGTTACCTGAAGCAAAGGTCATATAATAATCCTTTTCTCTTCTTCGTTTACTTCTTGGGGTCCCTATTCAGGTGTCCATATTGTCCATTTGGACACCTCTTATTGATGGAGGTGAGCCCTTCAGGGGCCAGGTCCTCTTCCATAGGCTTCAAAGGCAGGAGAATCCCATCGGGGTGGTAAAGGGACCAGTGCCCAAGAAGATAACAAGCAGGGAAAAATGTCTGGTCTCCAGGGCAGGATATTAGCTTTGCTCACAAAGGAAACTGGGACCTTGATCCATTACACTGGGAATCAAGACTAAGGAGTAAGGTAATTGATGCATAATGCACTATTTAAATTTCATTTTTGCCCGGAGTTGGGCTTTAATAAATGATGGTCCTATTGATCCATAAACCATTTTAGACCATTTTGTTTGTTATCAAACTAGGTAATCCAGGTAATTTTTACTGCACAAGGTTTCTTTCAATGGCTAAATAATAGTTTACATGGACTTTAACTGTATTTGAGGTGCAACAGCAGCTAATGGAAGAAAGATTGTGTAATTATTGTGTGACCAAATGCTGGGACTGAAATCTGCTTCTGGAAATTGCGGGTACCTGCCCAGCATGTCAATCTTAAATTCTTGAGCAACTAACCAGGCATACATTTGCAGATTAATATTTCTGACTTCACTGACTGCATACCTGTTCTAGTTGTCTGGCTGTTACTGGCTTTACATTTTTCTCTAAAACATTGCTATTTGTCAAGTTATTGGATCAAGCAACTACCACTTTTTGAAGGAGAGATCACCTCCCTCTTCCCTCTACAGCATGTCCCATCATTCATTTTGTCTTTTGTCATTCCTAATATTAGTAATATTATTACTTCCTGTAATGTCATGACTGCTGGGAAGCATAGGCGCGTTTTAACCATCTATTAAGCCAAAAACCTTGTCCACCAAAAAAACACACAGGTCACAAGGCCACAGCTTTATTGAACTTACCAACTGTAACAATATTCAAAATACCACATAACAATGCCAGTCACATTTATACCATTAGCATTCATAACAAAACACAAATAGTTTCAGAGGCTTGTCTTCACCATCAGTGTGAGAAAAGGGCATTAAACTGACCCCAGAATTAAACTTGAGGGAATAGCCCATAAATCAATGTTAATCGCTGGCAAAGGTAAAATCGTCAATATACAGTAGCTGTGACAAAACACACAACGGGTAGGTGGGTGACTTGTGGCATCAGAATCTCCTCAGAGTAGTGGGACATGCCCTTTGCGTAGCCTTTTCTAGAGTTCAGGCTCCACCCAGTCACCTCATGCCTTAGTGGCAAATCCCCTCGGAACCACATTACCTCCCTGTTTTAGGTTAACGCCCACGTAGCTGCCAAGCTTCCAGTAGTCAAGGCTACCTTTCCCTTGGAGGGGGGGGTCAAGGGGCCTTTATCACCAGGCTTGTAAAATTCTTGCAAGGTCACTTCTGGTTTCAGTGCTATAATTTCCCTGCCAGTGTGGCCAGAGCAAAAGCTAATGAAGTGAGATCTGTGCAGGGCGACATTAGGGGTCTAATAGACCTCTGATGTCTCATCAAAGAGGACTTGTCACTTCCACTGTGGTATTACATAGCATCATATGCGACAGCAAAAAAGTTGCAAAAAAAAAATGTAAACCAAAGTTCCACAAGATCGATAACAAAAAAATGTAAAGCCCCCATGTCCTCATGCACATACAAACATTATTATGCACATCGGGTGCACTTACGTGAGGAAACAAAGTTGACCCTATACATATTGTGCACAACAGAGTAAAAGCAAAAATTATAGGGCTGGTTAACTCAGTGCTTATGACTTGTACATTTTAGGGTTCTTCCACGCTAGCCGTAATGCCTACTGCCCTCTGAAAAGAGATCCATGCTGATTTTACATTGCAGGACCAAGCCACAACTATGAGTCAAGTGTTTGGCTCACAGTTGCGGTTACAGCATCATTGATCTCAATGGACAAGCTTGAGAGGCAGTGCCGCCTTTCAAACTCTGCAGCCCGAGTTAAAGATGCTGCAGAATTCAGGCTGTATTATTAAAATTTAGGTTGGTTGCCAGGCAGTGGTAAAATCACCACCTGTTCAGCCATCATAGTTTGTCACCATTTCACTGGCATGTTCAGTTTTAAGGCTTGACATGTTTGGAATCTATTTAGATGGCACAGCCCTGTCTTTTGTATTTTATTTTAAAAAATTGGTAATATACTGTGGTTGTATGCAATAAATTAAAATATATGTTTGGGGGTTTTAACTAAATCTCAGGCATAAAATGTGCATGTTAACATGTGTGCAGAACATCTCTGGGTTAAATCCAGTCTTGTATATTCTACATGAATAATGAAAAGTCAAGAATTCTACAGAGAATTTTAATTGACATTATATGGCACATAAACAGATTTTTTTGCTGTTTTCTCCCCCTAAATTATGCAGGTTCAAAGTACAGTATCCAAGCACGCAATCAGAAATCAGTTTGTACTGTTATGTTTTGACTAAGGTGAATGGTGACAATGAGTTTTTTGTATTGGACATTTTGCTTTTTGCATTGTTTACTGGGGAAGTCCATTGGTTTAAATTACAATTTTAATTGTTTAGGTTAATTTCCTATATGCACATTACTTTATGTGCTGCAATGTCTGTGTTTGCATTACAGTATTTGCATATGCAGTTTTCATGTACGATAACTTTTTTTTTTTTTTTCACTCTTTGCCTTCTCTTAACTTTTATTTTAAATCAATTCATGTATTGTTTATTGTGTTTATTTTATTATTCCGATTCCTGCTGGTAAGTGTCAGCATGGCTTATTTATTAAAAGGAAAGTATAATGGTTTTGGGTCTACTTGATATTAGTTGTCTTAGTTTGAAAAGTTAAAGAATGTAATACATTACAAGGGAACCCCAGAGCACTATGGGTTAGCTAAATAGAAAACCCAGCTTGATTTTAAGCTCTCTTTGTCTGATTAGGGGCTTGTGTAGCTAGGCATTGTTTAACTGCATTCAATGTTCATCTAAACTTCTGAGCCTGTGTTTCATTTGTTTTGTGTTTCGGATGGTACAAGTTTTATTGAGATGTGTTGCATTTTGCAAAGAGGTGCATTCAGTTGTAAACAGCAGTTTACAACATCCATGCAAACCCCAAATCACTTGCCTACTGGGCCAATTTTCAAATTTTTTACATACAGGTTAAAATATTTTTTTTGATAGAAAATGACCTGAAACCCCAAAATGTTATATACTTTTTGAAAGCAGAAGTTCTGGAGAATAAAATGGTGGTTGTTGTGTTTTTGTATGTCACATAATATTTGCACAGCCTATTATCAAAGGTAGATTTTCAGGAAAAAAATTACAGTGAAAGGCATTTTAGTGCAAACAAACACAATATAATAATTTTTTATAAGATATAAAATATGAAGTTGCGCCAAATGCACATGAAATGGCGACAGACTATGTACATAAATATCTATGTAGGTGACGCTTTAAAAGCCTTTACAGGTTACCATTATAAACATGATCTCTGGCACAAAAATTATCACTCTCACTCTGACATTCACAGCAATACCTCACATGGGTGGTGCAATCATCGCTTACATATTTGTGCAGGATCTACATGCTCGTAAGTATGAGGGATAGAAGCGCTTTTCTTTATTTTATTTTTACTTAACTTTATTACTATCACATGGGATGAACCACATCTCTTGTGATAGTTGGGGCAGTGACAGGTATCCTATATAAAGAGATATAGGGTTTATTACTCCCCGATACCTTTGCCTTCCAAAATAACCAAACAAACTGATCGATTTGATTAGCTGCTTCACTGCTCGGTAATGACCAGTAAACAAAGAACTGCAAATTATGAAATCCTTCCCGCTTCCAACTATCTTCATCACAAAGGAGGAACAGATGTTCCTTCTCCTCGATCAGCAGCCAGCCTGACAGTAGTCCTGAGCTCCCAGGTGAAATGCGAGAGAATGGGAACAGTGGTGGGCAGCAGCAGCAGCCCCCCCCCCCCACTGTAATGCTGCGTACAGACGATCGGAATTTCCAATGTTCGATGTGAGCTTGTGGTCGGAAATTCCGACCGTGTGTAGGCTCCATCAGACATTTTTAGTTGGAATTTCCGACCAACAAAATTTGAGAGCTGGTTCTCAAATTTTCCGACAACAAAAGCCGTTGTCGTAAATTCCGATCGTGTGTACACAATTCCGACGCACAAAATTTCATGCATGCTCAGAATCAAGCAGAAGAGCCGCACTGGCTATTGAACTTCATTTTTCTCAGCTCGTCGTATGTGTTGTACATCACCACGTTCTTGACGTTCGGCATTTCCAACAACATTTGTGCGACCGTGTGTATGCAAGACAAGTTTCAGCCAACATCCATCAGAAATAAATCCACGGTTTGGTTGTCGGAAATTCCAATCGTCTGTACGCTGCATAAGAGTGATTGGGTGGTTGTAGAGCTACTCAGATCACTTGCACATGAAAGTACATCGCTGGCCAAAAATTTTGATCCTGGGATAATCACTTATAAGCTATTTGAAAAAAATCTGTCAAACACAGAAAAACTAAGGCAATTTATTTGAAACTCATATGAGGTTAATTGAAAACCACAAGTTTCAGAAAATTCATTGCTCAGAATTTCGATTTCATCTTGTTTTTTAAATGTTTGAAATATTCAGAAAGTTGCCATGTGTATGGTCAGCTTTACACCTGATATCGAACTGCCTGAAAAGGGGTGAATCACTGCGCTGATAGTTTATTGAGCTACGTTACCATCATTCAGCATATCAGCAAAGATACAACATTAAAGGGGTTGTAAAGGTAAATTGTTTTTTTTTTAAAAATAACAAACATGTTATACTTACCTTCACTGTGTAGCTCGTTCTGCACAGAGTGGCCCCGAACATCCTCTTCTGGGGTCCCTCGGCGGCTGTCTCAGCTCCTCCTCGCAATAACTAACCACCTTAATGCGAGCTCTCTCGCATGGTGGTTAGTTATTGCGAGCGCGCTCCCGTGATACAGCCGGCGGCTATAGCCGCTCACTGTATCACTTGGCCCCGCCCCCGGCGCGCCGCGTCGTTGGCTGTGATTGACAGCAGCGCGAGCCAATGGCTGCGCTGCTTTCAATCCATCCACTATAGCCAATCAACGACCAGGCTGATCGGCTGAATGGAGGTTTGGGAGCAAGCGGCCGAGTTTCGAGGTGTCAGGTAAGTAAAATGGGGGGGCTGGGGGCGGCGGTATTTTCAAAAGTTTTTTCACCTTAATGCATATAATGCATAGAATGCATTAAGGTGAAAAAATGTATACCTTTACAACCCCTTTAACCATGAAAAGCAGCCTAGGGCTCCATTTTTCTGTACTAAATGAAAATTTAAAACCAAATATGTAGTATGTGATATTTGAGGCTGGGTTCACATATGAGCCGCATGAGGCTCACCGCAGGGATCCGGTGTGTCCTCGTTCACTGTTTCAGGTCCAATTTCAGCCTGAATTCGGACCTGAAACAGACCAAAAGACGCACAGCATTTTAGTGCAAATCGCACCGGACCCGCTGCAGGGATATGTGAACCAGCTCCATAGAGAGCTGGTCAAAATCTCCTGCTATTGCGAATTGGATGCGGGCAGTCCGCATCCAATTCACTATGGTGTGAACCCAGCCTAAAGTGGATGTAAGCCCCGGACATTAATTGTGAACAAAGCATATCCCTCTATAGTGTGTACGTTTAAAAGCACTAATTCTTATTTTTCTCTGCTGCTTCATTCCTCTGCTATCAGCATGAGTCACTTCTGACAAGCTTTCCTAAAACCAAGAGAAAAAAGGTGACAGGGGAGGGATCTCCAGCAGATTGCCAGTGTCAGCTCTGTTCCTGTGTTCTGTGTGAAGGGGGAGGGGGTGTCCCTTAGCTCCAATCAGTTCTCAGAGCTCTCCTCACTGAGCTCTGGAGACTGTAGCTTCAGCTCTTCGCTCCCTTTTTTCTGACAGCTCAGGCCCGCTTTATAAATTCTGAACTTTGAGTGAATGTAGAGAAGAGAAGGCTGCAAATAGACAGATACAACCTATGGAGGAGGATTTTTTCATCTCCATTTGCCACCAGAGGCAATGCACTTAAGGTAGGGAAAATATTTATTTTTTTAGCCCGCTGCAGATTTCGGAAGTTTGCCCTCTTACAAACAAATGAAGCATCTATAATTATTATCATAGGTATTTTTAAAAAAATAAAGACAGAATATCAACCAAAAATCCAGAAAAACACATGATACACATGTTAAAAATTGAGTTGCAGTTCAGTGAGTAAAATAAGTATTTGATCCCCAAGCAAAACACGACTTAGTACTTGGTGGAGAAACCCTTGTTGGAAAGCACAGAGGTAAGACGTGTCTTGTAGTTGGTTACCAGGTTTGCACACATCTCAGGAGGAATTTTGGTCCACTCTTCTTTACAGATCTTCTCTAAATCCTTAAGGTTTCTTGGTTGTCGCTTGGCAACTCAAGGTTTCAGCTCCCCCATAAATTTTCTATAAGCTTAAGGTCTGGAGACTGGCTAGGCCACTCCATGACCTTAAAGAGGAAGCAAATTCCTCTGGGGTGTTTGTACCTATAGGTAAGCCTATAATAAGACTTACCTATAGGTACTGTAAATATCTGCTAAACTTGCACCGTTTAGGAGATATTTACTGTACACTGTGCCAATTACGTCATTGGCGCATGCACTCTGAAGGAATGGCCATCCGTGACGTTTCTTCAGGGCCTGTGTCGTGACCGGCGGCTCCCACGCCACGTCATCGCAGCCCCGGCCAATCATGGCACCAAAGCCCGCAAACCCGTTAGAAACACCAGGAAAGATGTGAGCTGTGTCAGCAGTGTGCACGCGCCACTGGAACAGCTTTGTTCTAAGGTAAGTATTTCATAATGAGCTAGTATGTGATGCATACTAGCTCATTATGCCTTTGCCTTGCAGGTAAGCTGCAGTTTACAACTGCTTTAATGTGCTTCTTCTGGAGCCACTCCTTTGTTGCCTTGGTGGTATGTTTTGGGTCATTGTCATCCTGAAAGGTCCATCCACGACCCATCTTCAGTGTTCTGGCTGCAGGAAGAAGGTTCTCATCCAAGATTTTCCAAATATTTACCCCTCTATTGGCCCCCCAATGCGGCAAAGTCGGCCTGTACGTTTAGCAGAGAAATAGCCCCAAAGCATAATGTTTCAACCTCCGTGCTTGACTGTAGGGATGGTGTTTCTTAGGGTCATAGTCAGCATTTTTTTTCCTCCAAACAAGGCAAGTCAAGTTAATGCCAAAGAGCTCAATTTTGGTCTCATCTGACCACAGCACTTTCTCCCAATCCTTCTCTGAATCATTTAGATGTTCATTGGAAAACTTCAGATGAGCCTGTACATGTGCCTTCTTGATGAGGGGGACCTGGCGGGTGCTGCAGGATTTCAATCCATGGCGGTGTATTGCGTTATCAATGGTTTGTTTGGTGACTGTGGTCCCAACTGCCTTGAGATTATTCACAAGTCCTTTTGTGTAGTTCTGTAATGATCCCTTACTTATCACATGATCATCCCTACCCCATGATACAAAATCTTGCATGGAGTTCCAGCCCGAGGGTGATTGATGGTTATTTTGTATTTCCTCCATTTGCGAATAATCGCTCTAACAGTTGTCTCCTTCTCACCAAGCTTCTTGCTGATGGACTTGTAGCTCATTTCAGCTTTGTGCAGGTCTACAATCTTGTCACTGGCGTCCTTTGACAGCTCTTTGGTCTCGCTCATGATGGTGAGGTTTAAATGGAAGAAAGAGATTCTGTGGACAGGTGTCTTTTATACACATAATGAGATGTTAGGAGCACCTTCTTAAATTGGCAGGACTAATCTGTGTACCACATGAGTACATATTTTAGCCAGTCTGTGGGAGCCAGAATTATTGTTGGATAGTAGGGGATCAAATGCTTATTTTACTCACTGAACTGCAACTCAATTTTTAACATTTGTATCATGTGTTTTTTCTGGATTTTTGGTTAATACTCTGTCTCTATCATTTAAAATATACCTATGATAACAATTATAGACCCTTCATTTCTTTTAAGTGGGCAAGCTTACAAAATCTGCAGGGGATCAAATAATTATTTTTGCCACTGTACGTAAGGGTTTACAACCACTTTAACTGAAATTGTTTAGGTTATTATAGTCTTGACTATAAAAATTAAATAAATTAGGTATAAATGTATTACAATTTATATTCCCTAAGAAACAGGAATCAGAAAGGGGTATGCCACCCCATGAAGTCGATATTTTTTACTTTGATAAATTTGTCTAGCTGTACAATTTTATTAAGAGATCAAACAATCAAATCCATTCTTTTGGTCAAACTCATAAAGTGATTGAAGACACAAAACAGTGGTCTCTATCAGCCTCAAGTAAATGGAATAGAAATCAAACATAAAGGAAAAATATTATCACATTCTGTGAGATTGCTGTATCATTTGCACATACTGCATTTGATTGATACAAGACCAGTATTGATTTCACAATCATCTTAATTCTGGTGGTCAGTTAAACACTTATGTGTAGTCGATTGTTTTGATTCTGGGCATCGAATGCTACCATAATTCCAATTCCTGGTTCTTCAAAAGTGGTAAATATTTACTGAAAACTACGACATGCACTGTATTGTCAAGCTTGAGGGATACTATATTCAGTAAATTTACCTTGGGTATAGCATTTCATCCTGGCTTTTTCAGTCAGTATAATTAATGCCAGTACACTAAAAAACAGCTGATTAGCAGAAGCAATGCTCTTTGTCCAAGTATCTTTTGCAATGATCTGACCACTTTTTAAGAGTCCCTGGCTGTCAGAGGTGCTAGTTATTGCACCCGGAGTCAGAAGTTATTGGAGACAGGAACAAAGCATTGTCACCCAATAACAATAATCTCTGCCACCATGCCCATGCAGAGCAAAATGATACTGTAGTGTCTCTGCAAAGGATTCACCCCTGTCCCACATATTCTCACCTTACCAATTCTTTTCCACCACTCCTTCCTCTGGCTCTTCTGGGATTGGAGAAGCATGAGACCTCCTTCTCTGTGACAGTGCTCAGGTTATTAGCTAATTGCTAGACCTTGTCACATTCACCTGGTCGCTGACACAAGTGATTTCAGTCCCAACTGCGACTGAGGAAGGAACATCAAGGGAGTGCAAGCAAAGTGATTTGAAGGGTTCGGGGGCCTTTTGCAGAGACACTGTCACTTGGTCCTGTATGGGGGACATGGGGACAGTGTCTCTTTCATTAAAGCTGGAAATGTATAAATATTGAATATTACTTACATTACTTACATTTACATGGTAAAGTTATATGACAGGAGTCTCCTAACTTTCACAACAAAGGGCCAGTTTACTGCCATTCAAACTTTAGGGGGGCCAGACTGTTGTCAGTGGGAGTAAACAATGCCATACTGTAGGCTTGGTGGTCAGTGGGAGTAAAAAAAATTGCCTCTTTGGTCTCAGTGGGAGGAATAGTGCCCCACTGTTGGTGTCAGTGGAAGCTTTAGTGCTGCATCATTGGTGTCAGTGGTAGGAATAGTGCCCCATCGTTGGTGTCAGTGGGAGAATTAGTCCCTCATCTCTGCTGTCAGTGAGAGGAATAGTACCCCATTGTTGGTGTCAGTGGGAGGAATAGTACCCCATTGTTGGTGTCAGTGGGAGGAATAGTGCCTCATATCAGTGGAAGGAATAGTGCCCCAAGGGCCAGATGAAGGCAGGTAAAGGGCCACATCTGGCCCACAGGCTGCAGTTTGTAGACCCCGCAATGAGATTTTGGTTATTGGGTTTACACATACTTTAAAGGACAAAAAGATATATACTCACCTTCATGCCTGTGTCTGTACATCTATGGCAGCTTTACAATCAGGTTGCATAGCAAAGGAATTTTACAGCACATCTTTACAGGTGTTAAATCATTCCAGTCTTTTTTTTTTCTTTCTTTTTTTTTTATTGTCACATTGCTAGATAGAATTGCATGGAGTCTAATGACTTCTCTATTGAAGAGAAAGCAGAGTAACACTGAAATAATCGTATTAGTCTACTGCTTCTCTATCACTGTCCAATCACATGCTGCGGTGGGGATTAGACCAGTAAGTGTTATGCCGCGTATACACGATCGAAATTTCTGTCAGAAAAACCTTGGATGGTTTTCCCGAAGGAATTCCACTCAAGCTTGCCTTGCATACACACGGTCACACAAAAGTTCTCTGAACTTTTGACCGTCAAGAACGCGGTGATGTACAACACTACGACGAGCCAAGAAAATGAAGTTCAATGCTTCCGAGCATGCGTCAAATTGTTTCAGAGCATGCGTGATTTTTTGTGTTTACGAATTGCATACAGACTAACGCATTTTCGGATAGGAACTTTTCCCGACCGAAAAATGGAGAACATGCTCTCAACCTTTTGCTTGCTAGAATTCCACCAGCAAAAGACCAATGGAACATACACACGGTCACATTTTTCGACAAAAAGCTCTCATCTGAGTTTTGCTGGCGGCATTTCCAATCGTGTGTACCACTAAAGCTACCGACTCTTTAACGCTAACGCCTCCCTGCCCCAGCGTGAAAGTAGCCTTACTGAACTGCAGCAGTGGAAAATCAGGTATCCTGCCTGCCAACCCAGTGTCATAGAAGGGGGAATGTGTCTAAAAGACAAATGCTCCCTTCCAGCCCAGCCCTCTTAATTAGAAGGAAAAAACATGTGTTTATGTGTTTATGGGATTACCCATAATCCTGTGTTTTTCTCACACAGTTAGGAGGGAGAATTAGAATCTGCTGCTGCTGAAAAGGTACTGTTATAATCAAGCTAAATCATATATTATTATGCTATATGTTATAACATAATAATCTATAATTCATCTATTTACTGTGAAATTACTGGTTTGAGTTAAAACTTCAAACTTCAGTAAATTGTCCGTTAAGTCACCTGCTTGAGTACAGATTTTGAAAATATAGTAAATTACCTTAAAAACAATATATAATAATTATTTGTATATTACTTACTTATGGTAATTAACCCCTTGCCACCCAGGCCAATTCTGACACTTCTCTCATACATGTAAAAATCATAATTTTTTGCTAGAAAATTACTCAGAACCCCCAAACATTATATATATTGTTTTAGCAGACACCCTAGGGAATAAAATGGCTGTTGTTGCAACTTTCTATGTTACACTGTATTTGCGCAGCAATTTTTCAAATGTGTTTTTTTTTTTTGGAAAGAAACTGTTTCGTGAAGAAAAAAAACAAAAATCACTACAGTTAGCCAATTTTTTTGTATAATGTGAAAGATGATGTTACGCCGAGTAAATCGATACCTCATATATGTCACACTTTACAATTGCGCACACTTGTGGAATGGCGCCAAACTTAAAAATCTACATAGGCAAGGCTTTAAAATTGTTTACAGGTTATATGTTTAGAGTTACAGAGGAGATCTAGTACTAGAATTATTGCTCTCGCTGTAACGATCTATGTGTATGTAACCTGTGTGTATCTGGCTCTGATACTAGCCAGTGCCTCACCAGCCTCTGACCTCACCACACGACCCTGACCCAAATCTTAAAAATACATTTGGACAGGGCTGTACGAATGCCGTAGCTGTGATGCTTTACTTCACAGCTGCAACTTTTTTGCAATTTTTTTAGCTGCAGCATCTTTAACTCAGCCTGCAGAGTTTGACAGGTAGCACCGCCTGTCAAACTCGCCTACTGATTTCCACTTAAGCACTACACAGTCCCTAAACATCCTGACCCAAATCTTAAAAATACATTTGGACAGGGCTGTACGAATGCCGTAGCTGTGATGCTTTACTTCACAGCTGCAACTTTTTTGTAATTTCTTTAGCTGCAGCATCTTTAACTCAGCCTGCAGAGTTTGACAGGTAGCACCGCCTGTCAAACTCGCCTACTGATTTCCACTTAAGCACTACGCAGTCCCTAAACATCCTGACCCAAATCTCAAAAATTCATCCTCCTCACCTGTACATAGTGCCCGCTGACATACCCTCCACACTCCTCTTCTGTACATACTGCCCTCTGTTATACCCTCCACACTCCTCTCCTGTACATACTGCCCTATGTCATACCCTCCACACTTCTCTCCTATACATAGTTCCCACTGTCATATGCTTCTCTCCTGTACATACTGCTAACTGTCATACCCTCCACACTTCTTTCCTATACATAGTGCCCGCTGTCATACACTTCTCTCCTGTACATAGTGCCTGCTGTCATACCCCCCATAATCCTCTCCTGTACATACTGCCCACTGTCACACACTTCTCTCCTGTACATACAGTTGTGCTCATAAGTTTACATACCCTGGCAGAATTTATGATTTCTTAGCCATTTTTCAGAGAACATGAATGATAACACATAAACATTTCTTTCATTCATCGTTAGTGTTTGGCTGAAGCCATTTATTATCAATCAACTGTGTTTATTCTTTTTAAATCATAATCACAACAGAACGACCCTGATCAAAAGTTTACATACCCTGGTGATTTTGGCCTGATAACATACACTCAAGTTGACACAAAGGGGTTTCAATGGCTATTAAAGGTAACCATCCTCACCTGTGATCTGTTTGCTTGTAATTAGTGTGTGTGTATAAAAGGTCAATGAGTTTCTGGACTCCTGACAGACCCTTGCATCTTTCATCCAGTGCTGCACTGACGTTTCTGGATTCTGAGTCATTGGGAAAGCAAAAGAATTGTAAATGAATCTGCAGGAAAAGGTAGTTGAACTGTATAAAATAGGAAAGGGATATAAAAAGATATCCAAGAAATTGAGAATAGCAATCAGCAGTGTTCAAACTCTAATCAAGAAGTGGAAAATAAGGGGTTCTGTTGAAACCAAACGACGGTCAGGTAGACCAACTAAAATTTCAGTCACAACTGCCAGGAAAATTGTTCGGGATGCAAAGAAAAACCCACAAATAACTTCAGGTGAAATACATGACTCTCTGAAAATGTGGTGTGGCTGTTTCAAGATGCACAATAAGGAGGCACTTGAAGAAAGATGGGCTGCATGGTCGAGTCACCAGAAGAAAGCCATTACTACGCAAATACCACAAAGTATCCCACTTACAATACACCAAGTCAAGCCTCAAACCTTCTGGCACAAAGTAATTTGGACTGCGGGGCCAAAATTGAGCATTTTGGCCACAACCATAAACGCTAGACATGTGCACTGCCAAAAAATTTGCTAATTTTCATTTCATTACATTTTTGTTTTTTTCGTAAATTTAGAAAATTCGTAAATTCAAAAAATTTGAAAAATTCGTAAATTCGAAAATTAGAGAATTTGGAAATTTGGAAATTTGAAGATTCGGTAATTCGAAAATTCTGAGATTTGGAAATTTGGAAATTTGGAATTCGTAAATTAAAAAATTCGGAATTCGTAAATTTGAAAATTTCGGAATTCGTAAATTCGAAAAATTTGAAAATTCGACAATTCGGAAATGAGGAAATTAAAAAATCCGAAAATAAGAAAGGAAAATCTGAAAATTAGAAAGAACGAAGATCCAAATATCCAAAAATTTGAAATAACTAACTAACTAACTAATAATAACTAACTATTAAATTATAGGTATTGGAATATCTTTTTAAATTTGGCTGTTAGTAAAAATAACAAATACAAATTTATCAGAAGTTACGAATTATCCGAAATAAAGAATGCCGCATCTAAACAATGGAATAGAAGGAACTAATAATAATACGTTTTTATTATTATTATTTATTATTATTAAATTGTTATGTTCCATTCATTTAGATACGGCATTCGTTATTACGGATCATTCGTAACTTCGGATAAATTCGCATTCGTTACCAAATTTGAAAGGAAATTCTAATACCTATAATTTAATAGTTAGTTCCTATTAGTTAGTTAGCTATTTCGAATTGTTGAATATTTGGATTTTCGTTATTTCTAATTTCATTACCTATAATTTAATAGTTAGTAATAGTTAAGTTATTAGTTAGTTATTATTTCAGATTTTTGAATTTTCGGGTTTTTGAATTTTCAGATTTCTGTTCTTATTTTCAGATTTTCATTCTTATTTTTGAATTTCCGAATTTCTGAATTTTCAGATTTTCGAATTTTGAATTTCTGAATTTAGAATTTCAGAATTTCAGAATTTTAGAATTTCCAAATTTCCGAATTTCAAGTTTCCAAACTTAAAGAAATTACCAAATTTTTCAAATTTCTGAATTTTCGAATATTCGGAAAAATTCAGAAATGCGAAAATTCATATATTTCTGAATTAACAAATTTGTCTAAATTCCTTAAAAAACGAATTTGGAACTAAACAAATTGCACATGTCTAATAAACGCTTCATTTGGAGAGGAGTCAACAAGGCCTATGATGTAAGGTACACCATTCCAACTGTGAAACATAGAGGTGAATCGCTGATGTTTTGGGGATGTGTGAGCTACAAAGGCACAGGAAATTTGGTTAAAATTGATGGCAAGATGAATGCAGCTTGTTATCAAAAAATACTGGAGGAACATTTGCATTCATCAGCCAGGAAACTGCACATGGGACGTACTTGGACATTCCAACATGACAATGATCCAAAACACAAGGCCAGGTCAACCTGTCATTGGCTACAGCAGAATAAAGTGAAGGTTCTGGAGTTGCCTTCTCAGTCTCCTGACCTCCATATCATTGAACCACTCTGGGGAGATCTCAAATGTGCGGTTCATGCAAGACAGCCCAAGAGTTTACAGGAAGTGGAGGCTTTTTGCCAAGAGGAATAGACAGCTTTACCATCTGAGAAGATAAAGAGTGTCACGTACCTGGTATCAGAGTCCAACTGTAGAAGGAGACCTCTCTTACAACCCTGGCTCGGGGACCACTGGGGTTGCAACAGTGGTACAGGAGCGCAGTGAGGTAGGAGTGCCTGTATGATCTGTGGTAGCTGATGCAGGTAGTAGAGGTGATCCACCAGACGGACTGGTAGCAGAAGCAGTAGGAAGCGGTGGTATAGGTGCGGGTCAGCGACCCCTGGATCTAGGCGGAGCTGTATCAGGAACGGACTAAGCAGAGTGAGACAAGCGGGGTCAGAACGGGCAACAGGTAGTTCAATCAGCAGGCAAAGGGTAGTCAGCAGGCAGGTAGAGGTTCGGCAACAGGAGATCAATAGTTTCAGAAGTAGCAAGGTCAAGCAGGCCGGGTCAGGAGAGGAGAAGGCAGCAGTAGTCAATGAAGCAAGGTCAGGTAATACAGCAGGTTCAGGATCATACTCAGGTTAAACTGCAGATCAGACAGCACTGTACCAGAGCAGCTGCTGGCCTGTTAAAGGCGAACTGGCGCCAAGCCGAGTCCGCGCCTGCCGCGTGCTCTCGCACACGTGCACCTGCCTCGTGACTCTGCACACGCTCACGAGCTGCTGCCTGGTACAGCGCGCTCCCATAGGAACATGTGTGCACACGGGCGCACGCTTGAGTGTCTGTCCTGCCACAGGGTATTCCTGATAAAGAGCCTCATCCACAAATACCACAAAAGACTTAAGCTGTCATTGATGTTAACCACTTACGGACCGCCCGCCGTCATTATACGGCAGCACTTTGAAGAGGAATATCATTGTTATGGTAGCAGCTAGCTGCCATAACCCAAGTATCCTCTTCTTCAGCGGGCGGTCCGCTTTCAAATAAAAGTGGTCTTTGCGGCGGATTTGCCACAAGATCACTTTTATCGACGGTGGAAGAGGGCCACCCCCCCTCCCGCCACGCTTTGGTACCCTCCACCGCTTACCGGAGCTGCCGGCAGTGGCGGAGGCGATGAGATCTTGTCCCCTCTGTGGTATGGAGCTGAGCGAGGGGAAAATGGCCCCCACCCAGCTCCATACCATTGCAGGGTGGAAGCGATGTCAAAATGTCACTTCCATCCATAGCTCTTAAAGGGACATTTTTTTTTTCAAATGTCATCTTTTTTTTATTGCATTTTAGTGTAAAGTGTTAAGTGTCTTTTTGACCCCAGATCTCATATTTAAGAGGTCCTGTCATGCTTTTTTTCTATTACAAGGAATGTTTACATTATACGGCAGCACTTTGAAGAGGAATATCATTGTTATGGTAGCAGCTAGCTGCCATAACCCCAGTATCCTCTTCTTCAGCGGGCGGTCCGCTTTCAAATAAAAGTGGTCTCTGCGGCGTTTTTTTAAACGTGGCCTATGGAGATTTTAAGGGTAAAAGTTTGTCACCATTCCACGAGCGGGCGAAATTTTGAAGCTTGACATGTTGGGTATCAATTTACTCGGCATAACATCAACATACGATCGCCATTTTATTCTCCAGGGTGTTAGAAAAAATATATATATAATGTTTGGGGGTTCTAAGTAATCTAGCAAAAAATAGGCCCGGTCCTTAAGTGGTTAGGGCAATACATGGTATTAAGACCTGGGGTATGTAAGCTCTTTATCAGGGTCATTTGGCTAGTTTCTGTTGCCATTATGATTTAAAAAGAGTAAACACAGTTGATTGATAATAAATGGCTTCAGCCAAACACTAACCATGAGGGAAAGAAAAGTTTTTGTGTTATCATTCATATTCTCTGAAAAATGGTCAAGAAATCATAAATTCTGCCAGGGTATGTAAACTTATGAGCACAACTGTAATGTCCACTGTCATACCCTCCACATTCCTCTCCTGTGCATACTGCCCACTGTCATACCCTCCACACTCCTCTCCTGTACATATTGCATGCTGTCATACCCTCCACACTCCTCTTCTGTACATACTGCTCACTGTCATAGCCTCCACACTCGTCTCCTGTACATACTGCTCGGTATCACACCCTCCACACTGCTCTGTTGTACATAATGCCCACTGTCATAAACTCCTCTACTGTACATACTGCTCACTGTCATACCATCCACACACCTCTCCTGTACATACTGCCCACTGTTTTACCCACCACAATCCTCTCCTGAACATAACGCCAACTATCATACCCTCCACACTCCTCTCCTGTACATACTGCCCACTGTCATACCCTCCACACTCCTCTCCTGTACATAGTGCCCCATCATACCCTCCACACTCCTCTCCTGTACATGCTACCAACTGACTTTCTCTCCACAGTCCTCTCCTGTACATACTGCCCCATCATACACTCCACACTCCTCTCCTGTACATACTGCCCACTGTCATCCCCTCCACACTCCTCTCTTGTACATACTGCCCACTGGCATACCCTCCACACTCCTCTCCTGTACATAGTGCCCACTTTCAACCCTCCACTCTCCTCTGCTGTGCATACTGCCCACTGTGATACCCTGCACACTCATCTCCTGCACATACTCCCCACTGTAATCCCCATCCTCACTCCTCTCTTGTATATACTGCCCACTGGCATACCCTCCACACTCCTCCCCTGTAGATAGTGCCCACTGTCAAGCCTCCACACTCCTCTGCTGTGCATACTGCCCACTGTGATACCCCTCACACTCATATCCTGTACACAGTGCCCACTGCCATACCCTCCACACTCCTCTCCTGTACATAGTGCCCACTGTTATACCCTCCACATTCCTCTCCTTCCCACTTTTATACCATCCATACTCCTCCATTATGCCTCTTACCCACAAAGCCAGTTCTTTAGAATTATATTGAATATCCTCAATGTTACCAGATCTAGAATGGGCACACTTGTTAATTCAACTAAACGAAATCTTGCCATTGATCTTGCCATTGATATTGAGGCATTATACTTCTCTATTCCTCAGGAATTCCTCTATTCCTTTAGTACATCGGATGGACTAAATAGATTTGTTCTGCAACTCCTATTCCATATTCTCACTAAAAATGTACTTTCCTTTGATGAGTCCCACTTCCTCCAGGTACAGGGTATTGCTATGGGCACGTGCCGTACACCTTCCTATGTCAACTTGTACCAGGGGGTAGCATGGTAACGTGATCTTTTTTGCAATGATTAGCACATGGATCTTCTCTCTGATATATTATGTTGGTTTAGATATATTGACGACGTATTCATGTTGTGGGCAGGATCAACATTAATAACTATAATCTTACATTTCACCACGTAGTCCAACGAGAACAGCATTGCATTCCTTGACATTATTCCGAGTATTGATTCTGATGGTACAATCAGTACGTCTCTATACCATAAGCCCACGGCAGGAAATACTATTCTGCACGCTTCGAGTGCATATCTGCACTTGTTGGGGCAGAGTATTCCTTTTAGTCAATATTTACGCCTTAGGAGGAATTGTTTAAGTGAAGAAGCTTTGAAGTATGAGGCTGATCTACTCTACAATAGATTATTAAATAGGGCCTACAGTAGGTCTTGCCTCAAAAAATCTTTTAAAAAAGCACAGAGTAAGTCCAGGGATGCACTTCTGTTCTCCAGCCCTAAGGTTAAGGATTCCAATACGGTGAGATTTATAACTACTTATTTAGATCAACATGGATGTATACATCAAATCATCCAGAAACACTGGCATTTACTTTCGTGGGACCTAACACTCAATAAACATCTAGGCGTTCACCCGGACATTACTTTCAGATGTGCGGGATCAATCAGGGACCGTTTGGTGCAGAGTCAATATATTAGATCTTCCAACAAGCGACGAGACAGACCAGGGCTATTCCAATGTGGGGCATGTGACTATTGTCACCTGCTCATTGAAGGCTCCTCTATTTTGCTTCCCAATAGATGGAATCACAAAATCCGTCATCATATATCTTGTCAAACCATGGGAATTATATATACAATTCTCTTCCATTGTGGAGCTTTCTACATTGGCAAGACTATCAGACCCCTATGGAAAAGGATGAAAGACCACATGTATTATGTTAAATGTGGTCTCCTTAATATGGCTATAGTCCTCCAGGTGGCCTTCAAACACAGATACAATCCTCATGTGTTCAAATTTGCCGCCCTTGATAGGGTCTATGAAGACCCATGGGGTGGTAACTTTGACCAAAAGGTTCTACAGACAGAAACTCAATGGGTGTACAGTTTATATTTCAGGGTTTAAATGACGTTTTGAGTTTCAGACCCTTTCTATAGGGTGTGATTATATAATCATCCCCTTTCTATTAAGTTCATCTGTTCATTATTAATGGACATATGTCCGTTAGGGTCTGCTTGACCACTATTCATAACTTCTCTTTTTTGTCCTCTATAATTTACGTCAACATATTGATCCATAATAGGGATGCTATTTTTGGATGGTGATAATATATGAAATATCTAGCCTGTTAACTTTTATGATATGTCTGCAATATACATCTCTGGACAATAATTTATATTTGATCGACACTATAGCTATGATAACATTCGAGCAAAGCAACTTTTTCTTTGGATCGATTTACATATTCGTGTGACATAAGGGGCGCATCTTTTATCACCTTTTATGTGGGTGACACTTTATTATATCGCAGCCTATATATATATTTGCTATTTTCTTTATTCAAATTAGCTATTAGTGGCCCTGACTTATGTGCATTAGTGGCTCTGACTTATGTGCAGATACACATATTTTCTACACTTGTGTATTGCTGTATACTTCTTGTGTTTTCATGTCACAGCGCATTTGTTCAGCTTTGCTAATGCTGCTTTGTGAGTGGGCTGTGTTGTTGGTTCGGTTTGGATCCGTTCCAGTTTCCTCCCCTTCATTTATGTGTGCTGTGTCTCATGTGGGATGTTTTGAGATTAGGTACCCTCCCCTACATTTTACTCTATCTATTCAGCGCTTCCTAGGGGCGGCTAGGCCCTAGTTTCAAATCCGCTGACTTCAGGCACAGGGTGTGTCGGCCACTGCACAAGTGGGTGACATAATTCGGTGGCACTGTCGCCCGACGCATGACCCGCCCCGAGTGTAATGCAATGTGACTGGGTCTAAACTGTACCTAGAGGGCTATAAATAGCCCCCCCTTACATCCTACTGTAGTGGACATGCGTTTTGTTCCCTGGGGGGGACACTGGACATATTGCAGGCCATGATAAGCATAAGCAGCAGTGACTGACACAATATATGCAGCTTCATATGCTTTTTTGTTGGGTTATATCAACCTAATAATATACTGTTCTCCTCTTTTTCAGGTGGCTCTGTGGGACTAGTGAATCTGTCATAGTCTCGTTAATATTTGCTCTTTTTTCTCTATTTCAATTTGAAGTATGCTCTTGCTATGAGAATAATTCTTATTCTCATAAACAATTTTTCCAGTCTACTTCTGGCCATAAATACCCAAATATCTAAATACTATATATGGTGATACCTGATGTTTAGTGGGGAGACTATCTTCTATGGACTTCTTTGCAAGGTACTTTTGTATGTGCTGCGGATGTCACGCGGATATCATAATGATCCATTTTAACCAGTTCCGGACCAGCCGCCGCAGTTTTACTGCGGCAGGTTGGCTCAGCTGGGTAAGCCAAAGAAATCTACCCAAAGAAATCCCCAATGAAGATGTTGTGTCTGCAGAAAATGGGGATTTAGGCATGACACCCACTTTTATTGTCCCTCCTGTCCTGGCCAACCTAGCCTCTGCATCTGTGACTGTTTCAAACGCTACCACACACTAGTGGAGTATTAGCATAGGGTACAGCACTGCACAGTCCTAGGGCACACTTACAGAGGGTTTCAAAAGATGAGATGGCCATCACATTTTGAGAGACCCTAATCTGGAACGTTTACAGTTTATATAAAATTGCAAAAAAAAACACACACAAAAAAAAGCCAAAAATAGTTGTGGTTTTAGTTTTCTTCTCTCTCTATTATTCTATCTCTTATGTTCGCTCTCTATTGTCCGCTCTATTGTTCGCTCTCTATTGTTCTATATCTATTGCTCTCTCTCTATTGTTACTGTGGAATGTTAGAATGGTAATGTTTTATTTTTACTATGTTTTATTTTATTTGCTTTGCAGGTATGGTATGTCTTACTGTTATACTGTAATGTTACTTTGTTTTATTGTTAACCATCATTTGCTTAGCAGGTACGCCATTCAGCTGCATGGGTTTATTTATTCTGACAGCAACAGCATTTGTTCCCACGATGCGTAAAGCCGTGACTCCAGTGCTGTAGGAGGTGATTTCACCACCACAGTTAAAAAAAGAGCATATATGCCGAAGCATGGGGGCAGAGGTGGAGGAGCGATTTGCTCCTAACAATAGGGGCTGATTGCCTCCATGCTTTGGCATATATTTTTTAGGCACAGATTGCATTAAAAAATCAAGTTGTTTTATTTAGTTAATGTTTTATCATTAACATTTGCTTTTCATGTACGCCATTCAGCTGTAGCACTGATTTATTTATCTTGACAGCAACAGCGTTTGCTCTCACGATACATAAATCAGCGACTCCAGCATTGTAGGAGGTGATTTCACCACCACAGTTTAAAAAAAAAAAATGGTGCATGTATGGCCATCATTAGAAGTGGGTGGATGAAGGGCAGTATTCTAATGGTGGGCATACCCACCGATAAATCTCTTTTTTTCGTTCAGCCCACAGGTTGCATGAAAAAAAGAACATTACAATATATGCCCAATGGACCAGCAACGTACTGGTATGTTGCTGGACTTTGAGTGGTTATACCAGAATGATACCTGCGGGTTTAGGTATCATCTTGATATTCTTTTCAGCCAGCGGTTGGCTTCCATGCAAAAGCAATCCTAGTGGCTAATTAGCCTCTAGACTAATAGGCAAGACAGGGGGCTTCCATCATAACAAATGTAGAGTGTGGTGGTCTCATCCCTAACAGAATAAACCATAGAAAAAGAAATCCCCCTTTTTATTGGGACTTTAACAGGCCACCAACTCTTAGAATAAAAAAAAAATATTGATATACTTAAAAAAGACATGAAAGTGTCTATAACATGCAAGATAAAAAATCATTCCAAGCACTGACAGGGGAAGGTACCCCTCACTGGACCCGCATACTTGAAGGGTCCTAAATAGGAGCCTACCACTATGGGATTGCTCTTGGATATTGATCCTTCCGGCATATAGCCGGCATGCTATTGGTTCTATTGAACGTTTTTTTCCCTAGTTGGCTCACCCATTACACCTTTGATACCGGTAACTTAATACACGCACTATTCTTATATAGCCCTGGTCTGGCACATACGAAAATACGTTATTTGACCCTAGGGGTTATGGGTGCTATCTGAACATAGAGTCATTCCTTGGGAATCCATATATGTACAAAATATCCACAACTCTCAAACCCCTGATGAAGGTACCAGAATACCGGAAACGCGTCGGGTATCGGGGTACATTACCTCTGTGAGAGTACATCTACCTTTTTTTTCACCCTGTATATATTTTCTGATTTGATTCCGTATTTATTGAGTATGGAATGATTTTTTATCTTGCATGTTATAGACGCTTTCACGTCTTTTTTAAGTATATCAATAAAATTTATTTTTTTTATTCTAAGAGTTGGTGGCCTGTTAAAGTCCCAATAAAAGGGGGATTTCTTTTTCTGCGGTTTAATTAGCCTCTAGACTGCTTTTACAAGCAGTGGGAAGGAACGCACCCCCTCCCACCGTCTTCCATGGTTTTCTCTGGCTCTCCTGTCCCAACAGGGAACTCAAGAATGCAGCTGGTGGTTCCACCAGCTGACCATAGAGCTGATCGGACACCAAAATGGCTCCAATCATCTCTACGCCTATGAAACCGGAAGCTACGAGCATTTCATGACTTTCGCCAGATATAAACAGTGCCATTGGGTAATTGGGAAAGCATTTTATCACACCAATCTTGGTGTGGTCAGATGCTTTAAGGGCAGAGGAGAGATGTAGACCCCAATTTTTTCAAAAAAGAGTACCTGTCCCTACCTATTGCTATCATAGGGGATTATTTACATTCCCTGAGATACCAATAAAAATTTAAAAAAAAAAAAAAGAAAATCAAAGGAACAGTTTAAAAATAAAAGAAAAAAGAAAAGAAATAAGAAAAAAAAAGAAAAAAAAAAGCACCCCTGTCACCCCATGCTCACACGCAAAGGCGAACGCAAGCGTTGGTCTGGTGTTATATGTAAACAGCAATTGCACCATGCATGTGAGGTATCACCACAAAGGTCAGATTGAGGGCAGTAATTTTAGCAGTGGACCTCCTCTGTAAATCTAAAGTGGTAACCTGTAAAGGCTTTTAAAGGCTTTTAAAAATGTATGTAGTTTGTCGACGCTGCACGTTTGTGCGCAATTTTAAAGCATGTCGTGTTTGGTATCCATGTACTCGGTATAATATCATCTTTTTTATTTATTCAAACATTTGGGCAGTATAGTGTGTTTTAGTGCATTAAAATTAAAAAAGTGTTTTTTTCCCAAAAAATTGTGTTTGAAAAATCACTGCGCAAATACTGTGTGAAAAAAAACACCCACCATTTTAATCTGTAGGGCCTTTGCTTTTAAAAAAAATATGTAATTTTTGTGGGTTCAAAGTAATTTTATAGCAAAAAAAATGTTTTTTATGTAAACAAAAAGTGTCAGAAAGGGCTTTGTCTTCAAGTGGTTAGAAGAGTGGGTGATGTGTGACATAAGCTTCTAATGTTGTGCCTAAAATGCCAGGACAGTTCAAACCCCCCCTCCCAAATGACCCCTTTTTGGAAAGTAGACACCCCAAGCTAATTGCTGATAGGCATGTTGAGTCCATGGAATATTTTATATTTTGCTACAATTTTCGAGAAAATGATAAACTTTTTTTTTTTGCACAAAGTTGTCACCAAATGATATATTGCTCAAACATGCCATAGGCATATGTGGAATTTCACCCCAAAATACATTCTGCTGCTTCTCCTGAGTACGGGGATACCATATGAGTGAGACTTTTTGGAAGCCTAGTCGTGTACAGGACCCCGAAAACCAATCACAGCCTTCAGGCTTTCTAAGGGCGTAAAATGGTGATTTCACTCCTCACTACCTATCACAGTTTCGGAGGCTATGAAATGTCAAGATAGCACAACAAACCCCCCCCCCAAGTGACCCCATTTTGGAAAGTAGACACTTCAAGGTACTTGCTAAGAAGCGTGGTGAGTATTTTGCAGCTCTTATTTGTTTTTGAAAATGAAGAAAGAAAAGAAAAATAGAAAAATGTATTTGTTTTTCTTTTTTCAATTTTCAAAACTTTGTGACAAAAAGCGAGATCTGCAAAATACTCAACATTCCTCTCAGAAAACAGCTTGGGGTGTCTACTTTCCAAAATGGGGTCATTTAGGGGGGGGGTTGTGCTATCTGGGCATTTCATGGCCTCCGAAACTGTGATAGGTAGTGAGGAGTGAAATCAAAAATTTATGTCCTTTGAAATTCTGAAAGTGGTGCTTGGCTTTCGGGGTCCTGTACGCGGCTAGGCTCCCAAAAAGTCTCATACATGTGGTATCCCCATACTCAGGAGAAGCAGGGGAATGTATTGTAACATTGTGTAAGTTTTTTTTTGTAATTTTTCAATCATTTGTGACAAAAAAATAAAATATTCAATGGGCTCAACATGCCTCTCAGCAAGTTCCTTGGGGTGTCTACTTTCCAAAATGAGGTAATTTAAGGGGGGTTTGTACTGCCCTGCCATTTTAGGACCTCCAGAAATTAGATAGGCAGTCATAAACTAAAAGCTGCGTAAATTCCAGAAAATGTACCCTAGTTTGTAGACGCTATAACTTTTGTGCAAACCAATAAATATACGCTTTTACCAAAGACATGTGGCTGAATACATTTTGGCCTAAATGTATGACTAAAATTGAGTTTATTGGATTTTTTTAATAACAAAAACTAGACAATATCACTTTTTTTCAAAATTTTCGGTCTTTTTCCGTTTATATCGCAAAAAATAAAATCGCAGAGGCAATCAAATACCATCAAAAGAAAGCTCTATTTGTGGGAAAAAAGGACGCAAATTTTGTTTAGGTACAGCATTGCATGACCCCGCAATTACCAGTTAAAGCAGCGCAGTGCCAAATTGTAAAAAGTGCTCTGGTCATTGAGCAGCCAAATCTTCCGGGGCTGAAGTGGTTAAATATGTTTTGTTATACAAAGTCTTATCTATATGTTTTATTTTAGATAGTGAGACCTGTTTTTTTCCAACAAGCCCTGAATGTGTCCTGAAGAAGCTAAATAGTGAAACGCGTTGATGCACAGGGGCATGTTTTTCCATGTTATGTGTTATGTATTATGTTTAGAGTATATTATATGTTTTTAATTCTTTTTTTTTTTTGTCATAAATAAAATATTTTTTATACTTACTACTGTCCAACGTGCATCTAAAGTCCAACCTTGGGTTATTTTTTCCCATTTTTCTGTTCTTACCAAATTTCCTATACGGATGTGGCCATAGGAGTGCTTTCTTTTGTATTGGTCAGGTACTCTAAATATACCACTGGTAAAAAAAAGTGTCCCTGAAAATATTTTTTAAATGTTGGCAACTATGCACTTGGGCACTGCCCAAGGGCCACCGGGTCAGTAGGAGGCCCCATGAGAGGCTCCTGGGATCCTGTGATATTAAAGCAGTAGTAAGCTTTGCTAACATTACTACTTTTTAGAGGCCCTGAGGTAGGTTATGCCATAATGTACAAGTATGCACAGCATATTAGCACATTAGGGTACACTTACCTGTCAGACAGAGCCCTCCAGCACTGCGCTGTGATCAATCGGCGGGTCCCGGGCGCTTCCATCTTCACCCGGTCTTCCTTCCGGGTTCTGAGCCTTCGGTCACTTGCCTTGTCCGAGCTGCATTGATGTCACTCCCACGCATGCTCATTCGTATCCTCTCTCTCTCTCTCTATTTCCCCCTCTCTCTCTCATCCTCCCTACCTTACCCCTCAACCCTCTCTCATACCCTTTCTTTCTCTCTCATCCTCCCTCTCTCTATTTAATTTAATTTGTTATAACAAAAAACTGTTTGCATTTTTATTTTTTATTTTTATTTTTTATAAAAAAGCCCCACCAAAATCCTCAACTCCAGGCCCATGATGTTCTTAATCCGGCCCTGCAGGCTGGGCTATGACAGATAGACACTATTACAAATCCTTTCTTAGATATAACTGCTCCCTTTTACGTATTTTATTTGTGTATTTAGCTGTTTGTCAACAGTATAGCTTTAAATACCAATTACCAGAAAAAGCAAAGGCAATACCATTAACATGAACTGACCCTAAATTAAAATACATTATTGTATAATAATATTTAACTGAAAGAAATGAACATCAGAAAAAACAAGTACATGAAATGAGTTACAGAGACATTTTGTTTCATAATAGAGCCTAAGTTAATCATCAGCTGTTAACATTCTTTTAAGCAAATTAGTGGCAATCTCATAGGAGAATGACCTTGATTAGAGTGGGACAGGAAGGGAATAATAACAGGTGAGGATAGATAGACATGACATGCATTGTCGAGACAGTACGTGGCATCACATGTCACTGGACAGCGCTACCTAATATGTTGTCATTCTGGCATGATATTATGAATAAAAGAATCCGAACAAGCTACTGTAGGTGAGTGGGCCAAAGGGAGGGTAAGGAAATAGTGCATGCTTGTCAGCATTGGATGCATAAATGTTTCAAGCCCAAATCATTTTCTTAAGAGGCCAAATCCACGTGAAGGTCCTCATCTGGTTACCATGCACACCAAGTTCATGCTCGTGGCATGTGCTCGGCCGGAGGCAACTCAGTAATACATTTCTTTGCTGTAATACTTGTGTCAGTGGAGACACATGGCAATGTAAGTACATGACTTTGTTTTAATGCCCAAATACATTTTAAATGGTTTTACACTATGTTTCCTTTCTTCTTGTTTTCTCCATTATTTAAATTACAGTATCTCACAAAAGTGAGTACACCCCTCACATTTTTGTAAATATTTTATTATATCTTTTCATGTGACAACACTGAAGAAATGACACTTTGCTACAATGTAAAGTATAACAATGCTTGTATAACAGTGTAAATTTGCTGTCCCCCCAAAATATCTCAATACACAGCCATTAACGTCTAAACTGCTGGCAACAAAAGTGAGTACACCCCTAAGTGAAAATGTCCAAATTGGGCCCAGTTAGCCATTTTCCCATTAAGTAAGGGAATGAAGGGTAAGAGACCCTCAAAATGCCCAGCTCAAGAGGAGCAGTGATAAACTGGAAGGACACCATGGCAATTTCAGTTTTTTAGACAAAACATTAATAACAAAATGTGTCGGGAGGAATTAATCTAATGATAAACAATGTGATCACAATTATTTTTTAATCTGTTTTCCGAACATGGTAAAATGAAGGTTACATTTAACCGTGTATTACACAAATTGAATATACTTTGACAGTGGAAACAGTGCATTTAAAAAGGGGAAATTAAGTAAAATGTCCTCATTAAAGGAAATATATCTGTGGATATATATTAGAATTAGGATGTGATATTGAGATGATCACTTGAGTATTCATTTCTGATATTATTAATAAATATAGATATATTGTAACTGGTTTAGACAACATTTGGATGGAAATTAAATCCAGGTTATTGGGGAAATTTGTAAAATGGGATTAGTTTAGATTAGGATAACAATTTTGTAATTTTAAATTTATAAAATAAACCCTTATTGAGAGAAAAAAAGATTAAGGTGAGGTTGTTAATTGGAATACAGCTGCCATAATACTTAACAAAGCCAAGATGGATGGGATACATAAGAAGTTTTTCTAAAAAAATGAAATCTAAAGGTCCGATAATAACTTGATGTGTGGTCCATGATGAGAGAGTAATAATAAATAAAATTTAAATATAACAGACCCATGACATAAAGTCCACACACCCTGTTAGGATAGATGCCACCTGCAGCCAGCTGTTTTATAGTTTTTGATCTGTCTGAGAGCTTTCTGTTCTGTCATATACAGATTGTTGGTCCTTTTGTTTTTATTTATTTTTATTTTTGAAATCCAAAGCAGAATGTGTGGATTGTGAAGCTGTAGCTTTATGCAAAGGTGCTATTAGACAAAGTTACAGACGTTATTTTGGTCAAATATTTCATTTTTAATGGTCCCACATTCTGCGTAGCAAATATACAGCTAACTAAATGTTTGTCTAATGAAAGGTTCAAAATATAAATTTGTTTTGTTTGTTTATGTACAAATCTAACAATGAAAAGTGTGTACATTTGAATCCAGCCACCTTATTGCCTCTATTGAAGGAGACGGGAGACAACGGAAAACCACATATGTTAAATTGATGACGTAGGAATCAGCTGCTGTGAGCCCAGTGCAGGACACACTCCCTGAAGACCCAGATATTTAATCTTTTGTACATTTGATCCCGGCTTTATACTGAGGATGGCAATACCCTTACTGAGTATGCAGTTTATCACCCAGAAGGATACTCTGTATTCAGAGTCATTGGATCCTTTTCCCTCAGCTCAAGAAGCAGAGTTCCATGTTTTAGCAAAGCCTGTGAGCTATAAAAAGAGTATATATATATATATATATATATATATATATATATATATATATATATATATATATATATATATATATATATATATATATGTGTATATAGTTAGTCAAGATATAGAGAGCTTTTGGTTCCATTTGAAGGGCCAGAGGTTTGTTTTTACTTCGGCAGGTAAACCAATCAAGCATGCTAAGTTAAATTGATTGGCTGGGTTCAGCCGTCCAGCTTCTTGCTGAGGTAGCCATGCAAACATTAAAATTCACACATGGAAGCAGACCAGGCGACTAAGGATGCTGCATTACAGCCCCGGACACTTGCTGGGTCTGTGCAACTCACAGATTCCACCCTAGTCCTGGCCCAGTATAGCTGGGATTAATAATTCAACTTTAAGGACCCCAGAATGAGAAGAACAAGTGGTCCACAGGGGGCAACTTCTTATGAAACAGGACTTTGGAAAAATTAGACCTTTTATGTCTGCCAGTTACTCCCTCCAGCTTGACAGATGGACCGTGTCATCAGTCACAAGCGGTTATGGCTGCCTTAGTAAATGAGCATAGGATAGAGCCAGGGTTCTCCACAGTTGTTTTTTTATAACATACCACTTCTTGTTTTACCTGTTACCAAAGGTGTTACCAAAAGCTGAACGTCCCTTCCAGGGATTACAAAAAGATATATCCAGATGCCCAAGTCAGGATCTTACGAGTATGCATTTTGTCAGTATGGACATGTTTTCTGGATGTCCATTGGCAAATGCTACTGCAAAGGCCACAGTAAAAAGTGTTATCAGAAGTAGTTTTTAAGTACAGAGTGCCAGAATCTACAGGAAGTAACAGGAAATAATTTGCATAGGAGAGTCCTTACTAGAAGTTTTGAGGTTTTATTTTTACATCCCCTACTGTCTACAATGTAGCTGAAAAAGTAGACTAATGTAGCGCTGGTAGATTTGTGATCTACCATATGTTAGGTAAATTTAGTAACTTAGGAACGTTAGGAAGGTTAGGTTTGCCTCTGTTCCAGCTTGGCTGACGTTGTGTGTGTTTCCATACTGACCGGTGGTTGTCACTGTTATCACTGGTCAGTGCTCTTCTGTCCAGGAGACAACTCGGTGGAGGTGGTCCTCCGAGTTGCATTCTGGGTGAGGGTATTTATGGGATAGACGCCATATTGTGGGGTTCATTTTACAGCCACCTGCTTGCCCTCCTGGCCGACAGGTATGCGTTAGAGAGCAATCTCGTGATCCTCCGTTCCGGATGTCCACGTCGCTGCGGTGCAGGGGTGGGCCCAGAAGCTTGTCTGGGGCCTACCACAGCAGCCGAGGAATGGTCCTCAGCTGTCTATCCCGAGTGAAGAAGCTGGACAACTGAGGAGATCCCAGGGGAGGACCCGTCATGGAAGGATCATGCAGTGTGCTGGTCTGGAGAGGGGCCTGGTGACTCGGTTGGAGGACGTATCCTAAAGTAACTATACAGCATAGTGTTGCCGGGTTGGCTTAAAGGTTCAAGCACTGTGACTGACGTTCATTGCAGGAAGACCAATACATCCTGTGGCAGAGGATCATACAGGTTTATCCTAAACAAGTCTGTGACAGAGACTTTTGTTCGTGCTACGTACTGGCTGCTAGGCAAGTGAGAGAGGTCTATCCAGGCGAGCAAAGAGTGTGTCCCACGGGGGGAGCGCATCCTATTGTAATATCCAAATTCTACCAGGACATTTGTCAAGAATCTTATAAGAAGATATTTGAGTTTCTTCTGCAGTTTCCTCTCTGCCTCTTTCTTGCTACTTCCTTAGTAAATTGTTTACTAAAGCATTGAAAAGGTACTCAAGTGTTGGTGAGTGTATCGTCCAGAGGTAAACTCAACGGAACCCTAGACCCGGTGCCGGTGAAACAGAGGGAAGGAGAGCAAAGGTAACAAGCCGGCTTAAATCAGCAGCTCCGTCGAGAGTGAGTGCTACATGTGGGGGCGTCGTCCGGGATTTGTTGCCCATCAATTCTCGCAACCCAGAGAAGTGTTTTACCGGGAGTTTACGGAGAGAGCTGGACTTTGAAAAAATTCTTCAGGAAGAGAAAAGGTTAAATGGCAGGACTTTATTTCTGAATGCGTAGACGGCGGGCACCAGTGAAGGCCCGGGAGCTACGTGACCAAAAGAACAAGTGGGAGGAGTCTACCCTACTTGCTACCGCATGGGACGCCTGTATGTGTTTGGCACCAGAGGGAAAGAGAGGCCTCATGATCGTGCTGAGAAGATCAGAGTGTGGCCATGTCTTTTCCGGCGATGCAGCCAGTCATGGGACCAAGAATGTTCCCTGCAAGCACCGTGATTAATACTGTGCTATCTGGAACTCTGCTTACAGATACTGGAGTTCATTTAAAGCCGCAGGGGAGGTTTGTCCTGTATACCTCAGGAGATATTGAGGGACTGGGCATGATCTGCCACCAATGTGAAGGACTGGCTGTACATCTCCGTCCGTTTGGCTGATGTCCGCAATGTGGAGAGTACTTGTTTGTGGTGGAGCAACCTACCACGTCGCCCCGTGCTTATCGGATGGATTGGGCAACAGGTAGCGCCACAGTAGAAGCTGCTACTGCTACAGAGAGAGAACGACAGGCCACCACTTCGCCTGTTGCTGCTGAGAATGTTCCGGAAAGAGACACTGCTGCTGTCGTCTACTGTCGTCTACTCAGGGGACATTACTTTGATTTCTGCGTCCACTACACCTACTCCTGTTTTACCTGCTCAAAGGGAGGTGGGATATGTGAAGGCTTCCCGCGGCTGTGGTCGAGGCCTACCTCAGAGGTTACCTGAACTGGAGCTACCAGAGTCCATGTCAGGAACAGGTAAGCCACTGATGGGGAATGTATCTGGGACTGTAAATAAATATCTACCAGCGGAAGAGTTGGGAGATTCGGAAATAGAATCCATGTCGGATCTTACCGGGGATGATGACCTATTTGAGACTATGTCACAAGAGCTGTTATGGTCACAAGGTGAAGATGTTGCCTCTGCTATGACTTTCCCTGAATGGACAGCCCTGAGTTCTGGGAAGACGTCACCCTGTGTGTAGCCATACAGTACTATTACTGGGACTTTGCCAAAAGTTGCTAGTTCACTACAGACACTGGGTCTATGGTGAGCAAATCATTGGATTCCTGTGTACCGCCTGGTATGGGGAGGGACAGATCTTTGCCCAAACTTGCACGTTTACAAAGAATGTTGAACAAGCTTGTAGCTGCCGAGTATGGTTTGGAGTTCCCCCATGTGCCCCAGGATATAATGCAGGTGATTGAAACTAACCGGGAACTTTGGTACGGTGAGGCTGTTTAGGACTACTTGTCTGTGCCTAAGCCCTTCCGAAAGACTGGATGTTCTGTTAAGATGGATGAAGGGATGTTTAATAATAGCGGCGTTTTACCGCTGACGCTGACCCTGCCCCAGTGTGCAAGGGCTCTATATGTTTGCATTCTTTCAAGTCCTGATTAGAATTAGCCTGCCTATGTTATGCCCCTTGTTGACATAAACGTACAATTGTAATATTAATGTGATACCTACGTAATCATGTGTATAAAAACATTCAATTGTCTAATAATAAAGCAGAACAGTTATTTGGAAAGATGCGGAGTGTATCTTTGTGTCTGTTCCCTACTGCGATAGTTATTATTAATTTGGAACTAGACATGTGCAATTCATTTCGTAACGAATCAAAATTCGGCCGAATTTTGCATCTTTTGGACATTCGGATGCATCTGAATGTCCGAATAAAAAAAATAACGAATTTCAACTAATACAAAAGAAATTATAGCGAATATAACAAATGAATTGGACATGATTCGGTAATTCGTTAAAGATCTAATGAAACAAAAGGTCAACGCAAATTAAATCTTACAGTCCAATCAGCTGATTAATATTGTGCTGGAGGTTGGATTACTGGCAAAGTGCATTCTTGAGAACTGAGTGAGAAGGGTGTTGTATTGTATTTGAGCAGAGGAGAAGAGATACTGTCATTGTGTGTGTTAATAGATTCAATAAACAAACTACTTTCCAAACTACAAATCATTATCACAAATCAATATACATAAATAAATGTTGAATTTCTACTAATATGAAAGAAATTATAGCGGATATAACAAATGCATTTGACATGATTCGGTAGTTTGTTAAAGATCTAATGAACAAAAGGTCAACTCAAAGTAAATCTTACAGTCCGATCAGCTGATTAATTTTGTGCTGGAGGTTGGATTACTGGCAAAGTGCATTCCTGAGAACTGAGTGAGAAGGGTGTTGTATTGTATCTGAGCAGAGGAGAAGAGATATTGTCATTGCGTGTGTTAATAGATTCAATAAACAAACGACTTTCCAAACTACAAATCATTATCATGAATATATATACATACATAAGTATCGAATTTCAACTAATACGAAAGAAATTATAGCGGATATAACGAATGAATTTGACATGATTTGAGATTCAGTATAACGAATATCGACACTCTACAGAAATAACGAATTATCCAAAAATGAATTCACATAACATAAGAATATAACAGAACGAAATTATGTATTGACATAATGACAACGAACCGAAACTAAACAAAATTTTCCGTTGTGCGCAAGTGTATTTGGAACCACTAATCAATATGAGGATAGGAGTTGCCTATCTATAAAATTCCATGTCACTATTCACCAGCTGCTCCTACGGGGGTAGTGCTACATTATGTTTTTTTCATATTATGAACTTTAATTTTTTTTTTTGCATAAATTTATACCTAAGGGGATTTTAAGCCCTGGAGTGTTTTGTCACACATTCTTTTGCCCATATTTTGATTTTTGCACATTGCACATAGCACTTTATGATGCATATTTATTTATGAGTGTTTATATTGTATGCAATAATTCTTTGGATTGTATGAATTGAATTTTGGCATATATTGCACTTTATATTTATATGATATACAGTATGAGTTTAGAGAACGTGAACAAACCAGGGATAATAGTGATAGCGCTGTTCATTTTCTAGATAATTTACAATTGTTAAATGCGTAAGTGACCTACGTAAGTCCTGCAAGCTTACATCTTTGTGTTTCAATATTTTAATTCAAGTTTATCAAGTTACACACAGCTCAATATAATATAACAGGTACAAACAGCTTAAACATACACATCATATCTTCAGCTTAGTATTGTGTATCTAAGCGTTATGTGCAAGTTCAGTATGTAAATATAGGTATAGGACATAAGAATGAGATATCAATTCTATGGGCTGTGGCTAGTTATTGTTAACAAAAAGCCATTCGAACGAAATCAGTGTCGAATGATGATAATGCTATGGTTAAATTAGTTAAACATTATTCAAGTGGTCGTTGACAGCAATTGAAGTTCTAGGAATTCACCTTGTAGTGCAATAGACCAAAGAGCAGATCATTGGCCAGTTCAGTTTTTATCATCCCATAATAAGACAAATTTACAGAAAGAAAAGTGAAAATCAAGGGAAAAGAAGAAGAAGCAAAACAAGAAAAAAGTATAAGAGAAAAGGTGTTAGAGGTCCCTTTCATCAATAATTCTCTTTTTCAGTCACACAACATAATTATATTGTATCCAAGGTTGCCACAGTGGTTCATATATAGCTTGAACATCATTGGTCATGGTCTAATTGAGTTTGTGTTTGATTAGTTAGATGGAGACCGTTGTTTTTCTCCAACTTCAAGCAAGATCTATCTTGGCTGCTAGGAAACTGCTGTCTACCAATACCTTTGGGCATGTCAGGGAAATTATACAGTATTATTGCCTCTATAGGTGGCCTTTACTAAAGTTCGATGTGTTAATCAGGATAAACACCCTGATCCAAAATCCTTGTGGTTTTGGATATGCCCACCAGACATGCATCATAGAGCCTTCCTCCTAGCAACCCCTAAAGCAGAAAAAGCTAATGGAGCTAAGGCTTGCATCTTCAAAAAGATAAGTTAGCTAGTAAAAGGTATCACAAAAACTTCAAACTTTCTGCATGCATTGTTGCTACCCTGGAAAAGCTGAACGACATTACTAAAATCAGGACAAAGTGCTGCAGCAGCATGTTGGGAATATTTCTTGTCGGTGGCATTAGCAGGAAAGTCTAGACATACTCTTTTCATTGGATTACCTAATAATACCACCCTTGTTTTGTCAATAGAGAAAAGGAGGCAGTGTAGCATTAAACTAAGCAGTAAATGCACAGCAAATTATTTTGATTTCACGTGCAACGGGAACATCACCTGAGCCAAAAAGTCACCTTATCCTATAGCAGACAAGACCCTCATTAGAATTGGAACTCCATAACAATTTGTAATAGCTCTGGAGGTGTTCACACCGATTCCACGAATTGAGGGGGAAAAGGCAAAGGGAGAACATTGCTAGAAACAGCTTGTAGTTAATGGCCATAACAACCAGCTTGCCAAATCTGTGAAACATCATGCCACCTGATATTTACCAAGTCTATATTATCCAGATGTTAAACACTAAAGTAGAAATACATATCATGTAGGTAACAATGGTTGTAGGGGAAAGGGAAAAGGCCATCAATAAGCTGACCATTAAAACCCCTTGTCAAGTTTTTAGTGTTGTCTCTATTAGGCCTCATTCACACAAGGCAGATCCGTTCAACGGAGTCTGCCAGGTCAGCAGATCTCCCCATTGATCTCTGCTGACCCGGCAGATGACAGGTCCGTCTCCGCTCACTGAGCGGGAGGGGCCTGTCAGAGCGCTGCTGATTCCTATAGAGAGATCGAATGAAAACAGACAGCATGTCCGTTTTTATCAGATCTCATCCGATCCACCAAGATGGATGGCCAGCGTATCACCATACATCTGATTTTAGCGGTTCAGATGGCAGACGGGTGTCAGCGGACACATCTCCGCGGACATCTGTCTCGCCATAGGAGTCAATGGATGTCCCGCTCGGATCCACCTGAAAAACGGACAGGTGGATCCGAGCGGACAGTGGGCTTGCCACGTGAAAGGGGCCTTAGGTAGATTTACTCTATGCTATGAGTGCTGGTGACCACTGTCACTGGGACTGAAAGTGTGGGACAAATCTTCAATTTTTAAGCTTAAGCTAAACAGGATTAGAAGGCAAATCTTCAAACAGAAACACTTGTTCCTGTGACAAATCTCTAAAAGGGGATTTACCTCAATTTGAAGAGATTTCTTGTGTGTACAGGACAGGAAGCAAAGGGAAATCTCTTAGATTGAACATAGATGCCAAAAAAATACAGCAGATATTTTAATTTAACCATTCCTTACTTTTCCTAAAACTAGAAAAATGGCTTTGTGTGTGTGTGTATATATATATATATATATATATATATATATACTTTAACCGGAGGATTTCAGAACAACCTCTCTTCTGTTCTCACAGAAGCAAGGTTATAGGTGGGATTTGTTATAAAAATTGGAAGATCAGAAAAAGATAAGTGCGCTAAACGTGCAGGTACTAGAATATGTCAAATAATGCAAATACTGTCAAATATCTGCTCCATGGCATCCAAAACATAGAAGACAAAGGTGTATTATATCCAGGATTTCAACATTATGTTAGAATTTTCAGAGCTGCGTAAATCACTAAAGCATAATTGCAATTTAAACTTCCCCCTTTAATATTAGTGTTGAAATGCTATATATTACATTACATAAAGGAGGTTGTTAACATGTTTTACAAGCATTCACAGGGATAATAACAAGTAAAAACATGCTTAACTGCAGACACATTACTTCCTATTAGCAGCACAAGATACAGTGTATGATGACAGGCATACCTTGCAATAAGGCTGAGTTCACACATAATACGGATGCGGCTCACAGCAGAGGTCCGGTGTGCCCCTGTTCTCCAATTCAAGGACAAATCAGGCCCAAAGTTTTGCCTGAATTCAGACCTGAAATGGAGCCAAAGATGCAGAGGACCCCTGTGCAATCCGCTCCGCAGCTGCCACAGAGATGTGTGAACCGGCTCTATTGAGAGTCATGGCAGAATGGAGATCCGATCATAGCCAACACCTCCTAAGCACTACATTGTGTATAAGCAAGTGTAGAAAATGTTGTGGTCAGGAGTATGTAAAGCACGGTGCAATTACCATATGTACAGTATGTAACTTACAACAGTAAGGGGTATGTATCGAACCAGCACACTGTATGTGCAATGTACACAGTATGTGACAAAATTCTTGACTGCTTAACTGTATGCTGTGCTCTAACTGCTGCACTCCCAGCATACAAAGTGCAGAGGTCAGGAGAACTTAAAGTGTTATGTAAACCCAGTAATATGAAAATAGTTCATCTGCCCCCCCACAGTGCCCACAGCTTATAAATCTTTATTTTACATTAAAATATTGCCACTATATACCTTTTTGGCTGATCTGTATACCACAGTTACATCAAAAGAGGCACAGTTTCTCTAGTGCTGAGAGTTCAGGTAGGAGAAGATTTCCACTGCAGCCTGTATACACGCCCACATGTGTGATGCTAATATCATGTGACCTGGCTATCTCTGAGAACAGGTAACTGTTCTCTCCAGCATAAAAGACACAACTGAATGTGCAGGTTGGCTACCCTGCCTGTGTTAGCTGGCTTTCTCCAGATAGACAGTGCAGGAGGGAAGGATCTATGCATACAGGATAAAACAGCCTTTTGACACAATGCAGAGGATTAACCCCTTAAGTTCCACAGTGAGTATAACAAGCATGCTATGCTGCATATATAGGCAGATTTTACTGTTGTGGGTTTAGTAACACTTTAAAGCGAAACTATACTGCATCTGAGCACCACAAACCAAAAACACTATTCATTTTTAATACAGTCATTTCTCTGATGTTGCTGAGAAATCACTTTGGAAAACATCCCCATAGTATTTCTAGCCATGTCCATTTTGAGTAAAAGCAGGTGATTCATGTAGCATTTACTTCCCGGAATCCAACTACCCTTAGCTCAGGTATGCAGGCAGGATTGCGTGATTAGCTGAGAAAACCCCCCCCCATAAAAATTCCAGGGATGTATTACATCGGGAGCTTAGGCCTTGAAACCAGGACGTAACTTAAGAAATGTAAAAAAAAAAGTTTAAAACAAGTAACATACTATCTATTTACTAATGCTAGCGGCATAAGGATTAAAAATAGTTAGTGTTGATTGAGGGAGGGAAGTTCTACCCACTCTGCACACTATTTCTACTACTGTACACCCAGCACTAAACACTCCTTTCACCACTGTTTGCCCTGCACATCTCTTCCATCGCTGCACCCTCTGCCACTGTTCCCTCTCATCCCTCACTCCCCAAACACTTTTGCACCACTGTACCTCTGTCAACACTGTTACCCCTTTCATGCTTCTGCACCCAACCCTTGTCATTCTTCTGCAGAGGGAACTAAATTGTTCATACAGAACATAAGACCAAAGACATCAAATTGTACATAGTCTTATAGCAACCACTCAAATTTAAACTTCCATGATCCAGTTGTTCTTTTCAATGGCAATTTTAAATTTGATTGGTTGCTCTAGGACAGTATATATTTCTGGTTCTTGGATGAGTCAGGGCCCATTTTATGCCTTTACATTGTTTGAGAATGATATAGCATACGCTGAAATATCACCCTCCAATATTAACACTATGGTTTTTCCATTAACACACTCTATTGTATCAAGGCACATTTTTAGCTCCATCAGACCATCATTCAGTACAAACAAAACAGCAGACCATACTTTGGTCATCCTGCATTTCAGCCCACAACAGAACAATGAAATTATGACATCACCTGTCAGATCCACTTTTATAAAGACAACAATTATTACAAGTCTCAGCCCCATATTCCTATAATTATGGCTATAACAAAGTATGCTTATGTTGGCAAGGAGAATAAACGTTGTCTAGAGACTGGAAATATCGCTTTCTTTACTGCATAGCTGAACAGCTTCTTGTACATGATTTTTTTTTCTTTAAAGGGCAAATGCCTTAGTACAGATTCCATAGCACTCTAACCTAAACTAACCTAGAAACCCCCAATCAGTATGACAGCCGGGGTTTCCTGGCATCACTCTGCTACTATGTGAGGTTCGCTGCAAAGACGCAATGACCCATGGCATATAGGCCATGCATACCAATATTGTTTAAAAATCTGTGCCAAGTTATTCAATGTAGATCCCAATGTTTCAGAAAGCTCAACCACTTTGACACCCATGTTTTGGAGTAGAAGTGCTCAATTTGAAATTTGTGAATTAATGTTCTGTTATCTAACCTTACCAAGTTGATGTCAAATTCTAACTGAATGCATTTAACCACATGACCACCAGACCAGGGCATTGTTAGCTATTCAGCACTGTACTAATCTAACTGGCAATTGCATGGTCATGCAATACTGTATGCAAATTACATTTCTATAATTTATTTTCACACAAATAGAGCTTTCTTTTGGTGATATTTATTCATCACTGGGTTTTCTATTGCTTGCTAAATAACGAAAAATACCAACAGTTTTGAAAAAAAAAGGTTTTTCTTAGTTTCTGTGATAAAATTTTGCAAACAAATAATCTTTCTTCATAAATGTAGGCCAAAATGTAAATATGTATAAACCTTGCACCAAAAATTGTGTAAGTAATTAAATTAAATTAAATAACCAGAAACTCTCATCTAGTTTAGGCCAAAATGTAGTCTGCTACATATCTTTGGTATAAATAACCCAAACCAGTGTATATTATTTAGTCTGTGTGAAAGTTATAAAGTATACAATTTTTTTTTTACATTTTATTTTTTATTATTTTTATATCCTGTCATCAGAGTAGTTTGATAGTGACACTGTACTACTCTGGGGGGTGATCAGAGATTTTTTTTTGTAAGCTATTGTTGCTTATAACGGTGATGATCACTGTTATAAGCTATAGTTTTAGCTGTCTTTAATGGCTTTAATTCATGTCAGCTTGATTATTATTGTGATCTGTGATTGGCTACAGCTAATCACATGGTACATAGTTCTGTGATTGACCCAGGTACCATGTGATAGCTGTGGGCCAATCACAGCATCACAATACTAAGCAAAACAGTTGTGAATGGAAGGCCTTCATGACTCTTTAGGTGACATTCTAATCATGTAATCGCTATGACCAATCATAGCAATCACATGATACCCAGCCACTCACAGAGGCCTGGTACTGATTACTGTGATCCACAGTGTCCATCAAAGAGAAGCCACTCCCTGTGGCATAACATGTAAGGGGTAGGAGCCAGTGACATAAGGCGTCTTTTCTAACACTGAGCAGAATCCAGCTTTTAAGGGGACAGTATTAAAGCAATACTTATGGTCTCCACATGCTGCAGCCTCTTTCTTTGATGCCCCTGTGGTGGTTTGGAAATTGAAATATGCAATTGATTTGTAGTGCAACAGAAAATGTACACTTTCTTTGTGAGTGCATTTTTTAACGGTTGTTTTTTATTATATTAGTGTTTATACCTTTTGTTTCCACGTGACCCTCCCTTCTAGATTGTAAACTCTAAGGAGCAGGGCCCTCTGATCCCTCCTGTATTGATTTGTATTGTAACTGTACTGTCTGCCCTCATGTTGTAAAGCGTTCCGCAAACTGTTGGCGCTATATAAATCCTGTATAATAATAATAAATAATAATAATAATAATAATATATGGAAAGCACTATGATTGTTTATGTTTTATTCCCAAGCATTTCCTTTGGATTTGTGAAAACACTTGATTGGATCAAGAGAGATATCAATCCATTTGATACATCTGATTACACCTCTTAAAGGGGCATGCACAAATTACTTATTGAACAAAGTGAGGTGAGCTGCTAATGGTGGTGGTGTGTGCAGCACTTTGGGTGTTTATTTCACAGAAGAAGTAAGAAGTTGAGGATAACCACTTAGTGACCCGACACCTGCGCTTTTTTAAATTTTTTTATTTTGTCAGTTGATTTCTTATTGGACTTTCACCATATATTGTTGGTTATATTGCAGCACTAAATCATTGTATTTTTATTATTGGTTTTTGGAGTGTGTGGTACACTTGTGGATTTCGGCAGCAGTACGTTAAATTTTTTGTGAACGCAATAGGTGTGAACAAGGGGATTTCTGTTAACTTAATGGGAAATGATGTAATTGGGTGTTAGGTCCCCTTTTAGACAAGGCCTTCCTATAGTGATGTAATGGGTGGAGTTAGTGCCCATATAAATGCCAGAAGGGGTGGGGTCTGGTGTTTTGGGAAATGAGAACCAAACACCCCAAAGCTATATATATGTAGACAGATACTGCAGAGGCTCTGCATGGGGTTGAAGTCCCAGGAGAAGTGTAGACAAGGCCTTCCTATAGTGATGTAATGGGTGGAGTTAGTGCCCATATAAATGCCAGAAGGGGTGGGGTCTGGTGTTTTGGGAAATGAGAACCAAACACCCCAAAGCTATATATATGTAGACAGATACTGCAGAGGCTCTGCATGGGGTTGAAGTCCCAGGAGAAGTGTACAGTATTCAGTAGGTGCAGCTGCAGCAGTCCTGTCTCTGATATGATGTGCAGGGAGTCGAGAGCTGGATGCATATAGCCTAATTGGCCAGTTCAGAGACTTCTCAATGACTACTTATGACCTTGAGAAGAAGAAAGTGACAATTGGAAGTGTACCCACCTGGGACGAGCCACCATGGAGTGGAACATGGACAGACAGGCTGGTATACTACACCTTGTTAATTTCGGCTGACAGAGCATGGTGCTTCACCTTGTGAATCTCAGTTTTAATGGTGCTGAATGCTACAGAATTTAGTATACAGGGAGATGGATCCCAAGACTGTGGTGCTCCCAAGGAGAGGAGGCGCTAATGGGAAGATGGCTAAGTGATGTAAAATGTTCAACTTTCACAAATGCCTGCTACAGCTTGTCTACTTTTGTGTATAGCAATGTATGCCAAAAGACACCTGTCAGTATGTCTATGTGATATTAAAGTGCAGAAATTATAACTCTTGTTTGGATATTCCTTTCTTGTGAATATACAGGCTAAATGCTGAGGTTGTCATGGGTAAAGAGTTGGGCACAAAATGGCGTTGTTGTCCTATCCAACAGGAAGCGGGGTGGGAGCTTAAGCAATTTGGCGGCAACAGTTGGCCAATCAGACGCCCCTTTATATATTGACCTCTATAAAATATGTCTAACTACCACAAGTGATTTAGTGCACTAAACTATAAATTCAACCTCTAAATTATTGCATGTTATTTTGTAAGGCCAGTAAAAAGAAAAAAATATCTGTGAAAAATGTTTTTGGATGTTTCCAATCATTTTTACATTCTTATGCCCCGTACACACGGTCGGACTTTGTTCGGACATTCCGACAACAAAATCCTGGGATTTTTTCCGTCGGATGTTGGCTCAAACTTGTCTTGCATACACACGGTCACACAAAGTTGTCGGAAAATCCGATCGTTCTAAACGCGGTGACGTAAAACACGTACGCCGGGACTATAAACGGGGCAGTGGCCAATAGCTTTCATCTCTTTATTTATTCTGAGCATGCGTGGCACTTTGTCCGTCGGATTTGTGTACACACGATCGGAATTTCCGACAACGGATTTTGTTGTTGGAAAATTTTATCTCCTGCTGTCCAACTTTGTGTGTCGGAAAATCCGATGGAAAATGTCCGATGGAGCCCACACATGGTCGGAATTTCCGACAACACGCTCCGATCGGACATTTTCCATCGGAAAATCCGACCGTGTGTACGGGGCATTATTCTTCGCACTCTCCATAAGACCCCTTTCACACTGAGCGCTTGTGCCATTAGCAATAAAGCACAGCTCATTTTTGCGGCGCTTTAGCATCCTATTTTGCTGCGCTTTCAAATCACTTTTATGGTGCTTTGGAAGCACTGCTCATTCATTGCAATGGGCAGGGCGTTTTTGGAGCTATAAATACAGAGCTCCCAACCCACCCCAAAGATGCTGCTTGTAGGACTTTTCGTAACGTCCCACAAGCGCACCACCCCAAGTGTGAAAAGTCACACTGCAATGATCGAGAGGCACTTTTCAGGCGCTTTTCAGGGGCTATTTCTAGCTCTAAAGCGCCTGAAAATCACCTCAGTGTGAAAGGGGTCTAACTTGGGGTGTTGCAAGCAGTATGTTCTTTGCCTATATACTTTGTGCTAAAAAGTGTCCCTTCTTCTCCTCTCAGAAAGATGGGAGGTATGTGAATCTGACCATAATGTTTAAGGCTGTATTTACCAAGCCATGCATACTCGTGAACTTTCAGTGAAAAAGTTCCTGTTAAATATTACCCCAGCAGAAGTTTATTCTTCATTAGAAATCACAGCACAATAGTGGAATCAGCCATAGGGACACAGATACAATAGCAAAATAACCACAGCAGAGAAATACATACATATCTTTGCAATGGAATGGAGACAAGCATGTTCACAATGCATCAAGCCTGATATGTTTGATTTTCCCTTCCAACCTCTATGGATTTCTTTATTTACAGAGAAAAAATATTGCACAACTACAATGTCCTACGATAGAAGTAATTTTGTTTGGAACAATGTTTGGTATTTGCAGTTTCAATTCTGTTTTTTTTTTATCAGAGTGCTAAATAGTTTTGTGGCTAATTTTCACATATATCAACTTTCCTGGTAGCCTTAAAGTGACCCTGTCACTTACTCTGTGATAAACCTGAAACTAGTCTGCAAGAGAAAGGGAATACTGAACTTTCCAATAGGCCATGTGTTCAAAGTTTACTTTCTGGCAGAGCTGCTACTGCTATCCTACACTTCTGAGTATGTTTGATAGCACATACCCTGCTAGCTGCCATGTTACTTCTGTCTTCTGTAGTGCAATGAGGGTCTGTGGGGGAATTACAGTGGCCAGCAGGGGGCACCCTACCTGGCACAGTTTTACATTTCAGCATCCTGTCCCTGGAGAGATGAGCAATCTTCTTTTTTTTGCAGCTTACTTTGAGTTAGTGATTCAGGTGTCCGTTTATGAAGCAGTGAAATCCATTCACTGCTTCATTCTCCGGCATTCACAGTGAAGATCTTTGTTAATGTTAATAAAATAATGTGTCCCCCTACATTATATACATATGTATACACACACACACATTATATATACATGTATATACACAGACATTATATATATATACATATACACATTATATATATATATATATGTATATATATGTATACACATAAATATGACAGGGGGACATGCTTACAGTGTTGGGGGGTCTGAACGAGGCATAAGGAAGTTAAAAATCTTCCTCCTTCCTCCTCAGATCCCCCGGGATTCTCTCTTCACTCCCCGATTCACCACCTCTGAGCTGGTGAACCTGGGAGTGTGAATTCTGACACAGATCGCCAGTGAAGCGCTGAGATCAACGCTTCATAAACTGGCCGTTACTGTGTCATTCAATGGGGATTCTCCGTGTGTAGAGATAATCGGTGGGAGAACAAGTTCAAACATGTTCTCCCCCAATTATCACTGTTTCATAAACTGTTTATGGACTGTGATCAGCGGTGATCCTCGGGATCACCGCTGATCACTGCTTCATAAACGGACACCTCAGTTGGCTTTAAAGAATATGTAACCAAGCAGTGTTATAAGTCATATGAAATAAAATTAAATGTCATGGTACTATACATTTCTATCAAAAACCCTACAAAAAAACCATCTTTTTTTATATAAAACCATTTTTTTTTATTTACAAAGAAGAATAAAATGAGGATATCCACTCATCCCACCAAGACAATGCACAAGATTCTCAACCTAGAATAAATGTCAAAGCACACTATCACTTATACTCATACTGTAAATAGATAGATAGATAGATAGATAGATAGATAGATAGATAGATAGATAGATAGATAGATAGATAGATAGATAGATAGATAGATAGATAGATAGATAGATAGATAGATAGATAGATAGATAGATAGACTGTGTGTTTTGATACTAATTCTAACAGGGAAATTTAGGGTATAGTCTTGGAGGTATATATCTATTTTTAGAAAATACCCAATTTTAATATAAAACTATTGTTTTATATAAAAGAATATTTTTTTAATATGGGCATATGTTTGGAATATATAGTACTGCAAAAGTCCAAATTTCCTTAATTCGTTGTGCTTTTAATAACACGTTCGCTTTAGAATAAATGTTCCTAGGCCCCCTAACCTACTCTTAGTTTAACCCCCACTTTAGGTATTTACCTCTTTTTATGTTCAATGTTTTTTTATTGAATTATGTTGGGTGGTACAGAATAACAGTTGCTGTCATAGGTTAACAATATAAGAAAAAAAAAAAAAAAACTCTCAGTCAAGTACAAATGACAGAAGATAATAGTATCAGGTAACCGGTATTCACCTCTTTTTGAAGATGGCAGCCTCCTGCTGTTTTTTTTTCATCCTTGCAGTAACTGAAATGGGGCCTTATTTGATTGGTGCAGGTACAGCCCATTCAGGTCTATGTGCATTGGACAAGATGGGCAACTGAATGGTGGGATTATAGCTTACAAAAGGTAAGCTATGTATTTGAAATGGCTGGATCATACTGTGTCTTGAAAAAGTATTCATACCCCTTAAAATGTTCTACATTTTGCCATGTTACAACCAAAAAACGTAACTGTATTTTATTGGGATTTTATATGATAGACCAACACAAAGTGGCACATAATTATGAAGTAGGAAGAAAATGATAAATGATTAAAAAAAAAATTTACAAATAAATATGTGAAAAGTGTGGTGTGCATTTGTATTCAGCCCCCTTGAGTCAATACTTTGTAGAACCATCTTTCGCAGCAATTATAGCTGCAAGTCTTTTGGGATATGTCTCTACCAGCTTTGCACATATAGAGAGTGAAATTTTTGCCCATTCTTCTATGCAAAATAGCTCAAGCTCTGTCAGATTGGATGAAGAGCATCTGTAATCAGCAATTTTCAAGTCTTGCCACAGATTCTCAATTGGATTTAGGTCTGGACTTTGACTGGGCCATTCTAACACATGAATATGCTTTGATCTAAACCATTCCATTGTAGCTCTAGCTGAATACAAATGCATGCCACACTTTTCAGATATTTATTTGTAAAAAATTTTAAAAACCATTTATCATTTTCCTTACACTTCACAATTATGTGCCACTTTGTGTTGGTCTAGCACGTAAAATCTCAATAAAATACATTTACTTGTTTGGTTGCAACATGACAAAATGTGGAAATATTCAAGAGGTATGAATACTTTTTCAAGGCATTGTATGCATGAAAGTGTTAGGTCCACTCATAGGTGTCATAAGAACTTTCCTAACAACTAAGCTACTGTGCTTCTCTGTGCATACCTGTTTTATGCACGTTAACATGTATTACATGAACATTGGGAATAAAAGAATCTCACCAACACACCATGGGTCTCCAAAATGGGTCGAAGGCTTTATTCAGCATTCACAGCATTTCAGAGCCTCTCAAGACTCCTTCATCAGATATGTAAAGACATTGGGGTTGATTTACTAAAGGCAAATCTACTGTGCACTACAAGTGCAGTTGCTCTAGATCTGAGGGGAAGATCTGCAATGAGGGGAAGCTCTGCTGATTTCTATCATCCAATCATGTGCAAGTAAAAATTCTGTTTTTTATTTTCCTTGAATGACCCCTTCAGATCTACAGCAACTGCACTTAAAGTCCACTTGCAGTGCATTTGTAGTGCACAGTGGATAACCCCCAATGTCTGATGAAGGGCTTCTGCGAAAACGTTGTTTCTACTGTAAGAATGTTAAACCGATTAAAGCTTTGGGCCCATTTTGGAGATCTGTGGTGTTCTTGTGACATTCTTTCACTCTGATTGTTTTTAGTTCCAGCTGATGGTCTCTGCAGCACCTGTCTACATAGAACAATCATTTCTACAGGAATGTGTGTGTTGGGAATAATATGCTGGAATCTTTATCATGAATATTATTATTATTATACAGGATTTATATAGCGCCAATAGTTTGCACAGCGCTCTACAAAACGAAGGCATACAGTACAGTTACAATACAATTCCATACAAGAGGAATCAGAGGGCCCTGCTCGTTAGAGATTATTAACACACAGTTAAGCCGCGTACACACGAGCGGAATGTCCGACAGAAAAAGTCCGACGGAAGCTTTTCACTGTCTATTCCGATTGTGTGTGTGCCTCATCAGACTTTTTTTTTTCGAAAAAAAATTTTCAAATTCCCACAAGACCACAAAGACTGTTGCTGCTTTTACAAAAATATGACTTAACTATGACTTAATATATGCCCCTGGAAAAGTAATGGCAATGCAGATACTCTCCAGAGCAGCTGACTTAAAAGCATAGGTGACTGAACATTTTGATGAAAAAGTTGTTTACTCTATGCAAGTTACAAACACAACTTTTTACAACTCTTGCAAGTCTTACAAGTCTTCATTACTAGGACAGCAGTTAGGAGTTGGAAAAAAGGTGGTGCCATTGAAAATTCAAAGAACAAGGAAGCGAGGGGAAATGTTTCTCAAAGGAAACACAGCAAAAAAGATCGAAACCTTCTGGATCCTACTAGAAAATGTTTTATATTGCTACCTGTGCCCATGTGGAAGGCTTTCTCCCACACTTCCCATTGTGAAAGATAGACAGAAAGTAAGCAGAAACCTTTCCACGCACACACAGAGTAATACGATTTAGACTAAGGTTCCAGCCCTTCCTGAATCTCTCAAGTTACTTCCTGACTATCTCAAGCTAAAAATTGATATTTGGCTGGAGTTGGGCCTTAATGTGTTGCAAATGAGGTGACTGTCATAATGGAGTGAAAGTGATTGTAAAGTTTTTTTTTGTTTTTAAATAACAAATATAGTATACCAGCTTTGTGTAATGGTTTTGCACCAAGTGGCCCTGAACCTCCTCTTCTGGGGTCCCTAGCCGGCGCACTTGGCTCCTTTTTTTCTCTCTCTCTTCACTCTCTCTTCACTTGCTCTGGGGGCATACCTGCATGCTAAATCCCCATACTTCCCAACATTTTGAGATGGGAATGAGGGACACTTACTAGCAAATGTATGTAGACATAGGACATGCCCCCTGCCACGCCCCCTTAAAGGAGAATTAACCCCAAAAACAAGGTTAATTAAATCCACAAGGGCTTTTTTTTACCACTACTATTCCTTTATAATAGTAAATTATATAGCTTATAATAGCTTTTAAAATGTACAAATGCTGTGGAGGAGATTACTGGCTAAACGTTAAACGGGTATAAAACAAGGGAACTAGGTGAGGGAATTAGGTTATTGAATTATATTACTGTAACTCAGCAGGTCTGGGAAGGGAGGGGGGGTGGGTATTTGTTTTTTTTTGTTCTTTTTGTTTCTCTCTTAAGTTGGGGGTCATTAAAGATGGATTTTATTTATATGTATGTCAATATATGGATTTTTGTATTTTGAAAATATAAATAAAGAATTAAAAAAAAAAAAAAAAAAAATGTACAAATGCAGCAATTTAGAAATTGGATGAAAGGTTTAGCACTGGAAAACACTTTTTGAAAGATAAAAAGTGCATTTTATATTCAACTATATAGATCAGACCAAAATGAGGGACTAATGAGGAGGAATGAGGGACAGGGGGACATTGCTCCAAATCAGGGACAGTCCCTCGAAATCAGAAATAGTTGGGAGGTATGAACCCCGAGCCAGACTGTGTGTGTGTCTAAATACACACACAGTGTGGTCCGACTCCGCCCCCTACTCCCTCCTTACAGGCTTTGACTGACAGCAGCAGAAGTCAAAAGCTCCTGCTGCTGCTGATTCTCCTGTGAGAAGAGAGAGAGGGAAGAGGCACTATTGCAGCCGGGCACAGCACTGGATCAAGATCGGGCTCAGGTAAGTGTTTAAGGGGGTGCTGGGGGGAGCTTTAGAAAAGCATTCAGAGAATGCATTAAGGTAAAAAAACATTTTACCTTTACAACCACTTTAAGATATTAGGCAATTGAAAGCCTCCTGTATAATATTGCTCTGATTTATTTTAATTGGCACGGGGAACAGGAAGACAGGGGAAAACCCTTTAAAGGTTCACAGATTCTCATCCTTCCCCACTCTTTCCAAGACTAAACAAAAAGGTTTTCTACTCACCTTTTCAAGAAATTTTGAGTCCAGTCATGTGATGCCATAGGGTCTGCTTCTGCTTTAGCTTTTCTCTAGGCAGAGCAGTCCTCAATGATGTAGTAAGTGGCAATGATGAGATGCTGTCAATGCTGCTGTAGGCACCATTTCACTCTGAATGCGAGGTACCATGGTGACACCCCTCTCATGGGGCATATATTGCTCTGCACTCACAGCATGCCCTTAGTCCTCTCGGTTGAATCATCCTTATTCAACATGGAACAGCACTTGAGAGGAGGTGAGTATTGCACTTTTAATTTAAAGTAAATAGGCTTTAAAAGAGCAATAACCTTTGCAATAATTTTTGCAAATTAACTCTGAGATGTAAAATACCACACAAATCACTAAAACAATGTATGTGGTAAATACAGTAGATCCTTATGATGAAGAATTTAGTTTTAAGCTGAGAAGTTTTAATTAAAAAAAAAAACAGCAAATATTATATATTGCTGTCCACTCTTGTCTACACAAGTTTACCTTACATGCAATGCGTAAAATGCAGGTTTCTTAGCATTGATTATGAAAATGCATAGCGTTCTTAGAATGGTGCCGGGGCCAAGTGGGCGACCTCCTGTGTCCAGATATGCATCAGGGCGGTGGCTTGCAGGGCCATTGATAAGGCAGTACAGCCGGCCCTCCTGTAGTGGGCCCGGGCTCCATCAGGTTAAAAGGGGGTCCTGGGCACTTGCCGTGCAGGAGGGCCATAGTAAACTGTGTTTACTGTGCTTCAGTTTGTGAATGAGCAGGAAGCCTCTGAGTGCTTCCTATTCATTCAGCTGTACAGCTGAGGCTGCAGAGAAATGGACTGATGAATCTTCGTCCTCCTGTCAAGTAGGCTGTACAGGGTTCTATGATTTCTAACAGCAACCATGGTGGTTTGGCAGGGGACCCGGAAGCAGCGTTTAGTCTGCCCAATATATTGCAAGCCACACGGGCATTGCAACAAATGGCTTGCAATATATTGGGCAGACCAAACGCCCCCTTCAAGTCAGGCTCAATGAGCATATCACCAATATTTTATCTGGATTCAGGAACCATTCGGTTTCAAAGCATTATCGTCTATTGCACAATAGGGATCCCTCCAATACCCTTTTTTTAGGGAATGATAAATATAAACCTTACTGGCGGGGGAGCTCTCTGGTGCGGGAAATTTCCAAACTTGAAATGGCTTGGATCCATAGGATCAGAACATATGTACCCTATGGGTTGAATGTAGATGTGGACGTTAATGCTTTCATTGATAACTCATAACATCCGGTTTTGTTTTGAGTCCCACAAATGGTTTCCTAATAAGTCTTTAGTGGCTCCCTTTTTTGTTTGCTATTATCATTTCATCATCCAAGTGATTTTTTTCCCTTTATTAGTTTATTTAATAATATTTTTTTATTAATTTATTTTTAATTTTTATCAGATATGTTAATTATTAAAATATTTTTTTACTGGTGTAATTTAATAATAATAATGGCTATTTATTATGGTTCTATACTCTGTATTGTATTTTTTGCACTGGTTTGCAATCTGGTGCTAGCAGTCATTTATTATCTTGGGTGATTGCCTAAATTACGTTTACGGATTAAAACTTTTTCTTTTTATTTTTATATCTTAATTTATTTTTGACTAAATGAATTTGATTCCCTCATGTATATTAATGGCCTGCCATGCCTTTGATATAGTACATTTTTTATAACATTAAGATGGAGTAGCATTTCCTCTATTTCCCCCCCTTTTTCAATAGCAGTTAATGGTTGCGCCCACACCTAAGATGGCGCTTTGAGACTCTCTTTGTGGGACTCAAGGCGAGGGTTGTTCAGTGCGCTGCCCGTTCCCCATTGAAAACGTCACCTTATGACGAAACACGTCGCCCCATTGAGGAGGACGAGAGTTTGTTTGTTGCCAGCCAGCATCGTTCTATCCTTTGTTGTTTTTAAACAAGATCGTTTGTAAGTGATTTTTTTATCCACTTAATAAAATAGTTTATACGATATCACACTATTCTGGCATTGTTCCATCTTTTCTGGGCATTGTTCCTTTACATCATGTGAATCGTGGAGCCCTCGGTTGAGGCTGCGGGGACGGATTATTCACACTTCTATCTATTAAGCTGATTGTCCATCCGGTTGAATATCGATTTGACTTCTAGAATCTGGCATCTGGTAAGCAGGTCCTTTGAGCGGTGGTGGTGCCCTATTGGTTTTATCACTGGTAGAAGTTCGGTTGATGTTTCACACAACTGCAAGATTCACAACTTGATATTTACCATCTGGTAAGCAGGTTCTCCGTGAGGTGTTGGGTGCATGACTGATCTTCTCACTCGCAGTTGGCTCAATCACCTTTATGATTTGCACTTATCAATTGTTATCTGGTAAGGAGGCCTTTCGTGTGGCATCCGTGGCTAATTAATCTTATAAAACACTGGGTGTTTAATTAATGGAAATGTTTTTCTTTTCACCATGTGAGTGTTACTCTTTTCTATTTAATTACTAATTTATGTGTCAGTATTACGCTATGTTGTCACTTTATTTTTTGGGGGATAATTACATTTTCCTGGATTCAACGCACATTCAACGTGAGTGTGAATTGCCATACCCTACTGTGACTGGTTTACATCAAGGTCCGGGCTGGGTTAAGCCACCTGCCCGATTTGGCTAGTAATCTGGTAAGCATGCCATTCATCAGTTGGGAATATACACAGTCTGCTTTGTTTTATCACTGAGTGCTATTGATTAGACAGTTGGGATTATTATTTTTGACTTTAATCAGTTGTACCATTACCATAAATGGGTTTCCATCGAGATCATTTTATTTATGATTTTTATTGAATTTTCAAGTGTTGGGACTATCGATTAGGACTCGAATATATTCTTTATTAATACTTTTTCAAATAGATTATTTTAATTATGTAATTTTAGCGCGGCATTTATATATTTTTTCTGTCTGTTGTGTTTACCTCACTGATTGCTGCAGCTTTATGTAATCTTTCTAGCGCAGTTTTTCTTCTATTTTTCAGACCCTAGATAATACCCGAACAAAAATGACTCAATTTTTCTAAAGAAAAAAAAATGGATGAAGGCTTTGTTAGGGGGAGTACTGTGATCTCTATGAACGGTAATTCAAGTGGTTGTAAACCCTCAAGGTTTTTCACCTTAATGCATTCTATGCATTAAGGTGAAAAACCCTTCTGTGCTGCAGTTGCCCCCAGAGCCCCCTTTTTCTTACCTGAACCCATCCTTCCAGCGACGAGCATGAGCCCAACAACTCCAGTCGCTGTCTCTATCCTCATTGGATATATTCATAGCAGCAGGAGCCGTTGGCTCCCACTGCTGTCAATCAAATCCAGTGACATGAGAGCAGGGAGTGGGGCAGAGACCTGCTGTCTGTGTCAATGGACACAGCAGCGGGACTTGTGAGCGCACCTGCACAGATGTCCTGAGGGAAAGAGGCTCTTTGTGGGGGCACCCGATGAAGAGGAAGAGCCAGGAGCGCCGACGGTGCACCCCAGAAGAAGAGGATTGGGGCTGCTCTGTTCAAAACCCTTGCACAGAGCAGGTAAGTATAACATGTTTGTTATTTTTTAAAAAATGAACCTTTACAATCACTTAACCACATCAGCCCTGGAAGGATTTATCCTCCTCCTGACCAGAGCATTTTTTGCGATTCGGCACTGCGTCGCTTTAACTGACAATTGCACGGTCATGCCGCATTGTACCCAAACAAAATTGACGTCCTTTTTTCCCACAAATAGATCTTTATTTTGGTGGCATTCGATCATCTCTGCGGTTTTTATTTTTTGCGCTATAAACAAAAAAAGAGCGTCAATTTTGAAAAAAAGCAATATTTTTTACTTTTTGCTATAATAAATACCCCTAAAATATATATATAAAAAACTAACTTCTTCCACAGTTTAGGCCGATATGTATTTGTAGCGCTGGTAAATTTTCATCTACCGCTGATAGGTACATTTAGTGGGTCGCTTATTATAGGAAGTTAGATTTGCCTCTGTTCCAGCTTGGCTGACGTTGCATGCAGTTCCACATTGTGCCGGTGGGTGTCATTGTCACCATCAGCAGGTGTTGGAAAAGCAACGTGTTGAAGCGAATGAGTGCTCCTCTTTTCCAAAGATAACTCGGTGGAGGTGGTCCTCTGAGTTGCATTCTGGGAGAGGGTATTTATGGGACAGACGCCATGTTTTAGGGTCGGTTTTCAGCCACCTGCTGGCCCTCCTGGCCGACAGGTATGCACTAGGAATACCACCTCATGGTCCTGTGTTCCGGAGGCCCGCGTCGCTGCGGCGTGTGGGTGGGCCCAGAAGCCTGTCTGGGGCCTACCACAGCAGCGGAGGAATGGTCCTGAGCTGTCTATCCTGAGTGAAAAAGCTGAACAACCGAGAAGATCCCAGGGGAGGACCCTTAATGGAAGGATCATGCAGAGTGCTGGTCTGGAGAGGGGCCTGGTGACTCGGTTGGAGGAGGCATTCCGAAGTAATCTTGCAGTATAGTACTGCCGGGTTGGCTTAAAGGTTCAAGTACTGTATCTGACATTCATCATAAACCAATACATCCTGTGGCAGAGGGTCGTACGGGTTCTATTCCAGATAAGTCTGTGGCAGAGACTTTTGCTCATGCTACGTGCTGGCTGCTAGGCAAGCGAGAGATGTCTATCCAGGCGGGCAAAGATTAAATCCTACGAAAGGGGGACTATTCAATTGCAAGTGTTCAATTACAAAGAATGTTCTGAAGAAAATACAACAGAAAAGGTATTTGAGCTTTCCTGTAGCTTTCCTACTACCTCTTTCCTGCTACTTCCCTTGTTCATTTTATTAAAGCATTGGAAAACCTACTCAAGTGTTTGGTGCTTATATCGTCCAGAGGTAAACTCAACGGAACCCTAGACCCGGTGCTGGTGAAACAGAAGTGTCGAGCGTGAAGGTAACAAGCCCGCTTTAACCAGCAGCTCCACCGAGAGTTATTGCTACATATTCTTCTACATATTTTTGGTAAAAAAAATCGCAATAAGTGTATATTGAATAGGGGATAGATTTATGGCATTTTTATTATTAATTTTTTTTTTTTACTAGTAATGGCGGCGATCTGCGATTTTTATTGGGACTGCGAAATTATGGCAGACAGATCGGACACTTTTGACACTATTTTGGGACCATTGACATTTATACTGCGATCAGAGATACAAATAGTCACTGATTACTGTATAAATTACACTGGCAGGGAAGGGGTTAAACACTAAGGGTTAAGTGTGTTCCCTGGATGTGTTCTAACTGTAGGGGGGATGGGCTCACTAGAACATGACAGAGATCACTGCTCCCAATGACAGGGAGCAGTAGATCCCTGTCATGGCACTAGGCAGAACAGGGAAATGCCTTGTTTACATCTCCCCGTTCTGCCTCTTCTAGCTGCAACCGCGGGCCGCTAGGCAGCAAATTCAGAGGGACGTACAGGTACACCCTTTTGCCTGCCCGTGCCATTCTGCGGACGTAAATTGGTGTGCGGCGGTTGGCAAGTGGTTAAATACCTGGAAGTTTTATACTTACAAATTAAGTAGCATTCATACACCTTACATAAAAATATATCTGATAGTGCGTACACTTTAAACGCTTACTGTATACTGTACTGTACTGTATATATACGGTGGCAAGGTGGCGCTGCTGCGCAGGATCACGTACCCAGTACATGATCCTGCACTTTAGGGTCTGGGGCGCAGGAGTGGCCTGCTCCTGCTATTTCTAATCACAGTTGATCGTCAGGTACGGTGGAGTCGATGTCCGCAGAGCACCCGCCAATGCTTCGGTACAAAGAAAGAATGGCGGTCTGCCTATGTAAACAAGGCAAATCACAGTTCTGTCACTACAGAACGCTTGGATCCTATGTCTCTGCTAAGCAGGGGCACCAATCCATGCCTTCTCCTAGTACAAGCACCTCCTCCATAGTAGTAAAGCACCGGTCAGGCACACATTTAACCCTTTGATCGCCCCTGATGTTAACCCCTTCTCCGCCAGTGTCATTAGTACAGTGACAGTGCATATTTTTTAGCATTGATTTCTGTATTAGTGTCACTGGTCACCAAAAAGTGTCAAAAGTGTCAGTTAGTGTCTCGAATGTCTGCCGCAATATCGCAGTCCTGCTATAAATCGCTGATCGCCACCATTACTAGTATAAATAAATAAATAAATAAACAAATGAAAATATCCCATAGTTTGTAGACGCTATAACTTTTGCGCAAACCAATCAATAGACACTTATTGGGATTTTTTTTACCAAAAATTTGTAGCAGAATACATATTGGCCTAAACTGATGAAGAAATTCATTTTTTTTAAATGATTGGATATGTTTTTATAGCAGAAAGTAAAAAATGTTGGGTTTTTTTCAAAATTTTTTTTTTTTGTTTATAGCACAAAAAAATAAAAACCGCAGAGGTGATCAAATAGCACCAAAAGAAAGCTCTTTTTGTGGGAAAAAGAAGAACATACATTTTGTTTAGGTACAGCGTCGCATGATTGCGCAGTTGTCAGTTAAAGTAACGCAGTGCCGTATCGCAAAAAATGGCCTGTCAGGAAAGGGGGGTATATCTTCAGGAGGTCAAGTGGTTAAGTATACAAGCGGGGAGAGTGAGTAAGTATCACCAGGGTCTGTTCTTTAAAAGGCAAGTTACTGATTAAGATTACAAATGACTACAAGTGAAATCGTCAATGGAATGAACTTACTGATGTGTAACTTAAAATAAAAATCTTTAAAATGGTCTTCCTTTTTGTCATGATGAAAAATATGTAGGCTACCATTTTTGCTTTGCTCAGAAAAAACTAGGTACAGAACCCCCTATATCTACATTTGTTAGTGAAAATACCGAGGCAAAAGCAAATAACATTATTAGCACTCCCTCTGTTTCTTTCATGTTAAGTTTCCTTTAATATATAGCACAAGCCAGTAGCGTTGCACAAAAATTGACAATTAGAAAGTTTAAAAAATGTCTAAGTATCGCAATAAATGAGTAAAAGCCAGAATGTATGTTGCTAATGTTTTGTTAAATAAAAACGAACAATTTTCATGCATGTATCCAGGATTAAGAGGAAAATAAGTATTCACTGACCTCCAAAAATTCCATTCCTTCACAGAGCATCATCAACTGATGAACTTTAAAAATTTATTGCAAATGCCAGAGACAGAGGGAGGAGAATATGTACACAGTCCAAATGATGGGAAAAACTTGTAGCGTACCGGCAATCTGCAGTATCACTAAATTAATGAGCCAGTAGGTTTTGATTTGCAATTATTCGATTTATGAAGCTTGTGAAGAATTCATTACTGGATTTTATTTCCACCATAAAACGTCTCACCTGCAGTATTTCCTGAGATATCTTCTCTCTGGATGTTTTGAGATCCCCGGTTTTGAAGGTGATCCATGCATTTGCCCATTAATGCATATAATTTACTGTGCAACTATCAAGGAAAGGGCATGTCATGAGATAAAGAAGCGCCATAAAGCATTCAAGTCCATTTTCTAAAATCTTTTTATAATGTGCAGATTAGAGTGCTACAAAATAAGGGCAAATAAGGATCACAAAGCTTAGTTTGTGGTAAAAGCTAATAATCTGCTGCTTTTCTTGCGTTAATTGTAAATAGTGTCAGAGCACAGGAGTCAGGAGTGTGTAATGTACAAAATTCAGGGGTAAGGACTGTGTACTGTACAGAATGCAGGGGCCAGGAAAGTATGACATACAGAATGCTGAGACCAGGAGTGTGCAACCAACAGAATGCAGGGATCAGGAGTGTGTAATGTACACAGTGCATGGGTTTAGAGTGTATAATGTAGTGTAGTGTATTTTGTAGAGACTGCAGATGTCAAAAGTGTCTAACATACAGGATCTAGGAGTCAGAAGTGTGTAAGATACCAAGTGCAGGGGTCAGGAGTGCATAGGAGTCAAAGGGAACAGCGAACAAAGTTGCAGGGGTCAGGAGGATGTAATGTACATACATACATACATCCACACTCTCACATACACACATAAACATACATCTACATACGTATACAGGGCCGTCTTTAATATTGATTGGACCCTGGGTAAATATTTCGCTCTCCACCTGCTCTGAGAGATACAATAAATTGCAGCTAGACTCAAAATCAGTTTACTTAATCAGATCAGGCAGCGATTGTGATTGGTTGCCAAAGGTTACAGTGTATCATTACCACTCACTGACTGGCTGCTAGAGGTTACAGCACACATTATGGCTCACTGATTATTTGGTAGAGGTTACAGCACATGACTTCTGCTTGTTGATTAGTTGATAGAGATTACTGTACATCAATACTGCTCACTGGTTGGTTTCTAGAGGTTACTAGACATCCTTAGCACTCACCAATTGGTTGCTAGAGGTTTCTGCACATTATTACTGCTCAATGATTGGTTGCTAGGGGTTAATGCATATCCTTACCGCTCAATGATTGGTTGCATGAGGTTAGTACACATCATTACTGCTCACTGATTGGTTGCCAAAGGTTATAACACATTATCTCCTCACTGCCTGCACACCATGGACTGGGGAGGTGGGGGGACCCATCAATAGACAGAAAACTCCTAGGGATCCTAGGACTCCTGGGATCATTGGCAATGCTTGGGGAAGGGGATGTGAACAGTGGCAATGCTGGAGGGTTGATGGGATCAGTGGCAGTGGTGGGGGGGTGGGATTAGTTAGTAGGCAGTACACTGTGGCAAATTCCGAATCATGTAAAGCAAAGCTGGAAATCTTTGGCAAGTACACTATATACTGTAGTGGGGGATTTTACACCGACCACCAATGTAATGGGGAATTTTCAATGACCACCAATGTGAGGGGGATTTACACTGACCACCAATGTGAGGGAGACTTTGCACTAACCACCATTTAACGGGGGATTTTACGCCACCCATCAATATAAAGAGGGATTTCTACACTGACACCAATGTAATAAGAGTATTTACACCAACCACCAGTGTAAGGAGGAATATACAATGACCTCCATGACCTCCAATGATCACCAAAGTTAAGGGGTATTTACACTGACCACCAGTGTAAAGGCAATTCTGCATTTACCGCCAATGTAAAGGAAAATGTACACTGATCACCAATGTAATGAAGAATTTACACTGCCAACCAATGTAATCATGGCCCCCGCACACACAGACACACTCATTAAACCATCACCATGTTTTTTTCCTTGTTTTTTTTTATACTTAAAGAGTAAGCTAAGTCAAAAATGTGTTTTCTTGTTTTGGATTGAGTGCGGAAGGAATAGCACCTCTGTGTGGTTTTACAGCCATCCTGGGCTCCGCTAAAGAGATTTCCTCTGATTTCATTGTCAGACTGACAACAATTTCCCCCAACAGGAAGTGAGGGGAAAATCTGCAACAGCAATAAATATGAATCTTACAGGGGTTCTAGCCTTCCTTTAGCTAAGGAAATTGAAACTTTTTTTTCTGTCTGTGCTGCTTTTAGAGAGTTCTATTAATTTCCTGTCTGGTAAAACATTGTCAGCAGAAGAGGAAATAAGGATAAAGCCTAGGATAGCTGTAAAATCCTAATAGGAGTTCTAACCCTATCAATACAAACAGAAAGAATAGTGATAATGGACTTTTTTGAACAGCAAAACGTACACTGTTTTTTGGAATAGAAAGTCTAACCGTGTATGGCATGCAGCATTCCACTCTAGGCAGAGATCCAGATGACGTTTCTGGCAGTGAGCCAGTGGTGGTATCTGAGATAGGTTAACCATAATGGATGGTTGTGATTAACACTGTACGTAAACCTGGATGCAGCTGCATGCTGTACTTCACTCTCTGTGCTTGTGTTAAAAAAGTCTGGAGACTGATTCCATGTGAATATGACTCACTTTTAGGGACTAACGTACCTTCAGCCTTTTTCGATAAATGGTCACAGAAAGTTTAAAGCGTACTTAAAGCAAAACTTTTTTGTTTTCATTTTGGGTAGAGTGGGATATGGTATCTATTGTAGAGTGGGGTATGGTATCTATCAGGCTTTTCTGCAATCCATGATCCCTCACTTTCTATCTCATAGACACATCGGGAAGTAGGAAGAAAGCTATGCAAGTTGAGGAAAAAACACTGCAAAATGTATTTTCCTTTACTTATGTTCTAATGACAACTCATACTTTTTGTTTTTCCTTCACTTTTAGTCCAAAGGGGGATGCACACAGCAATAAAAACCTAATAGGAGTTCTAACCCTGACTTACTCAATCCAAAACTATAATGAAAAATATGTTTTAACTTCAAGGTCTTAAAGATTGCTACATTTTGCAACTGGTGGCGATGATGCATTGGTTTCCCTGCCACATTATGCAACTGCCAACTGTTTACTGGAAGCTGAAACTGTCATTTATCCATAGATGGATAAAAATGTGGTAAGTTCAGTAGGGACTGGATGAATACAGATCTATCTCTGGCAGTTCCTGTTGGAGAAGAGTTGATTTAATGATCAACTCCTTTCAAACCAGACTGCTGGTATATTTTAGTTAAATCAGCACTTGCAGCCAATTGGATGCAGCGCTGATCGGTGTATTCTGACAGCAGAGGAATACCCGCTATCAGAATATAATAGTGTAGTGAGGAGTATTGCCTCATCCACTTTGCTTGTGTGGATGGGGGAGTTTGCTCAGTTTTTTTTTCGTCCAGCCTTCTGGCTGTGAAGATCTACAAAGCAGAGATGAGCTGGGATTGTCGCACATAGAGAACACACTTTGCTGCTCCCTCTTCAGTAAGTCTTCGCCAATTGTAACTACAGTAAAAGGCAGGTTGGCATAAAAAAAAGATTAATCAAAGTAGCAGTGACTTAGAAACAGTTTTAAGTCTGTGATTTCACATTACAATGCTTGTTGAATTGTGGAGTTATGGGCACTGCCAGTTGGATAACTCATTGTGAAGCCTGGGCAAAAGTTGGACTTTTTAGAGTTACCATAGGTAATTATCTACTTCACTTTCAAAGCTCTAGGATTTGATGCTTCCTTCTGAATGCAATAGAACTTTACAATAATAAATCGATTTCTCCGTTGTCCTTGTAGTAAGCTACATTTTTTGCAGTGCAATTCATGAGTCATTGAAACCACCAGGGGCGGACTGACCATTCAGGCACTTGGGCATTGCCCGAGGGCCCCATGCCACTAAGGGGCCCCATCAGGGTTGCCAGCCTCAATAAAACCAGGGACAGTATGTAAAAATCTGTGTTTTTTTTTAAATCCCAAGATTATAGCTGCCCCACCTCTCCAGTACCTTTTCTGTGTGTGTATACTGTGTGTGTATATTGTGTGTCTGTGTGTGTATACTGTACAAGCGTGTGTGTGTGTATACTGTGTGGCCCCATAATCTATTGCCTGGGGGCCCCATAATCTCCTATTGCCCGGGGGCCCCATAATCTTCTCCTATTGTCCGGGGGCCCCATAATCTCTTATTACCCGGGGGCCCCATGAGTTGTCAGTCCGCCCCTGGAAACCACGCTTATTTGTGATTTATGCAGTATGTTGAAAATTGGTCAGATTTGCAGATACGCATTAAAGAAGATCAATGAATCATGACTCATCAGAGTACTGATAGATCTGCAAGCCTGCTGGTGGATATAATTGTCACTCACCTCTATCAATAACCTATAAAAACTAATCAAATTTCAACTAACTGTAGTCTCTCATCAGTTAATGCAAAACCCAGACACAATTGAGTTTTGAATTATATTTTGGAGGTATGGGTTACTGCATTTTTCACATAACAATTGTTTTGCCTTATCCAATTAGTTTAAGTTCACTTTAGAATGAAAACTTATCCACTAAGCAAACCACCCCACCCAAGTACCTACTTACAGTGGGGCAAAAAAGTATTTAGTCAGCCACCAATTGTAAAAGTTCTCCCACCTAAAAACACGATACATCATACCTATAATGACATGTAATTGTCATCATAGGTATACCTCAACTATGAGAGACAAAATGTGGAAACAAATCCAGACAATCACATTGTCTGATTTTTGAAAGAATTTATTTGCAAATTATGGTGGAAAATAAGTATTTGGTCAATATCAAAAGTTCATCTCAATACTTTGTTATATATCTGTAGCGGGCACCTACTTTTAAGTAGGTGACCTTTATTGTTAGCTTAGAAGGGTAAGCGAAGATTGGGTTATAGATTGGGGATCGCCACAGATCTTGCAGAAATACGGAGCAATGAGCGATCTGTTTGAATGGTCATCCCCTGAAGAGTTTGATTCAAGTGAGGAGGAATGTTTTATTGAGAGTTCAACTTCAGTGGAGGCTTCCACAGGAGTGTCCGGTTTGGTTAAAGTTTCAGCACCGCCATTTAATGTGACAAATACCATTGTTCCTAGCAGGCCAGCTCCATTTCAGAAATGGGTCAGTAGAGCTACTGACGCGGGTGTCTTGCCTGGCTGAGGAAAGGCTAAAGACTTTCAGAGAGAGGTCCAGCGAAAGGTGGCTCAAGAATGAGGTTTTGAGTACCCCTATGTCCCGGAACAAATTATGGACATTGTGGAAAGTTCCCGGGAATCATGGGAGGATAAACTTGTGTGGGACTACCTTCATGTTCCCAAGTCAAAAAGGACACCTTAAAATGAGGTTTGGGTTCGGTTCAAGGACATTCATCGAAAGTGGAAGCTTGGAGGAGAGATCCACAAGGACAGAATATTGGTGGTAAAAGCTGGACAAAATACCCGCAGTTACTCTAACTCGGTGAGAGGACCGGGAGATAGTCGAAAGAGGTTGCCTGACCCGAGATATTATTTGTGAGAAGGATTGTATTCACAAGTGTATGTCTTTTACCCAGATTGACTGCAGGATGGCAGATGGGTTAGGGTGGGTTTTCCCCAATTAAACTGTTAAGCAGGAGACTCATATTCATGGTGCCTAACAAGGACAAAGTTAAGGACACTAGGGTGTGCTGTCTCTGCTTGAATCCCTTTATAGCACAAGTACTTCTTCGAGGACTCTTATTTAAGAGCCATACAGAAAGTTTATTTTTCCAACGGACAAACAGATTTATTTGCCGAGCATGTCTATTGGGATGCTCTTTGCGGGAGTACTGCTGGACTCCTTTTGAGGGAGCGATTATCTCAATGGGGACATACATGCCATGAAGAAATGTATATTTGTTCAAATTACCTGGTAGAGGATTATAACCCCCATCTGGTAATGTTTGTGTAGTAGTTAGAAATTATTGTGTGTTTTCCTTTAGGTATATTGGAGATGTGACGGCTGTCCATTCCACAGAAGAAGGCCTGTGGTAATCAGAGTATTCCTCTCACGGGAGCAGTGCTTTGGTTCCACTTGTATTGAGTGTTAAATGTAGGGATCTACAGTTAGGCCGTGTAAATATTTCTTTTGTATTGTATACTGTGACGGGTGATGTTAACCCTGTTTAATGTTTATTCCCTTTTTCCCCATTCCCATTGATGTAATGAGATGCTCTTTCCTTTTGAACTTCTAAGGAGTCACTTTGAAATTTATTCCCCACAACTGGGGACAGTGATTCAAGTGGGGGGTGTATGTAGCGGGCACCTACTTTTAAGTAGGTGACCTTTATTGTTAGCTTCTGTTACAGGTAAATTTAGACAGGTTGATGCTATTTGCAGCAGGCCTGTTTTGTTTGATTTCCATGTTTGAGTGACAGGTGGTTTATGTGTTGGTCTCGGCCAATCATTAATTTACTTGGTAATCCTGGGATTCTCATATAAAAAGGGGGTCACATGGTGCCACGGGTGTCCGGGTCTGAGTCCCAGTCCAGTCCTGCTCTGAGGAGCGTGAGAGCCAGCCTGGTTCCCGGAGGGGAAGTTGGAGGTTTTCCCCTCCGGGGAGCCAACGGAGCTTCACCTTAGCGAGAAGGGTGGAGATCCGGTCCTCATGGACGAACAGACGACATCTCGCCGCGTGTAGTCGTGGATGTCGTAGGCCACCCCTGCGGGGAGGGGAACAGGACACAAAGAGATAGAGAAACTTACTTCCCTGTCGTTCCAGTCTGCTGCCTCCTTCCTCTTCTCCTGTAGTCTACGTTGAGCGTGAGATGTGAGACCCCGGGGGCCGCGACCCGGAGCCAGACTGCAGCGCAGTCCATCCTCACCACTAGAGGCTCTGGTGAACACCCGCTGGCTCTTAGACTCTGCGCCCTGGGGAATCTATGCTCTAGCTTCCACTGGGATCCATGTTAGTTATCCTGTAGACCTGCTTCCTGAACCTTCCAAGGTTCCTTAGCCAGTGCACGATTCATTTTGAGCTTCAACCCCAAAACTTCCTGTCCAATCGGGCGTAAGTAGCCTATATTATATCCCTCCTGTCCGGCGAGGCGCTAGCTTGGGCTGCCCCTCTGTGGGAACTGAATGATCCAGTGGTTTCTAGCCTGTCTGATTTCTTGAAACTTTTTCGGAATATCTTCGAGGAAGCGGGTCGTGCCTCCTCAGCGGCTAGCGCTCTTTTACGTCTCCGTCAAGAGTCCGCTTCTGTGGGACAGTATGCTCTTCAGTTCCGTATCCTCACAGCTGAATTGAGCTGGAATAATGAGGCCCTAGGTGCAACCCTTTTACATGGCCTCTCTGATAGAGTGAAGGATGAATTAGCAGGAAGATCCCTTCTTGCTGATCTGGACGGTGTCATCACCTTGTGTAACCAGATCGATATTCGCTTTCAGGTGAGGGCCCTGGAAAAAAGACGCCAGCACTCCCCGTTCCTTAGGCAGCTTGAGCTCCCAGTCCCTTCTCTTCGATCCGAGGAGCACCCCCTGCCCGCTGAGGAACTTATGCAGCTGGGCTGGACCAAGTTATCTGCTGAAGAACGCGCTAAGCGCAGAACTCTGGGCCTGTGCCTCTATTGTGGGGCCAAAGGTCATTTTCGTGACACTTGTTCTCTTCGTCCGGAAAAATGATCGGGGCTAATACATCTGGAAGGTGGAGTATTAGACCCTGAAGTATCACCTTCACCTTCTCGTCTTCTTCTTTCTGTGTTTCTTCATGTCGGCGCTTCCTCTCGTTCAGTCTCGGCACATCTGGATTCCGGAGCCGCTGGCAATTTCATGGATTGGGAAACTGCATCTTCCATGAGAATTACCCTTTTGCCCCTTTCATTGCCATTGGTGGTCTTGGCGATTGCTGGCACTGTTCCCCCAGGGGGTCCTATCCGCTTCCAGACCCTTCCTGTTAAGATGTCGGTAGGGACACTCCACCAGGAGTGAATATCTTTCCTTGTCTTACCTAAAGCTTCATCTCCTATCATATTAGGTCTTCCTTGGTTATGGTTCCATTCTCCACACATTGACTGGACTGCTGGACGGATCCTGGCTTGGGGTTCCTCCTGTTCCTCCTACTGCCTACTCAAGGTTACCCCAAAAGAGAAACTTCCTGTTGCCACCATCCCAGTATCTTCTGTGCTTCCTGCTGCATATAGTGATTTCTGGAATGTCTCCTGCAATAGTCGGGCTGAGGCACTCTCTGGGTCATGTGACACTCTGGATGAGGAGCCCATCTGTGAACTTGAGCCGATCATTCACTCCAGTTTGCATGGTCATTTACCTTTGCCTGTTACTGGACCCCCTTGGACGCACACCCAGGCTGACTCGTCTACCAGTTCCACAGTCGCTACGCCCTGTGATGCGATTCTGGTGGTCACTGCACCTGGCAATGCTGTTCAGTCGGCCTTTGCACCAGTTCAGTCTATGCCCAGTGAAGCTATCCACCTTGACTTCTGTGACACATAACTTTCTAACCAACCTGGTCTCAGGGATCCACTGACTTCTGTCCAGTCTGATGATCCTGTGTTGGATGTCCAGCTCATCTTTAAGGGTCTGGGGGACCCTGCTCAGACTCCTGATGGTCTTCTTATGCCTTTACCTATTCCTAAGAAGCCTTTAGCCCTCAATAAGTCCTCTTGTCCTCTCCCTACCTCGGTTTCGGTCTCTGAGGATAACCTTAAAGACGAGGTTAGTCAAGTTCTCGATTCCGGGCACCGTAGAGGCATTCTTCAGTACCTCATACATTGGGAAGGGTTTGGTCCTGAGGAGAGGTCTTGGATCACTGCATCTGAGATCTCTTCAGAGAGAAAGAAGAGGACCTCAACAGAGAGATTACCGGGACCACGAACGAAGTCCGGTACCGGGACGGAATAGGCTTGTTTCTGTTTCCCTTTCTCTGCTGAATGTATTGCGAGCTCGCCGCTCGTAGGATACAACGCTGTAGAAAAAACTGCTTAATGTGAGTACTTTGTACATTGTATATGTGAATAAAGTGACCCTAAGAAAAACATACTTCACTATTTGGGTACCTTGTCCTATATTTTACATACATTTGAGATGTGATGTGGAGGAGGAGCTAAGAGCCGCACTGCCCCAGGACCCCAATTAGGACCACAACTAGATACACCCAGCCCCCAATAGGATCCTGCAGAGCCAGCTAGCTTGGACACAGAGACGCAGGAGAGACCCAGGACCTTGGGATTTAACATCTTATATGCGGTTGACCTAGCACCGCTAGGTAAGGGGCCATTACCTACACTAGCGCATGCTGCATGAAGAGGACACAGAGTGGTTTATCTGCATATCACCACCCCACTGTCATTTTTATTGCTGTGTTTGAGCACTGTTCCTCTGTGCACCATTGATTAATTTTGTCTTAGACTGCACAGATTTTTTTGGACACTTGATTACCTATTAATTAATTTCTTGTGGACACTAGCAAGGACATTGGATTAATTATTTATTTATTTATTCACGTGACCACTTACACTGTGTTTGCACTTTTGCACTGGTCGCAACACCAGGATTAGGCGACCATGCCTCTTTTTGTTTGTTTCACTTGATACATTGATTTTTTGTAATATTATTGCTTCATTTTGCACTTTAGCATATGTATTAGTTTGGATTATTTTATTTAAGGCATGAGAGCACGAGCACTTTTGTTATATTGTATTGAATAATTTTAACACATGCTGAATTGGTTTTACTTATATTTATCACCTTTGGATCAACTTACATGTATTATTGTTTATATTCATATTTATATTTATATTGACATCAATCACCTGTTGGATCAACATATATGCAACCAATTTTAGCCACTACACTCATTCTACTCCAACTCATGCGATTTTTTTACGTACGTTTATATATTCCATTTTATTGAGGCCTCTTGTCCTATTGACCAGTAGGAATTATTAACAATACCAAAAAGCATAGACACTTTGGGTAGCGCAGCACCCTCCCCCCCTCTCTTTTGAGATCTCTTCGCCTCTTCTGTTGAGGAGGTTTCATCTGGAGTTTCCCTTTAAGCCAGGGCCCAGGCGGGGGATGGGGAGGCCTCATAAGAGGGGGGGTACTGTCGTGGTTATGCAATAGAGTTTTCTCTGTCAGCTTACCTGTATCCATGTGTTCATCTCTAAAGACCAGCTGCCTCTCACCTGACTGGTTTTATAACCTTTCCTCTAAGCATGGCCCCACCCCAGGCACTATCAGGGAACCCTATATTAACCTGTGCACTGCAACCATTGTGTGTTAGCCTCTGTGTGTACTTGCTGTGTTTCCTACGTCTGATTCCTGTTACCAACTTTGGCCTGTTCTCGACTCTCCCTGTCTGCTTCTTACCCTGACCTTTGGCATGTTATGTTTATCCTTGTCTGCTAGTCGCCCTGACCTTTGGCTTACCCCTTACTTCCCTGTCGTTCCAGCCTGCTGCCTCCTTCCTCTTCTCCTGTAGTCTACAGTGAGCGTGAGCTGTGAGACCCTGGGGGCCGCGACCTGGAGCCAGACTGCAGCGCAGTCCATCCTCACCACTAGAGGCTCTGGTGAACACCCGCTGGCTCTTAGACTCCGCGCCCTGGGGAATCTATGCTCTAGCTCCCACTGGGATCCATGTTAGTTATCCTGTAGACCTGCTTCCTGAACCTTCCAGGGTTCAATCCGCAGCAGTCAGTCCTAGGGTCCACTACCTTAGCGGCGCGCTTCCGACTCCTACAGAGTGCATCTGTCACCTGGTCCCAGGTGACCTGACATCTTGGATGTCTTCCATTTTCTAATTATTGCTCCCACAGTTGATTTCTTCACACCAAGCTGCTTGCCTATTACAGATTCAGTCTTCCCAGCCTGGTGCAGGTCTACAATTTTGTTTCTGCTGTCCTTCAACCGCTCTTTGGTCTTCACCATAGTGGAGTTTGGAGTGTGACTGTTTGAGGTTGTGGACAGGTGTCTTTTATACTGATAACAAGTTCAAACAGGTGCCATTAATACAGGTAATGAGTGGAGGACAGAGGAGCCTCTTAAAGAAGAAGATGCAGGTCTGTGAGAGTGAGAAATCTTGCTTGTTTGTAGGTGACCAAATACTTATTTTCCACCATAATTTGCAAATAAGTTCTTTCAAAAATCAGACAACGTGATTGTCTGGATTTTTTTTTCCACATTTTGTCTCTCATAGTTCAGGTATACCTATGATGACAATTACAGGCCTCTCTCATCTTTTTAAGTGGGAGAACTTGCACAATTGGTGGCTGACTAAATACTTTTTTTCTCCACTGTACCTTTCTTTGATGATGGTGGCCTCCTATGGTGTTTACACACTTGGTGCAGAAGTCTTGTCCAGTGTTACCTGCATCTGCTCAGTAATTTCTCATAGTTTGGATATGCCCTACCATTGGAGTAAGCCCAATTCACGTTTATAGGAAATTATTATTATTATACAGGATTGCGCAGTGCTTTATAACATGAAATTACTATGACTGAGCAAATCTGCCTGAGGTTCATTCACAGTTTTGCTAATCATGTCCAAAAAAAGTTTTTTGCAAACCCCTCTGTAGTCTATGTGAGGTGAACATGTTATTATGGTCATTTTAAGAACTAATAAGGAACCTATTGTCTAACAAAAGGCAATGGCAGAGAGGAACTGCCATGGGGGACATCTTCCAATCGCAAAACAAAAAAATAAACCTAGGAGATGAAAGTAAAACCAGCATATCTTTCTACACATAATTGTCAGCTCTCCCTAACACTCTAATACACACTGCCAATACAGCTGCTGTGAGCCTACCCTTTATAGAAAGGGGGCTGGGTTACCCATTCCTTCAAATCAATGGTTCTAGTGACTTAGCTGGCCAGGGACAAAGGCTATGCAGCGCATAAAAAGTTGTTTCTGCAAAGTTTTATGCTGAAAGTTTGCAGTTCACAAATCCATAGTTGCGGCATCCCTAGAAATTACTTTGCAGGCATGGACAAGACTTCAGCACCAAGGGTATAAAGACTGTGGGATATCTCTGCTGTTGGGAAGTAGACATCTTGGTGGGGTGGGGCTAGCTTATTCTAAAGTGCACCTGTCTTTTATTGATCCTATGGAATGGGAAGAAGTATTTCAGTATTTGCACTGCACATTCACATTTGAACAATTTGTAAACTAATAATTTATAATTATTTATAATAGAACAGTTTTTACCCTGGAAGGACAAACATAAAAACTAAAGTTTGCATTGTGAACCTTCATGTTTCTCATCATTCAGGAAAAAAAGCAACAAATGTAATTCATTCCATTTGCTACTTGATTGATTGTTATATTATTATTTCGCTGCAATATTTCACAGGACAATGAGAAAATGTGACATTGTATTATAATGTTGTAGTACAAACATATCTTTTCATCTAGTTTATAAGTAAAGTATATTGTTTGCTTTTTACATAACTGAAATGCCAGGGCGGATGGATATTGTGTTGTATATCTTTTCTGCTTATATATTGCATATACTGTAGCTTATGTGAATGACTAAATAATACCTTCAATAACTATTGCAAAAGGGGATCTCAGTCACAACAAAGAGGGCATTTATTCAGGCAAATTAAAAAATTAAAAAAAAACACACAATTCAGAAATGGATTCATAAAATAATCGAATGCATTTTTAAATACAGGTAGTTTGAGTACCTGAACTCAACTTAGTATCAGCTTCATGTAATCCCCAATGCAGCAACATTCAGGCTGGAAGAAAGTGGTGCAGCACAGGGCCGGGACAAGGGGTGGGCAGAAGGAACACGTGTCCTGGGCACAGAGGTGCTATGTGGAGAGGGGGTGCTAACAGCCAACATGGCTCCACTCTCCATCTACCATCATGTCTGTCATTCAGAACAGAGCACAGTGTAGGGTTGCAACAGCTGCTGAAGGGAGGATTCTGCTCTCTTCCCCCTCCAGCTGCAGGACTGGAATCACCCCCCCCCCCCCCACACACACACACACACACACACCTCCTCTGGCAGTTTCACTCTGTTGCACGACTGCAGGAAAAACTGCAGGAAAAAATAGCAGGCGAAGAACCTTCTCTTTGCCTGCTATTGCTGCTTGCAGTGTAGGAGGGATGGGGATGTGGCTGGTTTCCAAGATCCTGCCCACCTGCCTGGAAGAGGGTGGTGTAAACAGCGAGCAGTGAGTGTGTGCTGTGGTAAGCACAGCTGGCAGTATTTGATGTCATGGATTAGTATCGCTGCTGCTCCCTGCCCAACACCAGAGCACAAAAAGCTTGAATTGGGGGACATGGGATGGAGGAGATGGGACTGGAGGAGGAGGAGAACATGGGATGACAATATGATTCTTCTAGCTGTGGGGTTGGCAGTGCTGAGTGTTGAGAGTGCTGTATTTCTTCATCACTTGGTCTCACCCAGATGGTAATATTACACAGCACACTGATAGATGATGGAGATCCCCCTCCCTGCTCCTCCTCCTCCTCTTCATCTTGATCACCCTAAATGCCAGAAATAGGTATTGATATTGGCAAGTACATAAAAAAAAGTGTCAGTACTTGTAATTATTGGAAAAAAAGTGATATTGGTGCATCCCTACTGATCAATGTTGGGGGTTATTACTGTGTGCACTGACACCTGTGCTGGAGGGTTTTATTGCATGCATTGACACATGTGCTGTGGGTTATTAATGCGTAAATTGACATCTGTACTGGAGGTTTTCATGGCGTCCACTGACACCAATGCTGAGGATTACTATTGCATGCAATGACACCAATGCTGTGGGTTACTATTGCATGCACTGACACCAATGCTGGGTTTTTTAATTACAGTTCACTGACACCAATGCTTGGGGCTATTATTGTGTCCACTAATGCCTATGCTAGGGGTTATCAAGGCTTCCACTGACGCTGATGCTGGGGCTTATTCTTGCGTCCGGGGGTGGTGCAATTTGGCATATTTGCCCTGGGCACTGGTTGACATTGTCCCAATCTGCAGCACAATGAGCCAATCTGTCACTGCTTCAGTGCTGCATGCACATTGGATGATATTAAACATCAGAGAAGTTAGCAACTACTGCTACTTCACTGTTCATTCCCAAACTGGAGCAAGGAAGGCGACATAATTTTATTGCCTAATTGCAGCAGAGAAATATCAGGTCACTGGATCTGTTGTGTTGGGTGATGGGGCTGTGTAGCTCTCAGGACCAGAAGGACAAAGATACAAATATGTTGGCAGGTGAAACAGATTCCATATATGTATTTAAACTGTGTATTTACCTGTTTCCCCTGAGTATAGCTTTATTTAAACCATTTTGCTACCATTGACATGATATATTTTAGATGCAAATAATGCTGTACAGCTGTCCAACTGCTTCCTGCCACCCTTGTAAGCTGGCCCTCCCCACCACTCGCGCCATTGGCATGTTTCCCCCCCCCCCCCCCACCTGCAGACCAAAGACAAGCATGGTAGGTGCCACCAGGTAGAGATGAGTGAGAGCGGAGGGAGACCAGCGAATGTCTGTTCACTGATCTCCCCTACCTAGAAAGAACCCAGAATTTATGTGTTATACATAGAGATGGGCAAGCCTAGGGAAAAAATGGTAAAAACAAAAAAAAACAGGCTTTTTTCCATTTTTTTAAGTCATTTTTTGTTTTTTTCTGGAAAATTTTGAAAAAAAGTGTGGAATGCGTTTTTTTACAATGATGAATGAAATGACAATTAATCCATTACAATGAAATAATATGACATGGTATTCCAACTTTATAACAAGAAGACCTTAATAAAATATTTCTTATTGCAAGTTCTCTCAGCTGAAGACAAGCAAATCCTGGAATACAATTCAAGTAACACTGTATCTCTCAATGCAGTTCTCAAACAAGAGAAATATGCATTTCTGCCACTAGGGGATACTGCATGGTAAAGGCTACAGTTTAGTTTGCTTGTGGGCTCCATCTTGTTTCTGTTCTCTCAGGCCTTAATTTACAGGTAAGAGTAGAGTTGCCACCTCATCCCTTTAAACCGGAACACATATGAATTACACAGGTTCTGAGGCTAATTTAATGCAGATAAGGCACCAAGTGAGTTTACTTACCACCTTAATCAGCCACAGAAACTGTGTAATTATTATGTCTTCGAGTTTAAAGGGATGAGGTGGCAACCCTAGGTAAGAGGGTAAATTTGTCTGACAAATTAGTTTATCTTTTTTAAATTTTAACCTTTACAACATAATATTTCCCTATAGTCTGGTCAATAAATTGTTTTTTCTTTTCCTCCTCTCAGTAAAATTTTGAGACCAAAATCTAGAGTTTGGAAACATTTCCACATTTTGATTTCTGCTGAGAACAAAGCTGCAATTTGAAAATATTGCAAGAAAAAATATTCTTCTCCAGATGCTGCAAGGATGACAAAACACATTCTTACATGCCAGAGGTGCCCTAAAGACAATAAAAAGTACTAAATGATGAAGACCATAATGAAAGTGCAAGTAGCTTTTCCCTTCAGAGTTCTTTCTGCTGCTTCAAGATCATCACAAAGTGTTTCTTAGCCAGCAGCATCTTCACTGAAGTAAGTGTTATGAACGACGGTCTCCAAAATGTACACAATCCTTTCATTTATAGAGAAAATTACACCTGAAAATCAGAAGAAAATTCATCAAGCTCTTACTTCTGGATGAGCATAACAATAACTGAAAATGCATACTAGTAGGAAGGTTTTATATTATTATGAGGGAAAGGGGGGTGGTTACCTGTTCTCATATACAGCTGAAATGTTCTTCTTAACACATTCAATCCTTGTTATTCCTTTTGTAATAAAAAAACATTTTAAAAAGCAAGTTTAGTTTATTTACAGAGTAATCTGTACTTTTATTTCAAGCATAATAATTGTATTCCCAGTGTAACAAAAGGACTTTCAAGTTGCAAAACAATTTCACGCAAATTTTTTTTTTTTTTTATTGTTCCGAAAATGTTCATTTTTGTGTGGGAAAAAACTTTCTTTTTCTCATGGCTTCAAAGTTTCCAGAAATGTTACATCTCTTCTGGCTTCTGCAGTCACTTCTCCAATGCGATCTGCATTCCATTAGCCTGGAGGATAGGTGAGACATAAGGGGTTTTCTAGACCCTGATGTCTCAATTAAAAGAACATGGCACAAAAATAGTATAACATAGAGGATTTTTGGTCTGCTATGTGATTAAAAATAAATATATTTTGATCCCCCCTCCACCCACAAACACAATAACTTTTACCGGGGGGGGGGGGTACTTAGGTAAACATTAATTGCGCTACACATGTTACATATCACTGCACATGCCAGAGTGATAGCAGTAATTCTAGAGCCATCATTCATTGTTAATCATAACTTGATGACTTTGCAGAGGCTTTTAATGCATCACCTATGAAAACATTTAGGGTACCAAAGTTTGTTGCCACTACACAGGCACAATTTTGAAGTGATACTAAACAGATATTGTTTAATTTACATTGTCCCTTCTGTTTCTGTATGTGGATGATGGCACTGTAATTATTTTAATTTAAAAAAAAACATCTAAGCACCTTTTTCCAGCTGTCACATGATCCAGATCTTCCCCAGACGGTCTGCAGGGAAATATAAGCAGCAGGAGTTTCTAGTCCTCTGCTGCTGGTCACATGTTCAATTAAAAAAACAGCCTTTGGTAGACAGAGTAAAAATAAATAGATAATATTATTAAACTGATTAAATTGTCATACAAATATATATTTGGAATCAAATCTTTATTTTTCTGGCAATAACATGGTGTGTGCAGACTTCTGGCAGTCACAGGCTGTGTCACACCCCTCCAGCCTGTGTCTTAGAATAGGAGGGAGGTGAAGCCTCCATCGATCTACATGTAATATCCTGCCCCCATTGTGTTTACACGGTTAGTGGGCATGTAGGAAGAGGGAGGGCGTGGGCTGTCTTTTACAACTGTGTATACACCCACATGTGTGACTCTATAGTCATATGTGCTGTTTAAATGTGATAGGGGGAAATGCTTAGCATTTCCCCCTATCACTGAAAACTCACTGAAAACTGAGCATGTGCAGGGTTGCCAACACTGCACTACAAAATCCCCAGCTGAATTGGGTACATGGACAGAAGGTGGAGATAGAGAACAGCAGGTTCAACCTGTTTTTTTTGCAGAATACAGAAAAAAAATCTCATAGTGACTGTGAATATCGTGCATATACAGTATAGCATATATGACTGTATGAACAGCAAGTAATACACCATTTATTGATAGTTTTTTATAAAGTGTGTTTAGTGACACTCTGAGGCTAGACATGTTGGGTATCAAGTTACTAGGCACAATCTCTTACCAAATAAATTGGGTAATATATTGTGTTTTTATGACTTTCTTTTGGTGGTATTTGATCACCTCTGCGATTTTTATTTTTTGCTAAACAAATAAAAAAAGACCGAAAATTTTGAAAAAAATAAAAGTTTTGCTTTTGTTTCTGTTAAAAAAATTTGTAAATAAGTAAGTTTTCTCTTTCACTGATAGGCACTGATACGGTGGCACTGGCAGTGGTAGGCATTGGAGTGGGCACTGATTGGCAGCTGCCTGGGCACAGATTGGCAGCTGCCTGGGCACAGATTGGCTTTTCCCTGGGGGTCTAGGGGCATACCTGGTGGTCCAGTGTGGATGGCTTCCCTGGTGGTCCTGGGCGGCTTCCCTGGTGGTCCTGGGCGGGATCCGAGGCGGGGCTGTGCTGATAAACAATCAGCACAGACCCCCCCTGTCAGGAGAGCAGCCAATCGGCTCTCCTCTACTCGCGTCTGTAAGACGTGAGTGAGGAAAAGCCGATCACCGGCTCTTTCTATTTATATCATGATCAGCCATGAATGGACACGGCTGATCACGTGGTAAAGAGTCTCCGTCAGAGACTCTTTATCTAAATCGGTGTTGCAGGGTGTCAGACTGACACCCCGCAACAACGATCGCCTCAATGCGCACCCCCGGGGGCGCGCAGCGGCTTGATATTCCTGATCACGTCATATGACGTCCGGTCAGGAATATCAAACCACTTTGCCGCCGTCACTTGGTAATAGGGCGGGCAGCAAGTGGTTAAGCTTGAAAAACCTCTGTAATAAAATGATGTGACATAAAAAATTGGAACTACTATTTTATTCTCCAGAATCTCTGCTTCTATAAAATATATAATGTTTTGGGTATTTTAAATAATCTTCAGGCCATAAATTATTTTGTAAACATGTGTGCAAAAAACATGAAAACAGGCCGCAAACGGGCTTTAACCGCTTGCCGACCAGCTACCGCAGTTGTACTGTGGCAGAATGGCACAGGCAGGTGAATCGCCGTTATGTTACGTCGGTTCCTAAGGCGGCCATTAGGGGTGCTCGCGGACCCCTAGTGGCCGCCTTAGCAACCCCTACTTGCCCCCGGAGTACCCGGTGGTCTCGATGACCGATGGGCTCCCGCGATCGCTCGTAACACGACGAGAATCGGGATCTCTGTGTGTAAACACAGAGATCCCGTTCTCTGAGGGGAGAAGTGACAGATCGTCTGTTCATACAAAGTATGAACAGCGATCTGTCATCTACCCTAGTCAGTCCCCTCCCCCCTTCAGTTAGAACACACATTAGGGAACACAATTAATCACTTGATCGCCCCCTAGTGTTAACCCCTTCACTGCCAGTGACATTTTTATAGTAATCAATGCATTTTTATAGCACTTATTGCTGTATTAATGCCAATGGTGCAAAAATTTGTCAAAATTGTCCGATGTGTCCGCTATAATGTCGCAGTCATGATAAAAATCGCAGATCACCACCATTATTAGTAAAAAAAAAATAATAATAATAAAAATGCTATAAAAATATCTCCTATTTTGTAGATGCTACAACTTTTGCGCACACCAACCAATATACACTTATTGCGATTTTTTATACCAAAAATATGTAGAAGAATACATATTGGCCTAAACTGAGAAAAAATTAGTTTTTTTTTTTAAAATGGGGATATTTATTATAGCAAAAAGTACAAAATGTTGTGGGTTTTGTTTTTTGTTTATAGCACAAAAAATAAAAAACACAGAGATGATCAAATACCACCAAAAGAAAGCTCTATTTGTGGGGGAAAAAAAAACGTCAATTTTGTTTGGGTACAACGTCGCATGTCCACGCAATTGTCAGTTAAAGCGATGCAGTGCCGAATCACAAATAGTGCTCTGGTCAGGAAGTGGGTAAAATCTTCCAGGGCTGAAGCGGTTAAAGTATACTATTACTAAACCCAGAACCCACATTCACTATTTATGGTCTCCCACAGTACACAGAATATGGAAATGCAATTATTTTCGTAAATATAAAATGATAAATACCTTTTCTCATCAGCAGTATACAGCAGTCTTATGATTTTTATCAGTTCCTGGTGAAGCTTGAAGGAGGCGTTTTCATATTGTACTGAGCTGTCCTATGAGGCTGCAGGTCTCCTCACCCTCTGTCTGCACATGTCTGGACAGTGCTGATTGGCCCTGTGCTGATCTTATGCACTCTCTCAAGAAAAAAAAAAACTCTCTAGCAATACACACCAAACTGAGCATGTGCACCTGACTCCAAAGGCTCTGTCTTATCTGGACTTGTCCAGGGGGACAGTGCAGGGAGGATCTGTGCATACAAGATCAAACATCCTTTTTACATAATGAGGAGGATTAACCCCTTAGGTTCCCCACTAAGGGGTATAACAAGCATGCTTTACTGCATATACAGACTGATATTACTGCTGTGGGCTTAGTAACACTTTAAGTCTAGCCCCACACAATTTTTTTAATTTTTTCTGTTTTGCCCGGGGCTTATGTTTAATGTGTATCCCTAATAATAAACGAAATACTGAGGAATCCCACAATATCACTTTATTAATCCCACAGTATCAATTTTCAAACATCCTTTTGTTATCCTTTATAACAAAAATGTTACCTGAGTTATGGAGCAGATCAAAGTTTGCCAGTCCTTTAGCAAATCAGGCTAGAAGGTATTTTACATATTATACCAGATATTGCAACTATGGGCCTTGATTTCTCAAAGAGCACTAAAAGTAACCTGTGCCTAGACTATTTCATTTTTACTTATTCTTTACAAGCAATAAAAAAGCCTTCATTGAAACTCATTGTGGAGACTTTCATTTTCAAAGTTCATTTTAGAGGCACTAAAATTGCACATCCCCACCCTTATTTTTTCTGGCAGAAGAATTTGACAGACTGAAAGCCCTCTAATGTAACCAAACAGCCAGTGCTGTAAGCCAACTTACCTGAAAACCTGACTTCAGAGTCTTTTTGTTATCTTTAAGGGGTGAATTACTTCACAGTAGCTACAGCTTGAGAGGTTATTGAGGGAGGTTATACTTGTTTTAAAACCATTTTATTTATTGCTTGTTAAGCTGGCCATAGATGGATCTTCTTTTTTTTTTTTTGATCAGCCAGCTTTTCAAGGTGGATGGGAGAATCCTTCCCACTCCGCTGTTAGAATGCACTGATCAGTGCTGTAGTCGATTGACTACAAGCGCAGATTGAACAAAAAAGAGTCCCGTTCAAAATGGTACCCCTCTGGCAGCTGAATGTAAACCAAAGAATGTCTGGCATTAGAATTTGAGAAAAAAACAACGTGTGGGTCCACCCTCCTGAATCCATATCAGGCCCTTAGGTCTTACAAATGCATATATTTACAGCACCTCCTGCAGACCTTGTGACACTACAGATTTCCTCCTCCTGTAGACTGATGACATCATCCCAGCCTAGGCAAAGACACTGACTGGAACTCTAAGGTGGCTTTTGTCAGAGAGGCTGATGTACACATGGGCCAAATGTTGTCCGGTTTGCAGTTGAATGGTGTGATATTTGACCCGTGTGTACCAGGCTTAAGAGAATGTGCTATCATAGGTTAGGAGGTTCCAGACTGCTATACTCTTACATGTTTCACTGTTTTTCTTCTGTTGCCCACCCAGGCATCAGTTATTGTGACTGAGAGGTGTTCCTGACTTGCACCTTGGTGATCAGACATGGTACCTCACTGTGAATTTAATACAGTAGTATTGCAACCAACGTTGGTTATGACTGCACACACACTTAACCCTTTAATGCAATTTACTCTCTGAAATGTTTTGGACCTTATATATTTTTTAGCTTTTTCTTTAGGTTAGTGTTTACCTACAGTAAGTACAAAACACACAAAGCTTTGCAATAGCTATGTTAAGTAGAAAAGCTGAAAAGTCATAGATAATACATCTTAAAAAAATGTATTCTAACTTGAAACGTCTACCTACAAATTACTTTCCACTAACACACTCTTTATAGGCTATTAAAACCTTAACTGATGTTATCAAGAATGTTTAGGTCTTTTTGTCTGCTTCCACAAAACCGAGAAATCTTGAGAAGGTTTTACAGGTAACTTTTACGGTTCCCGAGAAGCCAGTTGGCCATAAGTGCACCTGCCGCTATGACTTTAACTCAGAGTTATGTACAGCAATCAGAAAAAAAAAACAGATCTGGTTTTTGCTTTACCTCATTCAATTTTTACACATGGACTGTTCCCTCATGGCTGAACCAATGAGGTTAATGTTGAATCTTAGAAACATTAATTGGCGAATAGATCTAGCATGTGTTAAGTAACAGTCATAGTTTGATATGTGTCAGTTTTACAACATGTTTAAAATTTCCAGGCCGAGGTGATCATTGTCCAGGTGCACGTCTGCACAGTGTGTAGTTCAGTTCATTGTGTGACTATGAATCCATCTTAGTTATATATGAAAGAATATCCTATTGTTGGAAAATATTAGACTGATCCTGTGCAAATTCATATACTGTCCAGTATTTTTTTGCAGCAAAAGTCTTGTATTTTACGTATCACTTGGCAAAGCGTATTCATTTTTCCTGTGCCACTAAAATGTGCACATCAAACCTAGGTAACGTTACGTTTAGATATTGGAGCAGTGGAATGTTTTTAATCTATATAGTAGAACAGTGTTCCATGAGAACACATAACTTCCACCATGTTGATAAATCAGTGCCCTGCAATCACAGGTTTTCCAGAACTTTTTCCATGTGCTGTGCTCCAGTGGTTCTTAACCTCAGTACTCAAGCACCCTAAACGGGCCGTGTTTTCAGGTTCTCCTTTACATTGCGCAATTGCGTTAAATCAATATCAATGACATGGTATTCATAAGAGATATTTTAAGTTCCCAAAATATGGCCCATTGGGAGTACTTGAGGACTGAGGGTAAGAACCACTGCTATACTCAACTGCTACTTTTACAGAAATCTATGCATTGATCTTTTTACATAGTTACATTGGTCCAGCTTGGGCTGGATGTAACTATGCATATACCATCCCCTTAGGATCCCTCTAGAAGCTTTCTTAACACAGTAGGTAGCCGCTCAGCACAGGCACCATTCCAAGAATGTTTTGCATCTTCTCAATGAATGCAAAGCATTCTCTGATTGGAAGAGGTGGAGAATGTGATGTCATAACCCCACTTCTCCACTACGACCAATCAGAGAAAGCTCTACATTTATTGAGAAAAGTGAAAGCAATCTCTGCATGACTGGTGAAATCTTTAAAAAGGAATAAAAGAAAGAAGGAAGGAATAGGATAGATGGAATAAATATAAAGGAAAAGGGAAGAGGATGTACAGAAGCAAGCAAGGAAAGAAGGGAATGAATGGAAGGATAGATCGATGAATGAATGGAAAGAAACAGAAGAAAGAGGATGGATTAAGAAGAAATCAAGGAAGGAAGCTAAGAATTATCAGAATGTATCCAATGAGACAATACAAAAAGCAATGATAATATATAAAATGTAGCAATTCAAAGACATGGATGAAAACAATGATAAAGCATCTTTTACACATCTACCACCAATACCATCGGAAATTTAATTGGTTGCTGTAGATTACTACAGGAGTTTTCACAGCTTTATCGCTCTTATTCATGCTTACTGAAAAGGCTGTATACTGTCTAGTACATAAATAAATATGCATTTCGCCAATCCAGCTGCTTTAGACATAAGTCCTGAGGTGACCTCTGATACAAATAGCATTGGCTCTATCTCTATTCTTAGCTTGCTGAGATAGCACCTGAGTAACATGTTAAATATGTTTTCACGCTGCCAAATGCATGTGAAAATATATTTATGAATCTTGCATGAAATGAATCTAGAATAAAAATAGCCTTTTTACAAAAAAAATTAAATTGTGTCTCTAGAAGAGCACAATTAGTATTCTGAGCACCCAGCACAAGACAAGGGGTCTGTTTACATCCAGGAGGGAGAGCTGTGATGAGTCCAGACAGTGTCTGCTGTGTATTTACTGCCACTAATAGGTCTACATTACAGATCATTAGTTTAGGTCACTTCAGATCTGGCACATTCTGTTTCTGTTTCCTGTAGAGACAGAAAGGTGATTATCACATAAACTAAGGAGTCATTGGGGCAGCCATTCTACAGATGGCACTTCAAGTTTTTATTTGAATAATATAGGGGACCATAAAAAACATGTTTATGATACAGTGACAAAAAAGTATGTGAACCCCTTGAAAATGAACTGGTTCTCTGCAGTACGTTGCCATAAAATGTGATCTGATCCTCGTCTAAGTCACAGCAATAGACAAACACACTAGGCTTTATTTACTAAAGCTGGAGAGTGCAAATTCAGGCTCACTTCTGCATAGAACCCAATCAGCTTCTAACCCCAGCTTGTTCAATGAAGCTTTGGCAATAAAACCTGGAAGCTAATTGGTTTCTATGCAGAAGTGAGCCTGAATTTGCACTCTCCAGCTTTAGTAAATAAACCCCAGTGTGCATAAGCTGATAACACACAAACAATCCAAATTTTTCTTTTCAATATTTTTATTGTTTATTCAGAAAACAAGATGACATGTTAAGCTCACCAACAAAAAGATCAGGTACAAGAAAAGGACATCGACATATATGCAACAAACAATTTTCTTAACAGTAATTGTAGCATGGGATAACCTCCACTTAATCTAGTGTACATCATACAAATTGGAGTCACATGAGATTTAGTACCCTAGATCTCTCAGATAGAGAGAAACGTACCTGGCGGTTGCTGACTAGTGTCGGAAGCCAATCTCGCCACCCCAATGGAAACTCACTGTGGACAGAATGGCTCTGGCCTCCTGCACCAGATAAGATAAAGAGCTGGCTGGACAGACCAGAGAGCCCTCTCCCAGCTATTTTGACTACTAAGTGGTGGAGACCTAAAGGCCAGACTTTCTAGGCGTCCAGGGTGACAGATTACCCTGGTCATCTAGACATCTATGGTCTGAATTTTGATGCTATGTGCCACAATATGGAGAACCATAGCTACTGGAGTAATTCAACAATCACCAGCAAAGGTCTCGATGGAGACAAGCCGGAAAGAGATGGTTTGTCTCGAGGAGGAAAGGAAAAGAGGAGGGAAGGGTGAGAACAGAGAAGAGAAAAGGGAAGAAGGACACCTAGGGTTATGGCATTGGGGTCGTACTCCCGCCGGGTGTAACAGAGTTTTAGTGAACGTAGCCCAAGGTTCCCAGATTGACTCAAATTTATGGGTTTTGTCTTGGAGAATGCTCACTATCTTCTCCTGGGCCATGATCCAGGAGATCATGTGTTTTACTGCAGAGAGCGGCAATGAAGGCCTCTTCCAGTTTCTGGCTATGGTAATTTTGGCTCCTGGAAGCATGTAGAAGATCAGAGATTCAGCATTTTTAGGTATTTTCTCAACTTTGTGGTTAAGGAGTGCTATTTCAGGGACCTGTGGGACAGAGACCTCGGTGACCCTCCGTAGCATGTGGAAGAATCTGTTCCACAAGCTCTGTATTAGTGGGCAATACCACCAGATGTGGAATAGTGAGCCCAAATGGTCACAGCGCCTGAAGCACAGAGGGGAAGCATCTGGATATATTTTAGCGAGGATAGAGGAGACTCGGTACAAGTGTGTGAGAATCTTGACGTTGACTTCTATCAAGGAAATGTTCAGGATGCCCTTGAATGAACGATGGAAGCATTGATACCACTTGTCCAGGACCCAATCTTCTGCCAGATCCTGTTCCCAGAGTCTGGCGTAAAGAGGTTTAACTGTGGCCTAGGAAAGAGAAGCATAGATGATAGATATCCCCCCTCTGATCCTTGATGTTGGGGCACCATGTCTCATAAGCAGTCAGTGTTGGGGGTTCAGGTTTAATATGCCATATGGATTGTAGAAAGTGTGAGATTTGGGCTAGTCTTAACCTCTCTGAGTTTGGCAATTCTGAATTACTGACACAGTATCCAATGGGGCCCCATTGAATTGAGAAAGTGTCCTATCCTATACAAGCCCTTGTCGAGCCACCATTTGAAGGTTAGGATGCTTTGGCCTGGGGAAAATCTGGGTTGTGGAATAGGTGAGCAAGCAGTCGTGGGTAGAGGTCAATGCAGGATGCTTCTGCAGCCTATCCCAGAGTGCCAATAAGTGGGAGAGGATGGGGGTTGTAGCACCGGTCTAAGGCAGGAGGGGGACCAGAGTAGGAAATCGATTGTATATTGAGGTACTGCTTGTCTCTCCATTAGAAGCCAGTCTGGTTTAGGGCACCATGAGTAGGCAATGGAGACCTGTGCTATTTGTGCTGCCTGGTAATACCACCATATATTAGAAAGAGCTAGGCCTCCCTGGGATTTAAGTCCAAAGAGTATGTCTTTGGAACAGCATCTACCTTTTGATCCCCATATCAATTTCAGAATTGAGGACTGGAATTGTAGTAGTTGAGCTTTTCTAATCGGGATCGGAAGGGATCTAAAGAGGTACAGGAAACGGGGCAGAAGCGTCATTTTGATTGAGTTCCCTCGACCCAGCCAGGATAGATCATGTTTGAAACATGTGGACATGTCCGTTACTAGTTTTTTTAAACATTGGGGGATAGTTACAGGAGTACAAGAGGTCAAAATTCGAAGCTGGGTTAACCCTCAAATATCGGATAGACTTCAAGCTCCAGGAGAATGGGAAATGTACCCGCAAACGTTCCAGCAAGTCAGGGGGGACCGATGTGTTCACAGCCCAGGATTTAGCAACATTAGACCTGAAGACCGGAGGCAGCACCAAACTGTTGAAGGAGGCTAAGGATATTAGGGGTTGAGATAAGGGGAGATGTAACAAAAAGAAGCAAATCATCTCCGAATAGGGCGCATTTATGCTCTTGAGAACCGCACTTAACTCGCCTAATATCAGGGTGATTTCTGATAGCAACCACCAACATTTCTATGGCGATGGCAAATATTAGGGGCAAAAGTCGGCAGCCCTGTCTGGTGCCTTTCTCTATGTCGAAGGATGCTGATTATCTGCCCTGCATTCTTACTTGAGCACTCTGGTTAGAATAAAGGGAGTGTAGTATGCCTAAGAAATTGGGTCCCAGGCCCCACCGCTCCTGAACTCTGAAAATATAGGGCCATGTGACTATGTTGAAGGCTTTCTGGAGATCTATAGAAAGCAAAAAACCCTCTTGAGAGGCCCCCCATCCCAGTGTGATCCAAGTAAGGTGATAACATCTATGGCCCTTTTTATCTGGTCCAGTCCCTGCCTCCCTGGAATAAATCCTGCTAGGTCCTTATGATGGACGAGAGTCTGTTTGCTAGTATTTTTGTTAAAAGCTTAAGATCATTATTGATCAGAAAAATGGGGTCGATAGTTGCCAATCGCATTTGGGTTTTTGCCCGGTTTAGGGAGGACCGATATATATGCCAGATTTAAGGATTTTTCCAATGGCATACCAACACGGAGAGAGTTGAAGAACCAGACCAGATAAGGTGACAGGACAGCTGAAAACTTCTTGTAGTAGCCCACTGAAAACCCATCAGGGCCGGGGGCGGAACCCTGTTTGAGGGACTTGATGTCCTTGAAAACCTTGGGGGAGGTAATAGGCTTTTCTAAGAGAGCTGTATGGTCAGCTGAGAGTTTAGGTAGAGATATTGTACCAAGGAATTCTTCCAGTCGGGTGTGGGAGCAGGGATTATTATCTTTATAGAGGGTAGAATAGAATTTGTGAAAGCATTCCATAATAAGTTGGGGGTTCTTTGTTAAAGTGCCAGGGGGCGTGCGGATTTTGGGAAAAGCAAAAGAGCGGGGTTTGGGTGAGAGCTTGGTGGCTAGTTTAGAGCCAATCTTTCCTTTTGGGAATAAAACCGTGTGCCAGACCATCTGAGGCACTTTTCGGCCTCAGTAGTAAGGGCCAAGTTTAGGTTTAGTCGGACTGCCTCCAATTCATGAAGAGAGACTGGGGTGGAGTCACGTTTATGTCGCTTGCTTAATGTATGAAATGCCTTGGTGAGACTATCTATCGTGGCTCGATGTTCCCGTTTTAGACGGGATGATAACTGAATGATCTTGCCTCTCATTACAGCCTTGTGAGCCACCCACAGAGTAGTTGGAGTAGTCAGTATCATTTGTAAGGAAAATAATTGTTCAGGTCCTTCTCTAGGAGGATGCAATGAACCGGGTTGCTTAGGAGCACCTTGTTAAATCGCCATGTGAATTCTTTATTGGACTTGTTGGACTGGCGCAGAGAGAGCAATACCATGGAGTGATCTGAGATAGGGGAGTCCCTAATAGTTGATTTAACTGCAAGTGGTATGTGTGAGATTAGAATGAAAACGTGATCTATTTGTGGTGTAGTGGATAGCACTCTTGCCTACCAGTAAGAAGGGTCACTGGTTCGAATCCCAACCATGACACTACCTGCCTGGAGTTTGCATGTCCCTGTGCCTGCGTGGGTTTCCTCCGGGTATTCCGGTTTCCTCCCACACTCCAAAGACATGCTTGTAGGTTAATTGGATCCTGTCTAAATTGTCCCTACTAGTATGTATGAATGTGTGTTAGGGACCTTAGATTGTAAGCACCTTGAGGGTAGGGACTGATGTGAATGTGCAATGTATATGTAAAGCGCTGCGTGAATTTACGGCGCTATATAAGTACCTGAAATAAATAAATAAATAAATTCTGGCATAGGTCTGGTGAGGTGTGGAGTAATAGGTGAAATCTTTGGAGTGAGGGTAGAGTTCCCTCCAAATGTCAACAAAGCCTGAGTCGTATAGAAGTTTAGCTATTTGTAGACTTTGTTTAGAGGGTTGTCTGGTGCGGGGGAGTCCTGAACCTGATTTGTCTAGGGATAGGTCAAATGCCACATTTGAGTCACCCCCAAGGATGATTACCCCTTCTAACCGGTGTTTGAGAGATTTCAGCAATGATGAAAAAAATGTTGCTTGGCCGTAGAATGAAACAAAACAATATAGCGTTCCATCTATCGCGCCTTTTACCAAAAAATATCTGCCTGAATACCACTGACATGGAGAAGTTCAAATGTTTGGAGAAACATATGGCTACTCCTTTTGTTTTATTCACCGCATTGGAGAGGTAAAACTGGGGGTAGTGTTGATGTAGAAAGGAGGGGTTGAAAGAAGTGGGAAAGTGGGTCTCTTGTAGCAGGAGAAAGTCTATTTTTTGGGATTAGTATAGTTTACACAGTTTTCTCCTTTACCTCCTTCTCCTTTTTCTCCTTATGCGTGACTATGTGTAACGGAGGTGGTGAAGGGTTATCTACATGCATGGATCAGAGGATCCATGGAAGGAAGGGATAGCTGCAACATCCGTGTGAGTCTTACCGTGAGCAGACCAGAGAGGTATTTCCGACCTCGAAAGAAGTTGACTTCTAGGTGGCCTTCTAGGGAGAAGAGAAGAAGCGGAGAGCAAGGGGAGAGGAGGTGGACCTTCTGGAGAGAAAAAAGAGAGGCAAAACATGTGAGCGTTAGAGTACAATAGGCAATAACACCCCAACCCTGATATGGTGTGAAGGAGCCCATCCCCCCTCACCACAAACCCTTTCCCAAGAAACTTCCCTCAAAAATGGAGGAATGAAATCAGTCACCAAGTGGGATGAAACAGTATTCCCAATCAGCGACAAATGCATCCGCTCCGGCCACCTCAAATAGCGATAGCTGTAATGTGTGTAAGGGCAGAACCCCTGTATAACTAAAGATCCTTGAGGGGAAGGGTCCTGACCCCAGACCCAACAAGAAATAGCAGGGTAGCAAATCAATAGAAATCTCCCAACCTGCCACCTCAGCCAGGAAAACAATCAATAACATGGTATAAAACTTTTTCTACCAAAGATATAAGCAGGATATTATATGTTAGGCATTAACCAGAATAAACTCTTGAGAACTTAATAACAACCAATTTAAGTCCACGATCAGGAGCAGCCTTGAATACCTGAGAGTGAAAAAAAAAACACAAAGCAGCACCTTCTGCGCTCCCCATTTATGGTAGAGGGGTGTGAAGGGCTGTGCCAAACTGAGATTTGCTCAATGAGGAGAGGAGAACAATATTTCTTTAGGAAAATCCATACGCATTAGGAAGAGCCTAATAGGGGCCTTGGAGAGACCCGGGTGTCGTCTTGAGTCCTTGGATTTCTTGGATTGGTGTTTCTATCAAAGTGAGGACTGGGCGGTGGAGGCCCCTTAGAAGACGAATTGGGGCCCTTGGTGGCCGAAGTTATCATAGTATCCTGAGAGATAAGGCCCAGGTGCCGGAGCAGTCTTTCCCCTTCTGCGAAGGACAAGAAGCCGTAGGGTTTGTTATGCAGGGAGAAGGTTAGACGGAAAGGGAATGACCATCTGTATGTAACTGATTTCTGGGTCAGCATGAGGAGGAGCGGTTTCAGCGATCTCTGTTTCTGAATAGTGTAGGGCGATAAGTGTGCAAAGATTTGTATGGGGTGACCCTGAAAAGAGAGGGAGCCTCCAGTCCCGGGAGCGGTGCATAACCTCCTCCTTTATTTTGTAGAAATGTGGCTTGACAGTAATGTCTCTAGGGAGGACATCTTGGCAGGGCAGTTGCAGGGCTCTATGAGCCCGGTCCATCTTCAGTCGGTGGTCTGGGACGTTAGCGATAAGTTCCTTAATGAACTAATTCTGAAATTGTATTTTCACGATCTGTTTTCAAGATCGTCAATTTTTGCGAAGGCGGTATCTAGCTGGTCATGTAGTTCCTGAATGTGGGGCGTATTCTGGTTCATTCTGTTTACTGTCTGGTCCGCTTTGGTTTCAATGGCCTTAATTCTGGCACCTAACTGCTGTAAGTCAGCCTGGTTGGTGGTGGTGATTTGGGCAGCTGTCTGGGACAGACCTCCGGAGAGCATTGTAAAAAACATTGCCATCATGGAGGAGAAGTCCTGGGTTGTAGAGAGGAGGCACCGCATCCCTCTGGGCTGACAGTGAAATCTTCCATGGGGGTGAGAGGCATGTCCTCTAGGGTTCTGCCTATGAGAGATTCGGTGGAGGTGGGAGACAGAATATTGTAGCAGTGTATACTCACTGTGTGGCCCGAAAGCTTGCCGGAGCAAACATCCTGGTCTGCTATGGAGTCCTCTGTCCCCAGCTCTCCACCTCGTGTGCTTGCAGTAGGTGCCATCTTGGCCGAGGCCGCGGGTCCCGGTCCGGCCTCCAGTAAGTGGGAAAGATCCCTCCTTGCTGATCCCCCTGCCATCCAGGTGATCCCCGCCTCTTCCCCTCTCCCCGGGCAGTGTCGCTGGCAGGGGCTCTGCCTTGAAAGCGGCTGTGGAGAGGCTATATGGCCGGAGCAGTGCGGAGCCCTCGGATCAGACGTCCGTCCAACGAGCTGCCGCGCATGCGCCTCACAATCCAAATTTTTTCATGTCTTTATTGAACACACCAATTAAACCTTCATAGTGCTGGAGAAAAAAATCTTCCCCAATTATTTTATAATTAGTTATCCATGAAACGTGCATGGAGCTTTTTATCGATGTATACCATGCATCTACTATCAGACTACCTTGAAGAAATTTGAATTAATTTTACATTACCATGTGTGCGATTAATCATGTCTCTATGCAAGATTGGGCTACATTTAATATATTTTCTATAAATATTATGTACTATGTAGGAACACCTGTGTGGGTGTATACAATTATGTGTATTTATTATGTTACTTATTATATGTTATTTACTGTCCCACACGCATCCATGTGCACCATTAAATAGTATCTACCATTGATTCAATTGGATTCAATTGGTTCTGGTGTTGTGCTTCATATAAAGTCCCACCATTCCCCTATTCCCCTCCCCCCTCTTTTTTTTCCATGAACAGTAATTCTAAAATGTTTAAGTATCTTTTATCTATCAAAGAAGCTATAAACCACACCTCCAAAACCTATTTCATTAACCCCTTCCCAACCAGCCTCCGCAGTTATACTGCGGCAGGTTGGCTCCCATGCGCGAGCCATTGTAACTGTATGTCGGCTCTTTAGGACGCTTTAGCAGGTGCACACGCGTGTCCCCAGAGCCAATGCACGTGCCTGGCAGGCGCAATGACTGCCGGGCACCCGCGATCGCTTGTGACAGAGCGAAAACCAGGATCTGTGTGTGTAAACCCACAAATCCCGGTTCTCTCAGGGAAGAGGAGACAGATCGTGTTGCTACACTGATCGGTCTCCTCCCCTAGTCAGTCCCATGCCCCGCCATTAGAACACACCTAGGGAACACAGTTAACCCCTTGATCACTCCCTAGTGTTAACCCCTTCCCTGCCAGTGACATTTATACAGTAATCAGTGGCTAGTTTTAGCTCTGATCGCTGTATAAATGTCACGGGTCCCAAAAAAGTGTCAAAAGTGTCCCATTTGTTCGTCGCAATGTCGCAGTCATGATAAAAATTGCTGATCACCGCCATTACTAGTAAAAAAAAATAATAATAAAAAAGCCATAAATCTATCCCCTATTTTGTAAAAGCTATAACTTTTGTGCAAACCAATCAATATACGCTTTTTGCGATTTTGTTTACCAAAAATATGTAGAAGAATACATATCGGCCTAATCTGATAAAGAAATTTGTTTTTGTTTTTTAAAATTTTGGATATTTATTATAGCAAAAGTACAAAATATTGTGTTTATTATTTCAAAATTGTCGCTCTTATTTTGTTTATAGCGCAAAAAATAAAAACCTCAGAGGTGATCAAATACCACCAAAAGAAAGCTTGATTTGTGAGGAAAAAAGGACATCAATTTTGTTTGGGTATAACGTTGTACAACCGCGCAATTGTCAGTTAAAGCGACACACTGCCGTATTGCAAAAAAATGGCCTGGTCAGGAAGGGGGCAAATCCTTCCGGGCTGAAGTGGTTCATTGTGGCAAAGTATAAAATATTCCATGGACTCAACATGGCTCTCAGCAAATAGCTTGGGGTGTCTACTTTCCAAAAAGGGGTAATTTGGGGCGATTTTGAACTGTCCTGGTATTTTATGCACAACATTAGAAGCTTATGCCACACATCACTCTTCTAACCACTTGAACCACCAAGTCCTTTCTGACACTTTTTGTTTACATGAAAAAATAAATTACCTTGAATCCCCAAACATTATATATTTTGTTAAAGCAAATGCTCTACAGATTAAAATAATGGGTGTTGCAATTTTTTTTTCACACTGCATTTGCGCAGAGATTTTTCAAACGCAATTTAAAAAAAAAAAAAAAACATTTTTTTATAATTTTACTGCACTAAAACACACTATATTGCCCAAATGTTTGCTAAAATATAAACGATGATCTTATGCGAGTATATAGATACCAAACACAACATGCTTTAAAATTGCACATAACCGTGCAGTGGTGACAAACTACATATATATTTAAAAGCCCTTACAGGTTACCACTTTAGATTTACAGAGGAGTTCTACTGCTAGAATTACTGCCCTTGATGTGATGTTCGTTGTGATACCTCACATGCATGGTGCAATTGCTGTTTACATACGACACGAGACTGACGCTTGCGTTCGCCTTTGTATGTGAGCACGGGGGGGCAGGGGTGCTTTTTTTCTTTTCATTTTTCTTTTTTTTTTAATACGTATATTGCTTTTTTTATTTTATTGTTCCTTTCATTTCTTTTTTTTAATCATTTTTTATTGTTATCACAGGGAATGTAAATATCCCCTATGATAGCAATAGGTAGTGACGGGTACTCTTGTTAGAAAAAATTGGGGTCTATTAGACTCTAGATCTCTCATCTGCCTTCAAAGCATCTGACCACATCAAGATTGGTGTGATAAATTGCTTTCCAAATTTGCAATGGCGCTGTTTATATCCGGCGAAACCGGATTTATGAAATGCTCGTAACTTTCGGTTTCTTAGGCCATACAGATGATTGAAGCCATTCTGGTCTCTTATCAGCTCTATGGTCAGCTGGCGGAACCACTGACTGCATTCTCAGGAGAGCCAGAGAAAACCATGGAAGATGGCAGGGGGGGCATACCCTCCCACTGCTTGTAAAAGCAGTTTAGCGGCTAATTAGCCACTAGGATTGCTTTTACATGAGCCGATCGCTGGCTGAAAAGAATGATACCAAGATGATACCTAAACCTTCAGGCATCATTCTGGTATAACTACTCAAAGTCCAGCAACATACCACTATGTTGCTGGTCCTTGTTGGGCATATATTGTTATGTTCTTTTTTTCCATGCAGCCTGTGGGCTGAACGAAAAAAGGGACTGATCGGTGAGTATGCCCACCATTAGGATACCGCCCTGCATCCACCCACTTCTAATTATAGGCATACATGCACCGATTTTTTTGTGGTGGTGAAATCAGCTCCTACAGTGCTGGAGTCGCTGATTTACGTATCGTGAGAGCAAACGCTGTTGCTGTCAAGATGCATAAATCAGTGCTGCAGCTGAATGGTGTACCTGAAAAGCAAACAATGGTAACAATAAAACATGAACTTAATAAAGCAACAATTTGTTCCAAAAAAAGAGTAAAAAATATATGCCGAAGCATGGGGGAAATCTTCCCCTAATGTTAGGAGCAAATCTCCCCTCCATCCCTGCCCCAATGCTTCAGCATATATGCTCTTTTTTTTTTTAACTGTGGTGGTGAAATCACCTCCTACAGCTCTGGAGTTACGGCTTTACGAATTGTGAGAGCAACCGCTGTTGCTGTCGGAATAAATAAACTCGTGCTGCAGCTGAATAGTGTACCTGCAAAGCAAATAATGGTTAATACAACAGTAGTATTACAGTATAACAGTAAGACATACCATACCTTTTGTTTTTTTGTTTTTTTTTTGCACTTTTATTTTAACTGTAACTGTTCCAGATTAGGGTCTCTCAAAATGTGATGGCCATCTCATCTTTTGAGATCCTGTGTTAGTATGCCCTAGGACTGCGCAGTGCTGTACCCTACGCTAATACTCTACTAGTGTGTGGTTGCAACAGAAACATTCACAGATTGTCACAGTCCCTACCGTGCCATGCAAACAGCCAGGCATGTTCATGCCCCAAGAGGCTCAGGGAGGTATTGAACCCATGACTTTCTGTTTACTGCTCCTGTTGTAGTGCCTCTGAGCCACACCTCAGTTCGTATTCAGCCTGCTTTTCAGCTATGCCTAGTTCTGCAGTGCTGAGGGCTATACTTTGGATCTTGCTTTGCACTTAGTACCTGTTACTCCTGGTTCAGCTGAGGCAGTTTATCTAATCAGCTGGGTATAAAACACTGCCTTACTCTAAGGGCTGTGTCAGTTCATTGTCTCTTTTATTGCGAAAGGTTCCTGTTTTCTAGTTTTCAAGTTGCAGTATTCCAAGACTGACCCCGGCTTCTGACCCTGGCTCTGTTCATCGTTAACTCTGACTTCTGGAATCCCTGACTACAGCTTCACCTCGACAATCCTTTGGTAAATTCCTGTCAAGCCCCATGCACAGATTCACAGCGCAGGTAGCTTTTTGCCTTGTTACCGTGTGTATTTGCAAGGGTGAGCATACATCACTGCACGATGGACTCCAATTAAGGTAAGCCCTTACATAATGAACTGACCCTCATGGAGTCCGCAGAGATGTTCAAGATGCTCACCTCCCTTGCTCAGCAAGTCTCCAGCCTGGGCCAGACCATTTCGGAGCTGCAGCAAGAAGTCCAGTTGTTTAAAACTACAGTACGCCCAGCCCCGGAACCAGCATGTCCTGAACCATTTGTTGTGATGCCTGAGAAGTTTGATGGTAACCATGCATCCTTCTTGTGTTTTAGGAAGGATCTTCAAGTACTATTAGGATACATCCTGCTACCCCTGCTTATCAGCCTGTAAACTGCCACGGTTGCTGTAAGACCTGTCCAGGTTCAATGACAAAAGTGGGTACCCAGACTACGGTGGTTAACGATACGGGTGTCCCTCAAGAATCCGTAACCAATACCCCTGAGAGGCTCCTACCATCTGGTCTAGAGGCAACTATACAACCTTTTGACAACAAACCAGTTCCTGAAGTCATTCCAAGCTCCATAGTGGTAACTGCAGAAACATCATATTGTCCTGCCAAAGAAGTTTTACCACCTGACTGCACATATGCCTTGAATGGCACCATAATCCGTAAGCAGGAACTGGAGATGTTTGAAAAAGCTTTGCAAGCGACGAAAGTCTCCCCTGCAAGAACTTCTAAAGCAGGGGTCTCAAACTGGTGGCCCTCCAGCTGTTACGAAACTACAAGTCCCATGAGCCATTGCAAGGCTGAAAGTTACAAGCATGACTCCCACAGGCAAAGCCATGATGGGATTTGCAAGTTTTGCAACAGCTGGAAGGCCGCCAGTTTGAGACCCCTGTTCTAAAGCAACAATGCCCAAAGGGAATAAGGAAAAGTCTTCTAACACTACTGTTGGTACATATGGTATGGATGCCTATGACGATCTACCTGTTCACGCCCAGAGGGCGTTTCTAAGGGGGGAAACTGTCACGGTCCCTACCGTGCCATGCAAACGGCCAGGCGTGGTCATGCCCCAAGTGGCGCAGGGAGGTATTGAACCCATGTCTTTCTGTTTACTGCTCCTGTTGTAGTGCCTCTGAGCCACACCTCAGTTCATTATTCAGCCTGCTTTCCAGCTATGCCTAGTTCTGCATGCAGCACTGAGGGCTATACTTTGGATCTTGCTTTGCAATTAGTACCTATCACTCCTGATTCAGCTGAGGCAGTTTATCTAATCTGCTGGGTATAAAACACTGCCTCACTCTGAGGGCTGTGTCAGTTCATTGTCTCTTGTATTGCCAAAGGTTCCAGTGTTCTTGTTTTCAAGTTGCAGTGTTCCAAGACTGACCCGGCTTCTGACCCTGGCTCTGTTCATCGTTAACTCTGACTTCTGGAGTCCCTGACTACAGCTTCACCTCGACAATCCCTTGGTAAATTCCTGTCAAGCCCCCGTGCACAGATTCACAGCCCAGGTTGCTTTTTACCTTGTTACCGTGGGCTGTGTGTATTTGCAAGGGTGAGCATACATCTCTGCACTATGGACTCCAATCAAGGTAAGCCCTTACACTGATGCAGAGACCAGGTTGGTCAGGACAGGAGATACAATAACAGCGGGTGTCACACCTATATCCACGCCTTCTTCAGACACAACATCTTCTTTGGGGTGCTCGTTGGGTATGGGTACCGCAGAGGACTTCTGGGAAGTACCTCTCATGCAGCCGGCTCACTGCATTTACATTGTGAAGTTGGGGTGAGCACCGTCTGAAAATAGAAGGGCTGTGTCGATCTCTTCCTGGAATTTTAGGAAAGATCCAGTTCGTCCTGATGCTTTGTATAGCACATAAGCGTTCAGCAGAGCCAATTGGGATAAGTATACAGCCATTTTTTTTACCAGCGTCTGGCCTTATGGGCAATTAAGTACGGCACCAACTGCCCATTGAAGTTCACCCCTCCCATGTTAAGGTTGTATTCGTGGACACAGAGGGGCTTCACAACACCAGTCACCGTTGGAATTTCAACTGTCGTATCTGCGTGAAGGGAGGACAGAACGAAAACATTGCATGTATCCCTTCACATTACTGCAAGCAATTTATTACATTTCAAGCAGGCTCTCTCCCCCCGTCTAAATTGGGAATCTACAAGCCATTGGGGAAGCCCCGGCAATTAGATCGCACGGTGCCACATGTGACAATTCCAGAATCAAAAAGGTGACTAAAAAGTGGCACGCTTGTGTAATAATTGTCCACATACAAGTGGTACCCCGTTCCGAATAAGGGTGACACTAAGTCCCACACAATCTTACCAGCACTCCCTATGTAGTCTGGGCAGTTCTCGGGCTCCATGTGACTATCTTTTCCCTTGTAAACCATAAAACTATATGTATAGCCTGTTGCCCTGTCACACAGCTTACACAACTTGACCCCATATCTGGCACACTTGCTGGGAAGATACTGTTTGAAAGACAAGCGTCCAGAAAATTTAAGAGACTCATTAACACAGACAACTTGATCGGGAGTAAACAAGGCTGCAAACTGTTGGTTGAAGTGGTTGTGGAGCAGATCATATTCAGGGTCACCTCGAGGATGACAGAGTTCATTGTCGTTGAAGTGCATAAACCGTAAGATCTGCTCGTATGGCGTCCTATCCATGGAAGCAGAGAACATGGCATATGATGAATTGGATCATTGGACCAATATGACCTAAACTCACTCTTTTTAGTTATGCCCATGAGGGGGGATAGGCCCAGAAAAGTCTTAAATTTGGAAACCATAACAGGTTTCCAATCTCTGGCAAGGGTCAAATGGGGATTAGCGGTAATGAATTGACCAGCATACAAATTGCACGGAAGATCTATAGAGATCTTCCGTGAAAAACAGTGACTAAAAATCAAGTGACGTAAAATCAACTGTTTCCACCTGAATTCCAGGTTGGCCAGTGAATGGGGGGAAGTACGGGCACTGCAGAAATGGTGGGCTCCCAGTTAGGATTGGCAAATGCAGCGGGAAGGGCACTATAGGCTTGACGGGCCTGTCTTTATCTTCTTGGTGGCTGTGGGACATTGCTTGTGCTAGTCACCGTACCAGCTTGAACTGCACTTATGGGACTCACCACGTCACCACGTGTTACTGCAGTGCTGGTTTGACGATGACCAGGATTTACTAGGTTGCTGGTGCTTGCCAGTTCACCAGAAGGATGAGCGGCACTAATACTGGCTCTCTGCTCTATATACGAGAGCCCTGCGGTTCTTGCACCTCAACAACAGAAGAACGGGGTCAGGTATGCCTGACCTTAGCAGGGACCACTACTCCGTCGTCAGAGCTATCTGTCATATCTGTCAGGGTGCCGCTGCTGTCTACTGGTTCGTATTCTGAGCCTGAATCTGACAGATGGGTGACTTCCACTTCACTCTCATCTGTCATGCTCAAAAACGTGTAGGCCTCTTCACTAGCGTACCTCCAATTGGACATTGTGGCCTCTAAATTTATAGGTACAACTAGTGCTACTTACAGGCAAAAAGAGCACCTGATTGTCAGAGCCTGCTTCAATCACTACCAAAAAAAACTGTTCAGGCCTGACTCTGTGAATGCTGCTGTTATGTGTGTTGTGTTTTGTAAGTGACAGTGATCAATTGATACTGCACCTGGGTGGGCTGGGCTGGGCAGAGAGGCTAAACGCAGGTGCTAGCAGGTATCTGCACTGATCCCGCTAATGCTGCGTTTTTGGGAACACTAAACTATTGGGGACGCTAGTATAGATCTGATCTGATCAAAGATATTGATCCATTCAGACACTATACTAGTAAGGGAGGTGTATGGTGCGTGCGTTGGTGTTAGCGCTACTGGAACTAATCTGACACTGCCTGGGGCTGACACTGACCCTGATGCTAAAACCTGTACTGGGGGGGCGGTCAGGGAGTTAAACCTTTATTCGGTAATATATGGTGGGTACCCTGACGCTATAAAAACCTGACGTGACACTAGCGTCACCCGTGACACTAAATACAGTGATCAGAAAAGAGATATGTACACTATATTAGTGACACTGGTGACAGGGGGTGAAAAGGTTAACTGAGGGTGATCAAGGGGTTAAACCTTTATTAGGGGAGTTTAGGGGGATACCCTAGACCTACCTGGGCCTACTGCTAACAGTTCTAAAGCTGATTCGTGTCACAAATTACATCAGTACAGTGATCAGTGAAAAATGTGAAAACTGCACTTGGTGAGACAGTGACAGGGAGTGAAGGGGTTAACTGGGGGGCGTGATTGGGGTGTGATCGGGGGGTGAAAAGTGTGCCTATGTGTACTGTGTCAGTGTAGTGTTGGTGCGATTCACATTTGGATGTCTTCTCTCCTCTCTCTAGAACGAAAAAGAATTCCAGGAGGGGAGGTGACATCACTTCCTCTGCCTGTGTTTACACTTACAAGCAGAGGACAGTCTCTCATTTGCCAGAACCGATCACCAGGTCCAGGCCAGAAATCATTGGCCTGGGGACTGATCGGTTCTGAAGCGAATCTGAACGCCGCGGGTGCCCCTAGGCGGCCACGTGCACGACGTACTATGAGAGTATAACTGCGGCGGGCAGTTGGGAACTAGTTATTCTACAACTGCCATGATGCTGCACATGTGATCAGAGACAATACCAGGTACCATATATATAAATAAAAAGTGCTAGAAAACCTGTATCAGTGTATAAATAACAAAAAATAAAAAATAAACATGGATAAGTCCCAACAAAGTAAAAATACTGCAAGGGTGGAAAAAAGGGTGGAACAAAAACCCAAACATATCAGTCCCATAAGAGCAAACAACAGGTGAGAAACGAACTCAGGGTCATTCATATGCAGAAGCCAGGGATGATTAGGTATATATCTGGAGACATTGACGTCAAGGTAAAGTAAAGATGGGTACTCTTACCAGAGCCAGTGGACCTGGATGTCAGCGACACCAGGTCAAACAAGAACAGAATCACACCGAGGCAGGAACATTTCGGAAGGTCCAAAGGATCATTCGATAGGTCCAGAATGGTCAGTGAAGCTTCACACAATCCAATGCTCTCTCGATGGAAACGTAATGATGATAGAAGCCAGCAAGCATAGAAAGACTGGATGGAACGGTCAGACAAGCTCAAGGCAGAATTATGTAAAAACAAAAAAAGAGAGCTTCCAATGGTGTAGATCAAAAAAGGTGGTGTTTATTTTCCATAAAACCAGGCATACAGATAAAAATTGTGATCACAAATGGTAAAAAAGCAATATGGGGAGCGGAGAAACCAAGCCCTATGCGTTTCGTCCTAATAGGACTTCTACTGGGGATGCCTGTTGTTTGCTCTTATGGGACTGATATATTTGGGTTTTTGTTCCACCGCTTATTCCACCCTTATATACACTGATACAGGTTTTACAGCACTGTTTATTTATATATGGTACAGGGTTACTCTTGTGTTTATATAGTTCACTAACACTGTTTTACCTTTAGCGCTACATTTCTTACTTCCACTTCTATTTGAACTTTTGTCACATTTCATGTGTAGCAGCTTGCTGTTTTTTTTTTTTTCCCTACACAGGTTAGCGCAATAATTTTCTATATTTCACAGCCATTGGATGGTTTGACAGTTTGGTTGCGAGCACAACCAATGGGAGTGTTACATATCCGGCACGTGCCAGAAATGAAACTGGTAAATGGATGGGTTTACTTCTGCTTTAAGTGCAGGCCACCCAAAAGAACCAAGGTTTGCATGGAGACAGATATATTCTGCAGAAACACAAATAAGATTACTTATTACTTGTATTTTCAAGCAACCCTACAGAATTTAATATCAGTATCCATCGTTAACAACATTTAATAAGCACTCATACTTTCAAAATACTACACCATAAAAATGTCTATCCTGTGTTATGTTTGCTCCAAATGTAACAGTATCCAAAAAAGATATTCATTTGTTTCTTAAATAATTCCCAAGGCCTGTTTAGTCAAAATTGTGCCTCTGTACTGGATCAGCCAATGGAAAAGTTAGGCATATCCATATATTTCTGCCTCATGATGTTCTTTAAATTCCTTGTAAGTAAAAAGTACATTATTCTAAAGCTGTACTGAATTATGAGGTGGGCCTTGCAGTCGAGGTTAACCTTGCAGTAGAGGTAAACAACATACTGAAACGGAAAGTGACAAAATCCGGTTTCACTCGTCCAAGAGGAAGCAAGGGTATAGATCTATAGATCTTCTTCTCTGTACTCAGCCAGCCCAACCGAGTGCAGCAGTCCCAGACACCCTGATCACACCAAAGAACCTGGAAACAGAAGTGGGCAGTGGCAGCGGCAGGAGGGCCCCTTCTGTACCTTGTGGTGATTGGACAGCTGTATAGCCACTCGGATTGCTTTTACATAAAAAGAGCCTCTCTGGATCTAAAAAATTATACCAGGACCAACTACAGTCATGATCCTGGTATAACCACTTAAACCTGAGTACATAGAAAATAGAAAGTAACGACAGAAAAAAGACCAAGTGGTCCATCGAGTCTGCCCTTATTTTTTTATACATGTTTTGTATCTTCGGTTTTTGTTTGTTGGCTTATTTGTTTGTTTTTTTTCTTTAACTTTTTTGTTCGAGTATAGATCTATGTTTGTCCCATGCATGTTTGAATCCAATTACTGTTGACTGACTCACTACCTCTTCTGGAAGTCTATTCCAAGCATTAACTCCCCTTTCAGTAAAATGATACTAATATTAGTTTTGAACTTTCCTCCTAATGTCGCGTACACAAGATCGGACATTCCGACAACAAATGTTCGATAGGAGCTTGTTGTTGGAAATTCTGACCGTGTGTAGGCTGCTTCGGACATTTTTTGTCAGAATTTCCAAAAAAAATTTGAGAGCTGGTTCTCAAATTTTCCGACAACAAAATCCGTTATCGGAAATTCCGAACGTGTATACACAATTCCAACGCACAAAATTCGGAACTCGGAATCAAGCAGAAGAGCCGCACTGGCTACTGAACTTCATTTTTCTCAGCTCATCATACGTGTTGTACGTTACCGCGTTCTTGCCGTTCGGAATTTCCAACAACATTTGTGCGACCGTGTGTATGCAAGACAAGTTTGAGCCAACATCCGTCAGAAATAAATCACAGGATTTCGTTGTTCGAATAAGGCATACTTTATGGAATGACCAGGCATTTAGTGCAGTATAACACTTTTTGCAGTTTGGTACCATTTTTTGTTTTTTTTGGCAATCCATACATGAGACCAACAAGAACAACTAAGGAAGAAAAAAAGGACAGTCCCTCCAAACAAGAAACAGTTGGAAGCTATAAGAACAGAAGCTTCTTGGAATCTACAAATAAAGCCAAATTTTAGCACAGCACACATCCAGTATTTTTTTTTTTCCATCATGCTCTTGTTTTATTTTGTTACAGCATTGATGTGTTTGCTTGCCTATTTGTTTGTATTTAACCTCCTTGAACACTCCTGGGTGTGTCCAAGTACTTGGTAATCATTGTAGATTTCAATGTGGTGGTTAGCTATACTGAGTTTGTGTTAGGAATGGGAGGTATGTGGGTGGGTACTCCATCACTATGTTGTATCAAATATTTTGAGTCTGTTTGTGTGGTTGCTTGTTTGGTTGACTACTTGCTTTATTTTCAGTAAGATGCTATTTTAAAAGTGTGTATGAGGAGTCACACGACCAACAAGCAGCCAGAATTATTGCATGTATTCAGGAGCACGTGGGGAATAAGGAAAAGATCATGAGTAGATGTGTTAAGCTAACATATCCACTGCCTGGATATTAAATGTCCTCGTTTTAAAGTACCAGACCTTCTAGAGTACAAAATGACCTTTGTTTACTTAGGACTGTCCTAGGGGTGATTTATTTGACTTTCTAGTATTCATTTCCTAATTCGGTGCTCTCCAATTTGGAGACCTTAAAACTTGTTTTGATGTTGAAACTTTTATGAAATGGTAAAATAAGAATTTTCATAAAGGATTTGGTCAGATTATTATGCCACAATTTCTGTGACATATTTACTTGTAATAAAGACCACTTTCTCTTTAGAATATTGACAATTTTTATTTTTTTCACCAATGTTTTTCTCAATTTGCCAATTACATAAATTTGATCTGATCCTGTCATCCAGGTCTTCTAGGGCACAGTTTATCTTGTCTAGACTTCACTATCTATGCTTTCTTTTGCCTCTGTCAGGGAAATACAGTACATTATCAGCACCATGAATGGAGAAAACACCAGCCACCTCGGGTTTGCCGTATGACTCTGGTTCCTTTTATAAAAAGTACTGTTGATTCCTTTCTATATTTATATAATTTTATAATCATTCCCAAGAATTACATATTAAACCCAATAGCAAACATTTATTATATTGCAACTTCCAAGTCCTTAGATGTGGTGGCTGCATTAGTTCTCTTTTTTAGGGTTTCTTTTTCTTTTGTTTCATCTGGTCACCCAGCCAGTAAGTCTGTTGTTTTTCAGAAGAAGAAGGTCTCTTGCAGATGTATCAGTTACAGGGATGAGACAAACCATTTACAACTGACATTTGCAATGATCAGCTTATATTTATTTGTGTAGAACCTTTATACTACTAGGTAAAAAAAATAAAATAAAGGCAAAAAATGTTAAACACCCACACCTTGGTGATTTAGTGACAGTGTATTCGAGCCGCTGCTATCAACTGTCCCCTCAAGTAAGTCAATTTAAATTAATAAATTATAGGCAGCGCTTGCTCCACTTTTTATTGTTATAGAGTGGCACTGATATAATGGTATATACTGTGTATCTATTACTAAACCATCCAATGTCATAAACCAGTCATGTGCTAAATTTGTAAAAATAATGAAATTTAAAGTGACAAAGTGCATAAAGTGATAGCTGCGCAATACAAAGTATTTTTCCTTGTAATAAAGTGCTGTTGTACTCTGTTTCCAAATGATATCTGTGCATCCACCTTGTGAGGAACTGTAAAAACTCTGCACTCACCAGATATGATGGACTCCCTTACCATATAGCAAGGGGAGTCTGCTGAGCTTGTAGGTCCTTTTTGGGGACCTATCCCACTGTGGATCCTCTGATGGTTTCCACTGGTGAAGGTTACCTCCAATGGTGGCTCCAGGGCTCCAGGATCAAATTATGCAGGTGCACAATATATGGAGAGAAAAATTCCTCATGGTATTAAATCCTTAAACGATTTATTGAATGTAGGTATTTTACATACATAAAAAATTTGCAATATAATTAAAATAATCATATAAAACTGAACTGGGTGTCACAACGACAAAAAAGGCCTCTGTATGTGTGAGAGTTGTGGTCGCATCCTGTTACATGGCATGTCTTTTACTCTCAAGGGCCGGTAGTGATGCACCAGAGCTTCATCTTGACGTGTTTCCTTAAATCTTACCCTATACTCTTATTGGCTAATGTATAGCTTAACCCCTGGCTTACTTTTCATTTTTTTTTTAATGTACCCCAGGTGTTTTTTTTTTTTTTTTAAAGGCAGCTATGGCTGCAGTCCTTCAACCTAGGGATGTCTTCAGTCTCCTGAGTTGAATGACACCCATCATCACTCAATCCAGAAGACTGAGGACTTGTCAGGGCTGGACTCAGTCCTTCCTTCTCAAAGCTGGCCGCTCAGCTGTCGGCTAATTGCCAGCTCCTATCTCTCCACAGTGACTCACCTGTTAATGATATCCTGCTCGTCAGGCCTGCCTACTTAAGCCATCCAGTCCAGATGATCTCTGCCTTCGCCTTGGTCACATTTCTAGGGACGCTCTCCTGTGTTCCTGTTTAATACTTGCTTGGCTGACATTCCTTCTGGCTCCAGATCCTGCTTGCTGTTCTACTAGGCTCATCTCTGGCTCCCTGACGTTATGGCTTGTCTGACTATCAGTTCCTGAACTCTGGCTATGTTTTGACCATGTTTACTCTGTTTTCCTTTTTTTATTATTATTAAACAAGTGTGATTTAACTGTACTTCTGTCTCAGTCTGATTATTGGTTTCTGACAGTAGGCGAAGACCATGAATTCAGAAGATGCAGTCAGTCCACTTGTTGGTAATATTTTTTTCCAGATTGGATGAGCAGGACGGATCAGTTTGCCATGGCGTTACAAACGCTCCTGAGTTGCACGGCTCTCCTGAAATCTCCCATTGTGGTTGCTCCGGTACAACCTGTGTTGCAGGCCGTGACTGCTGCTGCTCCAGTCTCTGTGCACGCACCTGCCTCGAGAATTACCTCTATAAGAGGTATGTCTGGTTCCGCTCCGCTTTCCCCAATGATTTTGTTAGGATAGGCATTCTTAATTGTGAAATGATTAAGAACCCTATAATCAATAAAAGGTCAACAAAAGGTCTCAGTTCCTCACTCTTCTTCTTCACAAAGAAGAAACCAGCACCAGCAGGAGACGAGGATTTGCGGATGAAACCTCGAGAAAGTGCGTCTGCAACATACTCCTCCATGGCCTTATCTTTCAAGACCGACAAAGGGTAAACCCGGCCACCAGGGGGTATGGCACCAGTTTGAAGGTCAATTGCGCAATCATACGGCCGGTGTGGAGGCAAACTACCAGCTTGACCTTTTTCAAAGACATCGCTAAAATTGCGGTACTCCTCTGGCAGGGAGGAGAGTGAAGAGGTGCACAGAACCTTGGCTACCTTCTGGAAGCATGTCTCACTGCATTGTGGTGACCAGGAGAGAACCTCAGCACGGAGCCAATCAAAAGAGGGGTTGTGCCTCTGTAATCAAGGATAACCAATAACCAGCAGAAACTTAGGTGAGGAAATAACTTGGAATTGGATTATCTCATGGTGAAGAGCCCCTACAGTCATAGACAATGGAACCGTCTCATGAGTCACATGGGCATGCTGTGGAGTTCTCCCGTCAAGAGCCTCAATGGCAAGTGGAGTGTCATGCAGCTGCCGTGGAATTGAGTGCTTTGATACAAAGGCAGCATCAATGAACAGGCCTGCAGCCCCATAGTCGATTAGAGCCTGTATCTCGACGGATGACTCAGCCCAAGAAAGGGTAACCGAAACCAGGGGCTTATCCTTCTGGATAACTGGGGATGAAACAACGCCACCTAAGGTCTGTCCTTGACAGGACCCCTGGACGGGTAGGACAAGACTTCAAAAAGTGACCTGCCTAGCCACAATGAAGGCACAATCTCTCCCTCCTCCTAAAGGTTCTCTCATCCGCAGAGAGACGCATGAAACCCAAGTGCATGGGTTCACCTTCACTGACTGACTCGGTACCAGAAGGCATGGGAGGAGAGGGAGGCACGGGTGGGACTGCAAAGCCTGGAGACAAACGTACAGAAGGCTTCTGCAAGTGCTCCTTAAAAGAGAGTCTTTCTCTGAGTCTGGAGTCAATGAGGATAGCAAACGTGATCAACTTCTCCAGCTCAGTGGGTATATCTCGGGCTGCTATCTCATCCTTGATGGTATCCTAGAGACCATGAGAAAAAGCAGCCACAAGGGCCTCATTGTTCCACACAACCTCTGCTGCCAGAGTACAGAATTCAATGGCCTAGTCGGCATCAGTTCTCGTACTCTGCTCGATGGACATGAGGCACTTGGCAGCAGAAGTGGAGCTCGCGGGAACGTCAAATGCCCTTTTAAACGAAGCCACAAACTCAGGGTAGCTCAAGACAACAGGTTTTTGTGTCTCCCATAGAGGGTTTGCCCAGGCCAAGGCTCTCAAGAAAGCAAAGATATCACAAAACCTACTTTGCTTCTGACTGTGGGAAACGCCTGGGGCAGCATCTCAAAGTATATTTCAACCTGGTTGAGAAACCCTCTGCATTGGACTGGATCGCCCCCAAATCACTGGGGAAGCAGAGCAGAACCAGACATACCTCTTATAGAGGTAATACTCGAGGCAGGTGCCTGCACAGAGATAGGAGCAGCAGCAGAGTCGGCCTGCAACATAGGTTGTGCCGGAGCAGCCACAGTGGGAGATTCCAGGTGAGCCGTGTGACTCAGGAGCTATTGTAATGCAATGGCAAACTGATACATGCAGTGATCCAGTTCATTCAATCTGGAAAAAATATTACCAACAAGTGGATTGACTGCATCTTCTGAATTCATGGCCTTCGCCTACTGTCAGAAACCATGAAATCAGACCGAGACAGAAGTACAGTTAAATCACATTTGTTTAATAATAAAAGTAAAAAGAACAAACGTAGTCAAAACATAGCCAAAGTTCAGTAACCGTAATGGATAGTCAACCAAGCCAGAAGTCAGGGATAAACGTAGTGAAACAGCAAGCAGGATCTGTAGCCAGAAGAAATGTCAGCAAAGCAAGTCTTTAAACAGGAATGCAGGAGATCTTTTCTGTGATGTTGACCAAGGCAAAGGCAGAGATCCTCTGGATTGGACGGCTTAAGTAGGCAGGACTGACAAGCAGGATATCATCAACATCTGAGTAACTGTGGAGAGCGACGGGAGCTGGCAATTAGCTGAAAGCTGAGCGGCCAGCTTAGAGAAGGATGGGCTGAGCCCAGCCCTGACACCGCTCCTGCTGCCAAGTGCCTCATGTCCATCAAACAGAGTACGAGAACTGTTGCAGATTACACCACTGAATTCTGTACTCTGGCAGCAGAGGTTGCTTGGAACAATGAGGCCCTTGTGGCTGCTTTTTCTAATGGTCTCTCTGATACTATCAAGATGAGATAGCAGCCCGAGATATACCCACCGAGCTGGAGAGCTTGATCACGTTCGCCATCCTCATTGACTCCAGACTCAGAGAAAGACTCCCTTTTAATGAACGCTTGCGGAATCCTCCTGTACGTTTGTCTCCGAACTTTGCAGTCCCACCCTTGCCTCCCTCACCTCCCATGCCTTTTGGTATCGAGGCGGTCTATGAAGATGAACCCATGCACTTGGGCTTCACGTGTCTCTCTGCAAATGAGAGAACTCTTAGGAGGAGGAAAAGATTGTGTCTTTATTGTGGCTAGGCAGGTCACTTTTTGAAATCTTATCTACCTGTCCAGGGAATGCCCTTGAGGTCCTGTCACAGACAGACCTTAGGTGGCGTTGTTTCATCCCCAGTTATCCAGAAAGATAAGCCCCTGGTTTCGTTTATCTTTTCTTGGGCTGAGTCATCCGTCAAGATACAGGCTCTAATCGACTCTGGGGCTGCAGGCCTGTTCATTGATGCTGCCTTTGTTTCAAAGCACTCAATTCTGCTGCAGCTGCATGACACTCCACTTGCCATTGAGGCTCTTGACAAAAGACCTCTACGGCCTGCCCATGTGACTCATGAGACTGTTCCATTGTCCATGGCCGTAGGGGCACTTCACCATGAGATAATCCAATTCCAAGTTATTTCCTCACCTAAGTTTCTGCTGGTTATTGGTTATCCTTGGTTACAGAGGCACAACCCCTCTTTTGATTGGCTCCATGCTGAGGTTCTCTCCTGGTCGCCACAATGTAGTAAGACATGCTCCCAAAAGGTAGCCAAGGTCCTGTGCACCTCTTCACTCTCCTCCCTGCCAGAGAAGTACCACGATTTTAGCGATGTCTTTGACAAAGGTCAAGCTGGTAGTTTGCCCCCACTCCGGTCATATGATTGTGCAATTGACCTTCAACCTGGTGCCATACCCCCTCGTGGCCGGGTTTACCCTTTGTCAGTCTTGGAGAATAAGGCCATGGAGGAGTATGTTGCAGACGCACTTTCTCAAGGTTTATCCACAAATTCTCGGCTCCTGCTGGTGCTGGTTTCTACTTTGTGAAGAAGAGTGGTGAACTGAGACCTTATATTGAATATAGGGGTCTTAATCGTTTCACGATTAAGAATGCCTATCCGATTCCATTGATTACGGAGTTATTTGATTGCCTCAAGGGAGCAACAGTTTTCACAAAGCTTGATTTAAGAGGGGCATACAATTTTGTGAGGATTAAGGAGGGCGATGAGTGGAAACTGCGTTTAATACCAGAACAGGCCATTACGAGTACCTCGTAATGCCTTTTGGCCTTTGTAACGCTACACCATTATCGATGTCCTCTGAGATTTGTTGCAGTTATGTGTGGTGGTTTATCTTGACGATATCCTCATATTTTCCAAGTGCCTGGAGAACCACCACACAGATGTCTGTCGTGTGCTTCAGAAACTTAAAGAGAACAATATCTATTGTGAATTGGAGAAGTGCGAATTCCATTGTGTACAGGTTAAATTCCTGGGTCATGTCATTACCACTACTGGTTTTTCGATGGACCCAGAGAAACTTTCAGCAGTCCTACAGTGGCCCCGACCCATGGGTTTATGTCCTCTGCAGCGTTTTCTTGGCTTTGCCAACTAGGAAGTTTATGGGAAGTTTATTCGTAACTTCTCGTCTCTGGTCAAGCCCCTGACTGATATGACCAGAAAATACAGTAACCCACAGAGTTGGTCTCCGGAGTTCATTAAGGCCTTTGAGAGTCTCAAGGCTGCCTTTATTTCTGCTCCTGTGTTGGCATATTCTGATCCTACGTTACCTTTTATCCTTGAGGTTTATGCTTCTAAGACTGGAGTTGGCGCCCTTCTGTCTCAACGTCCTACCTCTGAGAGCGCTATGCATCCTTGTGGCTACTTTTCCAAGATATTGTCACCTGGGGAGTGCAATTACAAGATTGGTGACAGAGAGCTTTTAGCAATCATTTTAGCCCTGAAAGAATAGAGACATCTCCTTGAAGATACCACTGTGCCGGTTCTCATTCTTACTGACCATAAGAATCTCACATTCTTGTCTGCACTTCTCTCCCAGAAGGGCGCGTTTGGGCTCTTTTCTTGTCTCGTTTCAATTACATTGTCTCATTCTTACCCGGTACTAAGAATGTAAGGGCTGACGCTCTCACGACAATTTTCCTCCCGTTCCAAGATTGAGTCGGTTCTGGTTCCTGTGATTCCTCCTGATGGTATTCTGGCTACGGTTCGCACCAGTCTCACTTCTCCTTTGGGTGGCAAAATTCTTGCTGCTCAGGTCCATGTTTCTTCTGAGAAACCTTGTGACCGATGCTTTGTCCCAGAGAGTCTCCGTACTGCCATGCTTCAGACTTACCATTCTCCCAAGGCTGCTGACCACCCTGGGAAGAATCACCACTGTTGGGCCATTTCCCAACAATTCTGGTTGCCTAGTCTATGTGCTGATGTAACCGCCTTTGTAGCTGCCTGTTCCATGTGTGCTCAGAGTAAGATTCTACGACACCTTCCAGTGGGCCTCCTACAGCCCATACCCAATGGAGAGAGGCCCTGGACCCACCTGTCAATGGATTTCATTGTGGAGTTACCCAACTCCCAGGGCAACACAGTTATCCTTATGGTGTTGACCGGTTCTCGAAAATGTCCCATTGTATTCCACTTAAGAAGTTGTCCACTTCTAAGGAACTGGCTTTGATTTTTGCTCGGGAGATCTTTCGCTTAAATGGGCTACCCAAGGTGATTGTCTCGGACAGGGGTAGTCAGTTTGTGTCCCGGTTCTGGCGAGCCTTTTGTGCACAGTTGGGAATTAAGCTTGCTTTCTCCTCTGCGTATCACCCGCAGTCTAATGGGGCCGCAGAACGAGCCAATCAGTCCTTGGAGAAATTCCTACATTGCTATATTTCTGACCATCATAACAACTGGTCAGACCTCTTACCGTGGGTGGAGTTTGCTTACAATAGTGCCTTGAATTCTACTTCCTGATTGTCCCAGTTTATGGCGAACTATGGTTTCCAACCTTCCATGTTGCCTGATTCATTTGTTTCGCAGAGTAATACTGCGTTAGAGGAACATGTCTGTGGTCTTCGTTCCACTTGGGCACAAGTCCAGGAGGCTTTGTGACATGCTAATGATAGGTACAGATTCCATGCTGACCGCAGACACCTGCCTGCGCCTTCCTACCAGGTTGGGGACAGGGTCTGGCTGTCATCTCGCAACCTCTGACTTTGTGTTCCCTCTTTGAAGTTCGCACGTCAGTTTATTGGGCCTTTCCGTATTCTTTGCAGGATTAACCCAGTGGCTTACGCATTAGACCTTCCTTCTAATATGCGTATTTCAAATGTATTTCATGTCTCCCTATTAAAACCTTTGTCCTGCAACCGCTTTACCACCTCGGTGCCTCGTCCTCACCCTGTACAGGTTGGGAACCATGAGTATGAAGTACAGTCCATTGTTGACTCCCGTAGGTTCCATGGGCGCATACAGTACCTGGTGCATTGGAAAGGGTACGGTCCGGAGGAACATTCTGGGGTCTCATCCTTGGACATACATGCCCCTATCCTCCTCCGTGATTTCCATAGACGTTTTCCCCTCAAGCCTGGTGGTCCTCCGAGGGGGAGGGGTCATTGAGGAGGGGGTACTGTCAGAGCTGGTCTCAGCCCTTCCTTCTCTGAGCTGGCCACTCAGCTGTCGGCTAATTGCCTGCTCCTATCTCTCCACAATGACTCACCTGTTGATGATATCCTGCTTGTCAGTCCTGCCTACTTAGGCCGTCCAGTTCAGATGATCTCTGCCTTTGCCTTGGTCACATCTCTAGAGACACTCTCCTGTGACATTCCTTCTGGCTCCAGATCCTGCTTGCTGTTCTACTACACTCATCTCTGGCTCCCTAATGCTTTGGCTTGTCTGACTATCCGTTCTGGTTCCTGAACTCTGGCTATGTTTTGACTATGTTTATTTTTTTTTATTATTAAAAAACAAGTGTGATTTAACTGTACTTCTGTCTCAGTCTGATTCATGGTTTCTGACAGGACTCCACTGTCTCAAAAAAAAAAATATCAGGTCTGGGCCACAGGGCCACAGGGCCACAGGGCCACAGGGAGGGGAATTGATTATGTGGAGAGCAGAGCTGGGGTTTTAAAGTGATTGTAAAGGATTTTTTTTTTAAATAACAACTTGTTTTACTTACCTGCTCTGTCCAATGGTTTTGCACAGAGCAGTCCCGAGCCTCCTCTTCTGGGATCCTCTGGCTCCTTCCCTTCTAAATGCCTCCATTTCATGCCACTTGCTATGGGAGCACTTGTGTGGGCTCGATCCTGAGCTGGGTTCTTGACACATACATAGAGCTGCTCAGCTCCGCCCCCCTACTCTCTCCTAACAGGCTGTGATTGACAGCAGTGGGAGCCAATGGCCTCTATTGCTGCCTCCATGATCAGTGAGGAGGAAGAGATGAGAGAGCTGCTGCTCTCACGAACAGCACTGGATCATTGGGCTCAGGTAAGTTCTTATGGGGTATAGGGGGTAGCTGAACGCAGAAGGTTTTTTACTCTAATGCATAACATACATTAAGGTGAAAAAAAAACATCTGCCTTTAGAACCACTTTTGAAAGACCTTAATAATAAACTATTGAACAGAACCACTTTAAAGCTTACCCATCCTACCTCAGGGAGAACACGCCAACATGCCTAAAAATTACCAAACCCCTATCCAATGACACTGCCTTTGTGGCTAGTAATGGTAAACTTACTTCTACAGTGTCATGGCAGTTCGCAGTATTTAGACTACAAGTTAGTAAAATCAGGAACAAATAACAAAGTTAAAAAAATGAGTAAAAAGCACTCTTGATCTTAAACTATAACTAATCTTTTACAGCTAGATCCCAAAGAGCTCCTTCCATGGGTTGGATGGGAGCTGTGCAACTTCCAATCTATGGTAGCAAACTATGCCTCATCTTAGATCTGTGCCTTCTGTCCAGTTGTGTAGCAAGTGGATGGTCAAAACGATGCATGGTGTTTGAAGGTCAGCTATAAGGCTTTGGCAGATCACCCTTTGAAAGTTTAGGGAGACTAACAGTAGAGAAGTGATAACTTTTGTTATTTAGGCCACACTCAGGTGAAGGCAGGCTTCAGGAAATACACTATATTACCAAAAGTATTGGGACGCCTGGCTTTACACGCACATGAACTTTAATGGCATCCCAGTTTTAGTCCATAGGGTTCAATATTGAGTTGGCCCACCCTTTGCAGCTATAGCAGCCTTAACTCTTCTGGGAAGGCTGTCCACAAGGTTTAGAAGTGTGTCTATAGGAATGTTTGACCATTCTTCCAGAAGCGCATTTGTGAGGTCAGGCACTGATGTTTGACGAGAAGGCCTGGCTTGCAGTCTCTGCTCAAATTCCAAATCCAAAGGTCTTCTATCAGGTTGAGGTCAGGACTCTGTGCAGGCCAGTCAAGTTCCTCCACCCCAAACTCGCTCATCCATGTCTTTATGGACTTTGGTTTGTGCACTGGTGCGCAGTCACGTTGGAACAGGAAGGGGTCATCCCCAAACAGTTCCCACAAAGTTGAGGGCATGAAATTGTCCAAAATGTGTTGGTATGCTGACACCTTAAAGGGGTTGTAAACCTTCATGGTTTTTCACCTCTAAGCATTCTATGCATTGAGGTGAAAAACCTCTTGCAGTGCAGCAGCCCCCCAGTGCCCCCATTTTACTTACCTGAACCCTCTTTTTCTTATGTTGGGGACAAGCACACCAGCTCTAGCCGGTGTCTTGTGTTCTGATTGGCTAGATTGAAAGCAGCGCAGCCATTGGCTCCCGTTGCTGTCAATCAAATCCAATGACGCGGGTGCCGGGGGGTGGGGCTGAGCCATACATTCGACGGCTATGGACACTGAATGCTGGACTCGGGAGCACGCCCGCATCTGATGCTAGGAGGAGCCGCAAGAGCCGCCGGGGGACCCCAGAAGAGCAGATTCGGGGCCACTCTGTGCAAAATGAGCTGCACAGTGGAGGTAACTATGAGATGTTTGTTATTTTAAATTTTAAAAAAAAACAAACCCTTACAATCACTTAAAGAGCTCCCTTCATTGGAACTAAGAGGCCAAGCCCATCCCCTGAAAACAACCCCACACCATAATCCCCCCTCCAAATGATTTGGACCAGTGCACGCAGCAAGGTCCATAAAGACATAGGTGAGTGAGTTTGGAGTGGAGGAACATTCCCATGGACCAGTTATTCTCAACATCCTAGTGCCATGACCCCTTGATAAAATTTTATGGGGGCCCCTAACAGTAAAATTATTTTCATAGCGTGGGTTGTCAGCACCCAAGTCAAGACAAGTAATTTGCGCCCCTAAGCCACAGACATTTAGTGCTCCCCGAGTCACTTCCACTCATACAGTATTAAAACCCCTTATGGTACATTTTAGGATGTACCACTCTTTCTCTTTGTTCTTCTTTCTTTCCCTTTTATCTCTCTCTATCCTAATTTCTTGTTTTTTTTCCCATCCCTCTCTCTAGCCATGTTTCTTCTTTTTTCTCATTCTTTCTCTCCCTTTTTCTTTGTTCCTTCCCCTTTTTTCCTCTCCCTTCCATGTATTCTCTGTTTTTATTCCTTCTCTTACTCCTTGGTGGGGGGTGGGGGAATGAGATGAGTGGCAGTGCTGGCGGGGAGTTGGGATAAGTGGCAGTGCTGGGGGGAGTTCTGCTCAACCAACTTCGGTGCTCTTGATCAAGGTCATCTGCTGATCTGAAAACTGTAGTGGGGGCTTTAATGGCAACTCTAATCACAGGTAGTGTTACTCACTGTGTCTCCGGCTTCACTGTGTCTCCAGCTCTGTGGTGTCTCGCTGCAGTGATGCCTATGCCAAAATCAGGAGATAGGGTCTGCTGCAGCCTCTCCCACTTCACATTCATCACCAGTCAGCTGACCTCTAGTCTCTGCCCCCCCAGCCATGCCGTGAACTGAATGGGCAGCTGCGAAGAGGGCTTCAGGAACAGCTCAGCTGGGCAGTCACAAAGGGGTTGGGAGAGCGGTGTGGGCTTCAGGAACAGCCCAAGATTCTGTGACCCCTGGCAAATCGTCATTCGACCTCCGAGGGGGTCCCAACCCCCAGGTTGAGAACCACTGCAATAGACACACTCCTAAATCTTGTGGACAGCCTTCCCAGAAGAGTTGAAGCTCTTATAGCTGCAAAGGATGGACCAACTCAATATTGAACCCTATGGACTACGACTGGGATCCCATTAAGTTAATGTGTGTGTAAAGGCAGGTGTCCCAATACTTTTGGTAATATAATGTAGCTTGGGATGAGGAAAAATGTAGAGTAGAATTAGGTGGGTCATGCCAATCCATGACCAAAAATGTGAAATTATGCAGAGGAAATGCTGCCCAGTATTGAGGATATTGCTCTCCCTTCTCAAGATGTCAGATTAAAATTAGCAGAAGGCAGTTTTAAATTGTGGACATAAGAAGAGTGTGAACCGACAGCACCAGCGTGACATGCCTCCATCCCTCATGTATACATACAAAACAAAAATTCTGGTCATGGGACTTTAAATGAGGCATATCACAAAATAAAATTACAAAAATAGAAAATGTATTACAAAAACTCATCATAGAAGCTCATTTCATGTTTAGCGATATACATGGTGCAGAATAAAAATTGATTAATGAGCATAATTAAGAGATGACAAATGGTTCAGGATTATTATAATAAATTCATTAAAAACAATATATGGTACAATAGAATAGACAAATGCATGATGGATATAACATGTAAGAATCAGTCTTAACGTATAGTAACGCGTTTCATGGCTGATCCTTACATTATCCAACATGCATTTGTCTATTCCATTGTTCCATGTATTGTTTTTTGTATGAATTTATTATAATAATCATGTGCCATATGTCATCTTTTAATTATGTTCATCAATCAATTTTTATTCTGTACCATGTATTTTGCTAAATATGAAATGTGCTACATTGGTGAATTTTTGAACAAACTTTATAATACATTTTCTATTTTTGTAACTTTATTATGTGATATGCCTCATTTAAAGTCCCATGACCAGAATTTTTGTTTGGCAGTTTTAGATTGTGATGCCTCTTTATCCACAAGGATGTAACATCAAAGCAGACTAATCCCTGTGTATATATTTTGACTTTTAGATCACTGTGGAAAATATTTTGTCACTGCTGTGAACATTGAATGACTAGATACACTGCTGCATCAAGACAAAGCATAAGCAAAGCACAACTGTCAAAAAAAAATCCAAAAAAGTCCAAATATTTTATAAGGCACAAGTTATCTTTAGAGTAAAATGGAGATCAATTTATAGGGAATTCTGCATGGCTTTGACTTATTCATGAACCTAGTGCTTTGAGCAGTGTACAGAGACATCTAAACACTGGTATCATTTGAAGTAACTGAATATTTTTTAAGGAGTTTCACTTAAAATGCATCCAAATTCAAGAACAAAAATTGATAACATTGCAGTTTACTTGTCCTGCATCAGAGGCTGCTCCCGTTTTCTTTTTTTCACACTTATTTTTTTTTTTAACCCTGTAATCCTGCTATTAATACACTTCATTCCTAAGGTGGCAACCATATTAAACAAGCATTGTCACCCTAGGACAGGAAGTGTTTTAGGATTACATAACCATCCCTCTCTTCTCCAAAACAGGGGGAAGTGTTTTGTAGTCCACAGAGATAACAAGGTACAATGCTAACTGATAACAGTCCAGAGGAAAAAAGCACAGAAAGGTAGCACAAGGTTTCTGGCTGGATAAATAGCCACTTTCAATGGTATATTTAACAGATTGGTTCCCCGCAGCCTGCTTTGTAAGTGGTGATTAGCTAACTTCACCTGCTCACACATACAATTTAGGCATGTGGCCTGGTATGGTTCAGGAGGGGGGGGTGCTTGCTCGTCCCCAAGATCCCGACCCCACCCCTAGGTGAATGAGTATGGGATACATACCCCTACCAATTCACCAAAAAAGTGCAAAAAGTCATTTATTAAAAACATTTTAAAATGTGATGTGTAGATCAATCCTCAATTACAATGCCGACCTGAAAAAAGAATCTCCGTCCATGTCAAAGCTTTCCACGGTCTTCCTGCTCCGCCTTCTGACAGTTCTTAAATAGCTAAGGGGCAGGGCCACCAAAGCACCCCCCCATGTTCAGGGCATGTTGCCTGGTATGGTTCAGGAGGGGGGGGCACTCGTTTGCCCCCCCGACCTGCCAGGCTGCATGCTCGGATAAGGGTCTGGTATGGATTTTGGGGGGGACCCACCGCTGTTTTGTTTTTTTTGGCGTGGGGTTCCACTTAAAATCCATACCAGACCCAAAGGGCCTGGTATGGATTGGGGGGGACCCCACAATGTTTCTTTTTACATTTTTGTATTGTCAGCAATGGTATTGTATTGCCGGAAATTTAAAGGTCATTTTCTTTTCCTTATAAATGTCAGTTTTGCTGCAGCAGGTTCTATAAATGTTACAGATGTGCCACTTTATAGGCAGACTAAGGGGACCCCCCAGGCACTATAATTTAAAGGAATTTTTCATTTTTATTGTTTCACTTTAAGCATCATCAAAATCTCTGCTCCTGTAAAAATTATCTTTTTAAAAAAAAAAATGCATTGATACATGTCCCCCAGGGCAGTACCCAGCCCCCCATACTCCTTTTATGGCCAATAACTTGCATATAAGCCTTCAAAATGGGGAATTTTTGATTTTTTAAATTCAGGTCCCATAGACTTCAACGGGGTTCGGGTCCAAACTTTTGCGATGTTCAAGAGTTCCGGCGTGAACCAAACCGGGGGGCGTTCGGCCCAACTCTATCAGGAGCATCTTTTATACTTGCACTTCAAAAGCGGGGTGACGCGTAGCAATAACACCTCCGGGTGAAGTTCCAGGGTGATATCAACAAGTTTGTCGATTAATCGGTTAAAATCTTCCCAGATCTGACATATATACAGGCATGAACAGAATACATGGCTCAAAGTGCCATGCTTTCCCCCTTCTGTAGAAATAGAGGGGTGTAATTGGCTGGGGAGTTGTTTGCCAGCTGGGGCAATTAAATGAACCTGTTTTGGCCTGCAATGGAAAACCATCAGTTCACTTTAAGATAAACACCATAATCCCTGACAATCTTGACACTAACCACTAAACTAAGCCCTAACACTTTACTCTAATGACCCACCTTGTCCTGCACTCTCTTCTGTTTATAGCTCTCTATTGAAAGATACAGGCACTGAACTATTGAGAATGACTGATCCTGGTCAAAAAAGACAGACTATAGGAAATCTGCAGGTGACATTTTTATTCATAATTTTTATTTTTAAAAACCTAATACCAGTCAACAGCGAGAGAAATCACAGCAGATTGGATGAACTGTGGTCAGAACAAAATGTAAAACGTTGCTCATTATATATTAAGTTAGATGGTCAGATTCCTACTTTGCATTGTCTATAAAAGGTTAGAACTTTTTATTCCAATACTGTCAAAGACCTTGTGGTGAAATACAACATCTCACAACCACGCACTAAAGTTTAACGTTATCTGTGAGCCTTTTAAACAATACTAGGAGGATAAAAAGTTCAGTGAGTTTACAGTATAATCGGCCGTAAAAATAATTATCTATTTATCTTAGAATTATTGCTAAGCTTCATCACATGTTGTTATTAATAGGAATCATTACATGAAAATAAGATAAATAACCTGAGCTAGACTACAGAAAAAGATTCATATTTAGAATACGATATTAATCCCACATGGCCATTGAGATTCTTTGGTTCTATTATTATTGTTAAATATTTTACCTACCAAGTAGATTTCCTTGGGCTGGCCACGAACAGGCCAATCCCACCAGAATTTGTCATGATGTTCAAATGAGAATTGGGCCATTTAGATCCCTTTAGCAGTGGTTCTAATGCATTCTCTACATTAGGGTAAACAATGTAAATCCGCCTCCTGATTGGCAGGAAGAAGGTTTAGTGTGAAAATAGCGAAAATTAATTCGCTATGTCACACAACAGGGTGGGATCGTGACGTAGTGCTCTGCGCCCCTGTGCACACCCTATTTTGAAGCCTATTAGAGGCTCTGGCTCTAATAACATACTTCAAAATACACACCCCTGCCATAGTAATTCATCCTGAAAGGGGCCGGGCACATGGTAAGGCAGGGCGGCGGAGGTGTCAGGGGGGCAGGCGGTGCCCACGAGCTCACAATGCATGGGCCGCCACTGGTCCCAATACTATCACAACACCTGACATTTCCAGGCATAGAAGAGCATGTGACTTCCTCCACCATGACGCTAATGCTAGGCCTAAGACCAGGGAATTGATGTCATCGCTTCACTGGGTGACTGACACCATTCACTCTAATGCAAGCTGCAGAGGAGAGAGTAGCAGTGAGGGGTTGCTGGTAAGATGAGTGTCATGATCTGGACTCCGGTTTGAAGACCAGTAGATATAGCAATAGCAAGGCACCCACCTACCAAATGGACAAGTACAGAAGCAGGTCACTCTGGAAGATGACACGGGCTCACCTGAGGAGCGGAGTCTAAGTACTAACCGGTATTCACCAGAGCTCCTGATGGTGGAGATGAGTTTTGCTGCGTGTTAGTACCAGGTTGCGATCACCCCACAAGGAGGTCAGCAAGCTGGGGTCCAGTAGCAGATACAGCAGATAGGTATAAGCAGAAGTGTAGTGAATAAACAAGCCAAGAGGTCAGTAACAAGTGATTGCAAGTTTGATTCAAGCAGAAGTGTAGTGGAGGAACAAGCCAAGGGTCAATACCAAGTGATAACAAAAATACGGATGGCAGAAGGATTGACAAGAGCAACATATTGACTGGACGGAGCACAATAATCTGGTAAACAGGAAGTGCAAAGGCATGGATTAAATAGGAAGTTCATGGAGCAGAGGGTTCAAGGACCAGATTAAAGTGATATTCTGCGATTAATCACCAATCTGCATTGGGCAGGGTGATGATGCTGGAACTTTTGCTTGGTGCCGTTCCAAAGCAATGTATGAAGACGACCGTCTGAAGAAAACAAGCAAATTTCCACAATCATTGATGATATGGGGTTGCAGGAAACGGGGATGGTGACAGTCATCAAATCTTCCATAAATTCACAAATTTATATTGAGATTTTGGACACTTTTCTTATTCCATCAATTCAAAGGATGTTTGGTGAGGATGACATCATTTTGCAGGATGATAATGCATCTTGCCACAGGGCAAAAGCCGTGAAAACTTTCTTTCAAGAAAGACAAATAATGTCAATGGCATGGCCTGCAAATAGTCCGGACCTCAATCAAATTGAAAATCTATGGTAGAGATTAAAGACAATGGTCCATGACAAGGCTCCAACCTACAAAGCTGATCTGGCAACTGCAATAAGAAAAAAGTTGGAGCGATGAAGAATACTCTTTCTCAATATTTAAATCCATGCCTCAGAGAATTGTGGTGCAACAAAGTACTAGTGGTGTACTGTAGTGTTTTTTTTCATGATTCCGTAATATTTTCCTCAGAATTTAGTGATTCCATATTTTTTTCCTCTGCTTGATCTGCAAAAACAGTTGCAATTCATTACAGTTTTCTTTCTTTTTTATTTTTTAAGTGTTTCTTAAATTCAGGAGGTTGGAATGTTAAGAGAAAATAGTTTTGAGGCATGTCTGTGAATCCTTTTTTTTTCTACAAAATTAAACAATTGAATGAACATTTCCAAGAGTGGTGATTCCATACTTTTTGCCAGGGGTTGTACAGTATACTGAGTGTTCTCTCACACATCACCACCAAAACATGTCATGGGGCAATGTATTACTCAAATGCATCCTATCCTCAATTCTGGATTAATACCTTCTGCCCCCCCCCACACACACACACACACACACACACACACACACACACACACACACCAATCCCAACCATATTAAACCTCATTGTGCAGAAGCAGCATAGGAGAGAAGAGTAGGCAGAAAGACTCTCCAGGAGAAGCTACAGATGGAAGAGCACACTCAACAGACATGCTAGTAGATTATTTGGCTCCTGTCTAAATTGGCCCTAGTATGTATATGTATGAATGTGTGTTTGGGACCTTAGATTGTAAGCTCCTTAAAGGGCAGGGACTGATGTGGGCATATAGTATATATGTAAAGCACTGCATGAAATTGATGTGCTATATAAATACCTGTAATAATAATAATAATATCAAGGGCTGCTGTTTAAATGTTCTAAAAGGAGCTGGGGCAGATGAAGCTCAAAGTATAGCACTGTGCCGGCATTATTTGGTACCAAAGACAACAAAGAGAAGATCGAAGGGCACTAGGCAGGCCAAATGTAAATTTGCAGCAGCTAAGAACTGTCGCTGGAGCCCAAGGCCATTGCCTATGTGGCCTATTGGCAAATCCAGCCATGCCTGCCCTAAGAATAACACTAGAAGCAGGCAAGAAAAAACAAGTATACGTGTACTAAAAAACAAAAAACCATGCGCTTACTCTCAATTGCAAGCAGCTAACAATGCAAATAGAAATTTTGCTAATAACTCAAATCTATATAAAAATAGTTAGCGCTAATAATGACAAATAAATGTGAAATAAAATTATAATATTGACAAATACTTGAGACATTCAGTGCATATCCAAATAAGTTCATAGATCATTAGATAAAAAGTCCATCTTAGTGTAAACAATTATGATCACCACGTGAAAAAAAGGCTGAAATCCTGACAGAAATGTCCCAAAATTGGATGAAGGTGTTCCAGAAATCCTAGACCCAAGAGCTGATCCATACCACATGGATCATCCAAGTTTAATGGCACTCTGAGGCACACATATGTTCTTGAAGGCCTTCAAAAAAGAATCCAGTGTGGGAAAACATAGAATTGTGCAAATACCACCACCAGAATGAATGGAGGATTACCAGAGAGTTGGGACTCACAGAGCATATACTGTGCGAGTCAAACAGGCTAAGATTGCCAACTGGCAAGTACCAGGGGGGCCACGAAGGCGAACTGTAGATAGAATCCTAGTGGTTCCTTTGCACAGGAATCTTCTCCATAAAGAAGTCAAAAAGGTCCTCGGACATAACTGGTAACTCTTTTTTTAGGAGTCTTCCAGGACAGCCTCTGAGATATAGGGCTCCTCTCTCCGGGACAGGAAACACATTCACCCAAATGGTTAAAAGGAGGTCCTCCAGGCCTTCCTTTTCAGTTTCCACAAGAACTACTGGAAGGCTCTGAGCTCTCATTTGATCCAGCACTGTGCACGTCTGCAGCTCTTCTCTCCCCTCACTGGCTTTGCTGGGGCCCCTTCTTTGCTGGGGCAAGAAAAAACAAGTAAGATTTCAGAAGCAGAAAAAGATCATGTATATTTGTATTTTTTTTCTAACTAAATTCCTTGCAAAGAACAGTCCACAGATCATGTATTTGTCCTTATTTAAGATTTCATTAAACAACCTGAGGCCCAATGTGTGTACCTCCCAGTTCTTGCCACCAGGTGGAGTGTGGAACATGTACTGTCACACCATTGTTATAGTTCTGTTTTGTAACAGACTTATATAAGTAATAGAGCCCATTAAGGTTTGTCTTATAAATGGTAGAGTCACCCACATACATATATAATAAATAGACCATGGAGATAGGATTACAAGACATGAAATAAATGATATGTGATATGTGAAAAACAGCTTCTGACAATGATCATAGATTTAAAAATCAATGTTTGGCGTTCAAGGTGCACAAAGAAAACAACACAAAGATACAGAATGATTGGGTAATTGATAGGAGTGGATTATATAAGTTTTATAGACCCGTTGTCTTAAAGGATTCTGTCATGTAAACTTCTATAATTACTTTACACAAGGTTATTAGGTCAGAAGTTAAATACCTATAACGAGCGCAGCTTTAAACCAGCTCAATGCAGGCATTGCCCAATGTTTTCCCAAGCAAAACTGTGCTGTAAAGTTACATCTGTCATCCAAGTTTTACTGTCAAATTACAGTTATTGAAATGCCTCATAGTTTGTGATAATTCATGATCAGAAAATTTGAAACTCAACTGAACTTCTCACTTACATCAGCTTAATGCATTCCGCAACTTCTCACTTACATCAGCTTAATGCATTCCATGTGCATCAAAACAAAAAGGTGTGCAAAGTTATACATTATACTTCTTTGGAAAGCAACCACCGCTCAAGTATAAAAGCCTGTACCCTGCCAGAATGCTGTAGAGAAGGATCCTTGCCCTCTGCATGGAAGCAGCGGTCTTTCTGCAGAGCTCTGACATTTCTCCTGCTTCCACAAGGATCCTTCTCTAAAGCAGGAGGAAGGCTGTCCTACACAGGATGCACCTTTTTTCTAAATTAAAAAAAAAATAAAAACAATTCCATCCAGTTCTGGTCACCAGTCCTCAAGAAGGATGTGCTGGAGCTGGAGAGAGTCCAAAGAAGGACAACAAAATTAATAAGGGGATTGGAGGGCCTCAATTACAAGGAGTGACTACAAGCACTAAATTTATTCTCGCTGGAGAAGAGATACTTGGGTGGGGACATGACAGTGATTTACAAATACCTCAATGGTGATCCCAGCATAGAAAAAAAGCTATTCCATCTCAGGGAGTGTAAGAGGACACGGGGCCACACAATGAGACTGAAAAAATAAAAAGGTTTAACCTTAAACCGTGCAGGTGATTTTTCACTGTCGGGGCGATAAGGATGTGAAACTTTCTTCCACAATTGGTTGTGTCTTGGACGTACATCTTAAAGAACACAACATACAGGGATATGGGAAATAATTATAGACACTGACACACGTACACCTTCACAGGTTGAACTGGATGGACCATTGTCTTTATTCAATCTTACCTTCTATGTAACCATGTAAGGCTTAGTACACCTTTTGTTTTGATGCAATTGATCTATTCGGCTGATTTAAACTCATTTGGGTTTAAACACCAGGTCATCAAGCTTCTAAACTATACAAAAAAACCATACAACATACAACTTAAAATGTATTATGGAAATAGATACAGGAGACAAAGGGGTCGATTTACTAAAAGCAAATAGTCTGTGCACTTTGCAAAGTGCAGTTGCACACTTCAAAAGCAGTTGCTCCAGAGCTTAGTAAATGAGCAGAAGCTCTGCTGACTTCCATCATCCGATCAGGTGCAAGCAAAAATTATGTTTTTTTTTATTTTTCTTGCATGTGATTGGATATTCTTTGCAAAGTGATACCTCATTTACTAAGCTCTGGAGCAACTGCACTTGCCGAGTGTACCTGCACTGTGCAAAGTGCACAGTCTGATTGCCTTTATTAAATCAACCCCAAAGCCTCAGCTTTTGCCTTTTAGTACAGGAGGCCACACTGTTTTGTAAATGACTGTGGATAATAGTAACAAGGCACTCTTGGAACATTTATTCCCAAATTTATAATATTGTAGTCCAGGATTTCCAGCTCTTCCAATCAAAGCCTCTCTGCATGCACACCTTCAATTTTTTGGAAAGAAAATATTTCTCAGTACAGACTCCGACCATAATGATGTCTGCAGCGTTACACACTGAGAGGTGCATTTCTAGGGTGGGAGATTTCAACCTTGTGAGTCCAGCTACAAGGGCTCGTATTTAGAACCTGGAGGGTTTTTTTGTTTTTCATGATAATATTTTCTGGATTGCAGGTGAAATCTGGTATCACAGCCCGGCTATTTACATACTGTATTATAATGCCCTGTATATACACAGCAAATACGTTAACAGAATAATAGAAGTGCTGTTTACTTACTAGAGAAGTGAGGAATATAAACCCTATGTGTTCTGACACAAAAAGTCAGATTTAGTAGTCAAACCTTTATTTAAAGTGGCAAACCATGTTTTAAAGCCCAAATCCAGCAAAAAAAAAACTATTTATATAGGCTCCATTCACACTCTTTGACTTAGTAGGGGTTTCGAAGGGGAAGTCAGACTGCTGTGTGTGTAGAGATCACTGTCTCTATAATGTGCTGCTTGGGGGCAGAACTGTCTGCTGCTACTGAAATTGAGTTAAGCATTAAGCTCCATTCATACCTGGATGTTCCGGAATCGTGGGCGATTCTGCCTGTGATTCCAGAATCTAAGCAAAGCGCGGGACGTGTTTGCGATGCCATCACTTCTAATGGCACCCCAATTGTGGTATGATTTTGCCACGATAAATTGTGCTCTGATTGCTGCAAATTGCAAAGCTTGTAGCTCGAAAAGGAGCAAGAGCTTCTTTTGGGTGACGGCTTCCCGTGTTGCAATTTGCCTCGATTTATTGTACAACAAGTGCGGCAAAATTGCACCGCAATTGGGGTGCCATTAGTAGTAATGGCATCGCAAACGCAACCGGTGCTTTGTCGCAATTCTGGAATCACGGGCAGAATTGCCCACGATTCCGGAACGCCCAGGTGTGAATGGAGCTTAATGTTCAAATCAATTTTAGTAGCAGCTGACAGTTCAGCCCCCAAGCAGAACATTGGAGAGACAGTGGTCTCTACACACAATGGTCTGACTCCCCCCACCCCTACTAAAACAGAGAGGGAACTCTCCAATCAGCAGGGAATGTGAACAGTGATTAACGCAGATTTACAGCTCTGACCAGGCAGGGGGGGGTTTGTAGAGAGACTACTGTTGGTCAGTGGTGAACTCTTTGTATTGCTTCCTTTGTGTGAAATCCTTGGTGTTCTGCTTTCCTAATAAATACTGACCACACTAGGCAGTAGAAAGTTCTCTAGCTACTGCTCTCCTCCAATGATCAGACTTGTCCTGACCCCCCCCCCCCCCACACACACACACACACACACACACACACACACAGTGTGCTGCTGTTTCTTCTCCCCCAGCTCTCTGAGCTCTTTATGCAGCTGAGAACATGTGATCACGTATTTTTTTTTTTTAAAGTATTTATAATGTTTTTTTATTTCTATACACAAATGTTTTCATGTTTTCACTTTTAATTCAATTTAAAATTGAATGGGTTGTCTAGCAAGGTGAGGGTTTACAGATACTTTAAGCATACAGTAAAAGTAAGAGTTCTTCATTGATGTATGCACTATAAGTATTTTTGATAAAGCAAAATAAAGATTATATTTTAAAAATGAATAAAGGACACTATTTTTTTTCCAACATTGCAAATATAAAAGATCTCTCCTATATTTTTACTTCCCAAACATTATTTTCCTTTATTTTTCTTTATGTTTGATTTATTGCTATTAGATATTTTTATAGATTAATTAAATGTACTATTTGATGAAAGCTATTTACCCATTCACGTTTCCACTTAGAACTTCTTGATAGCCATCATCTATACACACCAATGACATCGTTAACAAATCAAAATAGTCCAACATGTAAATGGGTGTAAAATTACATGATGTTAATAGGAGGATAGGACATCAATATGATAAATTAAATATTGTAAGTGGAAATGTTAACCTTGTGATTGTACTCTCCCTATGGTATATTCATTTGTTATTTCTTTCTATTTTCTTTTTCTCCTTCTATGTTATTATTTTATGGATATACAGTTTGTAAAATAAAAAACTAATAAAAATATTTGAAAAAAAAATGAATAAAAGTAATAGATGAACAGAAAACTGCATTCCCACATGCCTTACTATGATTTAGAAAAATATTTCAACTAGACGTTTCAATTGCACAGAGGTTATGTTACGTGGTCCATTTAGTTGATTAGCAGCGTTGTTCATGAAAAGTATTCTCACCACCTCAATCTCTTTAGTTGATACAAATTCATCTTATACAGAAAAACAGTTCCAGTTAAATATTATGGTTTGATTTTTCATCAAGTTAAATATTGTTGGATCAAGACGATGGTCTTCCCCACTGGCCATGTATTCCCGTGTCTGGCCTGACCTCTTGGCTGCTGTGCCTTCAGCTACTAATGAAAAGGAACAAGAATACATTTTACACTTTTACTCTCGGAGGATTCCCCCATCCCCTGGAGTGTTAGGTTTATTCCTGGCTGATCCCTATTTCTCAACAACACAGCACTGCTCTCACTATGGAGAGGAAGAGACACTAAATTTATCGGCGCAGGAAAGGAGAACATTTAACCTTTTCCTACCAGCTACTGCAGAAATCCTTAGTTAGGTATTGCCTGAAGGCTAATGTGAAATGTATATATAAATGAAATAAAATACACAATATGTATTTATGTTAATAACAAAATAAAGAATTCCTTCACTACCTTACTAAAGACTAAGTTCTCAAGAAAAAAAGTATTACAGATTGTGCCCATCACTGCCATCGTACATTGTTTGGATGGCAGTTTGGCTGTGACAAATCTGTAGTAGGACTGTACATTTTTCAGGGAGAAAAGGGAACACAAGTACAGCTGACACGCACGCAATGGCACGGCGGCAAATTTAAAGGGACGTACGGGTACGCCCATTTGCCCAGCCGTGCCATTCTGCCGACGTACATCGGCGTGCGCCGGTCGGGAACTGGTTAAAGCCATCATAGCAGGAGTTGTGTCCAGTCTGCCCCCCTCACACACATAGAGCCCCCCCATAAAAGGCATTCGCGGCAGCGACGTCATCGCAGCTCCAGCTACTCACACAGCTGGAGTCCGCAAACCCGGAAGGAAGACCGAGTGAAGATGGAAGCGTCTTCATTGGTGACAGCATGCTGCTGGAAGGCTTCGTTTTCAGGTAAGTTTCACATAATATGCTAGTATGCGATGCACCTATTGCCCATCCTCTCGTCTTCTTGTTCAATTCACTAAACGCCGTTGAATAAAAAAAAAAAACTTTATAAATACCTTTTTTTTCCCTTTTTTTTTATATCTATACAAAAGTCTATACAAAATTGTTTGCCTTTCATTTCAGTTTTAAACTGAATAGGTTTTTTTTCAAGATGAGAGTCACTTTAACCGCTTTAACCTCTTGCCGACCGGCAAGGAGGGCACGTACCGGCATATTAACGTACCTGTACGTTGCCCTTTAAGAAGCGGCCCACCGCGAGCTCCGATGTCCACGGGGACACCCGCGATCATCTCATGGAGAGGAAGAACAGGGAAATGCTAATGTAAACAAGCATTTCCCCATGCTTCCTAGTGACACTGTCACTGATCACCGCTCCCTGTAACCGGGAGCGGTGATCAGTGTCGTGTCACAAACAGCCCCTACCCCCACATCCCTACAGTGCTCCCTCCTGGTTAACCCCTGCACTGCCAGTCACATTTACACAGTAATCAATGCATTTTTAACCGCACTGATCGCTGTATAAATGTGAATGGTCCCAAAATAGCTCCAAAAGTGTCTGATCTGTCCGCCATAATGTTGCAGTCACGATAAAAATCGCTGATCATCGCCATTACTAGTAAAAAAAAAAAAATATTAATAAAAATGCCATAAAACTATCCCCTATTTTGTAGACCCTATAACTTTTGCACAAACCAATCAATAAATGCTTTTTTTTACCAAACATATGTAGAAGAATATGTATTGGCCTAAACTGAGGGGAAAAAAAAAAATTATATATATTTTTTTGGGATATTTATTATAGCAAAAAGTAAAAAATAATGCGTTTTTTTTCAAAATGATCCCTAGTTTTTCAGCGCAAAAAATAAAAACCGCAGAGGTGATCAAATACCACCAAAAGAAAGCTCTATTTGTGGGGAAAAAAGGACGTCAATTTTGTTTGGGAGCCACGTCGCACGAGCGCACAATTGTCAGTTAAAGCGACAGTGCCGAATCGCAAAAAGTGCTCTGGTCTTTTGCCAGCCAAATGGTCTGGGGCTGAAGTGGTTAAATATACCATGGACCCAGTTTAATTAGATCATAGGGTCAGCGTACACAGACATTTGTGTTTTGCTTCTTCTGACAAACATTTCTGCAAAATTTGGAACATAGTGTTAGTATTTTGAATGGGATATTATGCAGTGGCAGGCTCTTTGCAAATTACTCCCATGGCGGTTGCAGATAATATAGCAACAATGATTCTAAATAAAAAGAGAGTGTGCATGTGTTGTGTACAATCATTTGAAAATCTTTAAACTGGTATTAAACCCCAAATCAAACATTTATTATATCGCAGCTTACCAATTCTAAGATGTGATGGCTGCATTTGTTTTCTTTGTTAGGCATTCTTTCCTTTATTTTCACCTGATGATCTGGCCAGTAAGTTTGTTGTTTTTAACCACTTAAGGACCAAGCCTCTTTTTGAGATTTGTTGTTTTCAAGTTAAAAACAAGATTTTTTTTTGCTAGAAAATTACTTAGAACCCCTAAACATTATACATTTTTTTCTAACACCCTAGAGAACAAAATGGCGGTCGTTGCAATACTTTGTCACACCGTATTTGCGCAGCGGTCTTACAAGCGCACTTTTTTTGGAAAAAATACACTTTTTTGAATAAAAAAAATAAGACAGCAGTAAAGTTATCCCAATTTTTTAAATATATTGTGTAAGATAATGTTACGCCGAGTAAATTTATACTCAACATGTCACGCTTCAAAATTGTACCCGCTCGTGGAATGGCGACAAACTTTTACCCTTAAAAATCTCTAGGTGATGTTTAAAAAATTCTACAGGTTGCATGTTTTAAGTTACAGAGGGGGGTCTAGGGCTACAATTATTGCTCTCGTTCTCTCGATTGAGGCGATACCTCACATGTGTGGTTTGAACACCGTTTTCATATGCGGGCGCTACTCATGTATGCGTTCACTTCTGCACGCGAGTTCGGCGGGACGGGGCGCGGTTAAAAATTTTATTTTTTTTCTTATTTATTTTACCTTTTATTTTTTATTTTTACACTGTTCTTTTAAAAAAATGGTGTCACTTTTATTCCTATTACAAGGAATGTAAACTTCCCTTGTAATAGAAAAAAAGCATGGCAGGACCTCTTAAATATGAGATCTGGGGTCAAATAGACCTCAGATCCCATATTTACACAAAAATGCAATAAAAAAAAAATGGTATGGAGACGAGTGGGGGCCATCTTACCCCCACTGTCTCCATACCCAGGAAGGGAATCCCAGGAATCGCTAGCAGCGGCGGAGGGCACCGGAGCATGGCGGGAGGGGGGGCCCTCTCCCGCCGCCAATAAAAGTGATCTCGCGGTGAATCCGCCACCGAGACCACTTTTATCAGAAAGCGGACCGCCGGCCAAAGAAGAGGATACCAGCGTTATGGCAGCTAGCTGCTGCAATAACGATATTCGTCTTCAAATTTAGGACGTATATCGGCGTGCGGTGGTCCGTAAGCTGTCTTGCAAATATAGCAGTTAGAGTGTTGAGACAAACCATTTATTACTAATGGGGAGGGGGTTACAAAGAACTGTTTTTATTTAGTTATGTAAAACCTTTATCACATAAAGAAAAAAGCTGTTGCTGTCTCGACTTGTAAATTGTGAGCTTGAGCCTGGATTCAATTTGGTAGTGTATCTAAATCTGCTAGTACATCCAACACTGCCCTCCCCCCGGACTGACAGTGCTGTTGTCCAAAGGTGTCTCTGTTGCTCCTTCATCCAGAGTGGGGGCATTCTAATACAGGAGTTGTGTTACTGCCCAGATCACCAGGTGAAAGCAGAGATAAAAAGGCCTACAAAAGAAAACAAATGCAGCCACCACATCTAATGATTGGTAAGCTGCAATATATTACATTTTTGGTTTTGGGTTTGAGTTTAATATCACTTTATTAAGAGCAATTCAAATGTTGTAATTGTTGATCATCTTCTGAAAAAAATATAAAGACTTAAAATGCTAAAATGGACTTGCTGGGGTGCAGAAACATACTTATCAACTTTCTAGGAGAAAGTCAGACACCTGGGACACACGGATGAGAAAAAGGGACACCTTTTAGCTCCAAAATGATGTAGGCAAAAGGACACACCCCCATTCACACCAAGTACAAAGAATTAATAAGCAAAAAAATAAAATGGGGAAACCCAGTTGTTTTTTCGTTTAACCTCCCTGGCGGTTTTCCTGAGTGTGGCTCGCGGTTAAATTTCAGCACCATTAGCGGTAACCCCGAGCCACACTCGGGATCGCATTGCAGGATCCTGGTGCGGTGTACTTACCTTGTCCCTGGGATCCTGCGATGTCCCCCCGCTGTGTCCGCAGGCTCTGTCCTCCGCCCCCGATGTCCTATGTGCCGGGCTCCGTTCCCTGCGAGCGACGCACGGGGGCGGAACCCGGTGCCAAATTAAAAAAATGTAAAATTCATAACACATACAGTATGCTGTAATCTTATAGATTACATTACTGTATGAAATCATTTCACATCCCTTTTGTCCCTAGTGCTTTGTCCAATGCCCTGCATGCAGTTTTATATTATATATACTGTTCTTTCTGCCTGGAAACTGGAGATTGTCCATAGCAACCAAAAAGTGTTCCTTTATGTCAAAAGTGTGTAGCGCTTACCCCCTGATTAATTATTATATCCGTAATTTACATTTACCACCTGACCCATTGCAGCTCATACAATCAGAAACAGTCTATATTGTATTTTTCTCTTGCTTTTATTTAAGTAACATGAACTGGGATAGGAGAAGGGTTTCTTTTGAGATGCTCTTTTGTTGCTTTGTAATCTTTTCTTTTCCTCTCATGCAGAGACCCAGCATCATTGCGGATAATAGGAAATCACTCTATGTGATTTCTTCATCGGGGAAGATGGAAGTAGATTTGATAGAGAATAATTGATAAAGAGTCACTCTGAATAACTTCTTCATCTGCAGAATTTTTCAAGAACAGTCTGTATCTCTATATGTGTACTAGTAGCTTTACTGCCACCTCTTTACCACTACTTCCCATCTGCATGGTACTTCCAAGTTGAGGTAAAGAAAAGTCACTTTGAATAACTCCTCCCGCTTGACTGATTGGAATCCCGGGGCATTGCTGAACCCGAAGTCACAGGCCATCACCGCCTGTCTCACTGACTTGCGTACCAACATCCCTCAGCCTCTGGCAGTACCCTTCCCTTGGGCTTTGACTCACGTGATCAATAGTCCATGTGCCACTCATAAACGATCGATCGCCCAGTTTCCTTCCGCTTAGTTACTACTTCTGCAATGATTCTTTCATCCATTTCCTCCTTTCTGGCACGCTCCCTTCCCAACGACACCAGCCACTACATGCTGTATGGTGTCATCTACTCCTCTACTTCCCCACCCTCCCCGCAAGGGGGGACTCCGTTGGCTCCCCGGAGGGGGAACCTCTCCCCTCCAGGAACGAGGCTGGGCTTCTCTCCAAACTCGAACTCCTGACTCACCATGTGACCCGGCTTTTTATGAGAGTCCCGCCTCCTGCCAAATTAATGATTGGCCAGAACTCGCATACAAACTACCTGCCACTCAAATCCCAAATAAACAAACAGGCCTGCTATAGTGGTACAAGCCTGCCTAAATTTACCTGAAAATGTAAGCTAACAAAAAGGTCACCTACATAAAAGTAGGTGCCCGCTACAAGTGGTTTTAGACCAGCTAGAAAACAGCGATAGTAAATTAGAACACTTGCAGAATTGAGTGATAGTGAATCGTGGGGAAATTCATTTTATTATTATTATTATATTATTATTTTTATAATTATTTATAGTTATTTATTATACTATAATTTATGATTTTGTGTTTCAAACTTTAATCATACCCGGGATATCTACTAGACTCTTGTTTGGACAGATTTAAGTGTGTTATTGCTAAGAATTACAGGCCTACAATATAAAACGCCAAATTTTTATGCAAAACAATTGTACCGCTTTGAGACGCAAAAATCTGACATAATCATACCGCCAGGGAGGCTACTTATAATTTTTCAACACTACTTTTTCTATACAAGCGTTTTAATATACAATGTAAAGCACCATTTAACTACATTTTTCGTAGGTAAATAGTGCTTTTTTTTTTTTAGCAAAGGTCTAAACATCAGACTAGTTAGAGGGACAACGCAAGAGCAAATAAGTAGAGAGAGATTTGATTCCAAAAGAGGGACAATCCTAACAAATGAGGGCCCCTTACAGCCTGGGACCTGGACAGCCACCCATTCTGCCCTTATTATAATCCACCACTGCTTGGAAGATTTCACGCTGAATACACATGCTCTTGTGATCCACCTACAGTATATGACCATGTAGCATTAGGATCCTCAAACGGCTGTACAATATTTACCTAGCATAGAGCAAGAGCGTGTGTCCCTGACATGGACTACACTTCAGAAGTAATGTACTTATCAGGTCCGTACTTTGTATTCAGATATGCAACACGCTGGACAAATGTAACAGCATTCTTCATATAAGATCCGACATTCCTTAGGATGATATATCAATAAGTAAGACAGACTCGTAATCACACAAATATGCCAGGGTTGCACAACACATTATTGGCAATCTATTAGGGTGCAAAGTTTCCTGACTGTTCAGTGTTTTAATGGTTACAACTGTGGAAATATTATATAAAAGAATGAATATTAAAACAGTGCAAAACTCGTTCAGTTCAAAGGTATTGGAGGAAATGTTTATTCTTCCCAGGTTTACGGGGAAGCACAGAGGTGTTTTCAGAGCAATTTGAAATGTGCAGTTAGATCAAAGATAAAGTTGTCTGGATAGAACCAACAACATGTACAGTGCCTTGAAAATGTATTCGTACCCCTTGAAATTTTCCAGATTTTGTCATGTTACAACCAAAAACGTAAATGTATTTTATTGGGATTTTATGTGATAGACCAACACAAAGTGGCACATAATTGTGAAGTGGAAGGAAAATGATAAATGGTTTTCAAAAGTTTTTACAAATAAATATCTGAAAATGTGGTGTGCATTTGTATTCAGCCCCCCCGAGTCAATAATTTGTAGAACCACCTTTGGCTTCAATTACAGCTGCAAGTCTTTTTGGGGATGTCTCTACCAGCTTTGCATCTAGAGAATGAAATGTTTGTACATTCTTTGCAAAATAGTTCAAGCTCTGTCAGATTGGATGGAGAGCGTCTGTGAACAGCAATTTTCAAGTCTTGCCACAGATTCTCAATTGGATTTAGGTCTGGACTTTGACTGGGCCATGTATGTTTAGGGTCATTGTCCTGCTGGAAGGGGAATCTCCGCCCCAGTCTTTTGCAGACTTGCCCAGCTTGCCCTGTATTTGCCTCCATCCATCTTTCCATCAACTCTGACCAGCGTCCCTGTCTCTGCTGAAGAAAAGCATTCCCACAACATGATGCTGCCAGGTTTCACGGTGGGGATGGTGTGTTCAGGGTGATATGCAGTGTTAGTTTTCTGCCACACATACCGTTTTGTTTTTAGGCCAAAAAGTTAAAATGTTGGTCTCGTCTGACCAGAGCACCTTCTTCCACTTGTTTGCTGTGTCCCCCACATGGCTTCTCGCAAACTGCAAATGGGACTTCTTATGGCTTTCTTCTTGCCACTCTTCCATAAAGGCCAGATTTCTGGAATGCATGACCAATGCCGCGTACACACGAGCGGACTTTCCGGCAGACTTGGTCGACGTTCTTCCCACCGGACTTTCTGGCAGACTACCGCCGGACTTTCTGAACGAACGGACTTGCCTACACACAACCAGACTTTCCGGCAGGCTAGGTCCGCCCGTCTTTTCGACGGACTTTTGCCGGAGTTACAGCGGACTTTCAGAATGAACGGACTTGCCCACACACGGACAAGTCCATTCATTTTGAACGTGACTCAGGTACGACGGGACTAGAAAAGAAAGTGAATCTCGCCGCTTTATCGGCGAGATTGACACCTTGCAAGCCCTGTCGCGGGGCATACCAGGCCCATAGGTCTGGCATGGATTTTAAGGGGAACCCCCTACACCAAAAAAACTGCATGGGGTCCCCCCAAAATCCATACCAGACCCCTATCCGAGCACGCAGCCCGGCCGGTCAGGAAAGGGGGTGGGGACGAGCAAGCACCCCCCCTCCTGAACCGTACCAGGCCGCATGCCCTCAACATGGGGGGGTGGGTGCGCCCTGCACAAAGCACCTTGTCCCCATGTTGATGAGGACAAGGGCCTCTTCCCGACAACCCCGGCCGTTGGTTGTCGGGGTCTGCGGGCGGGGGGCTTATCGGAATCTGGGAGCCCCCTATAATAAGAGGGCCCCCAGATCCCGGCCCCCCACCCAATGTGTATGAGTATGGGGTACATGGTACCCCTACCCATTTACCTAGGTAAAAAGTGTCAATAACAAAACACACTACACAGGTTTTTGAAGTAATTTATTAGACAGCTCAGGGAGGGGTCTTCTTCCGGCTTCGGGGGTCCCTCCAGTTCCTCTTCTCCCGGTGTTCCAGTTCTTCTGCCGGCTCCTCCGCTATCTTCATGCCGCTCTTTTGCCAGCCGAGGCCCGGACTTCTGGCCTCTGGCTTCTGGCTTCTGGGCTTCTTGGCTTCTCTTCTTCCCATGTTGACACGATGGTCTGCCTGGCTGGAATGCTCTCCGAGAGCTCCGATGGGACTTATATAGGCGGAGACCCCGCCCCCTTATGCCGTCAACATCCTGTCAGGGGAGAGGAGACAGATCGTGTGTTCCTTGTATATAGGAACACCAATCGGTCTCCTCCCCCAGTCAGTCCCTTTCCCCCACAGTTAGAATCACTCCCTAGGTAACACATTTAACCCCTTGATCACCCCCTAGTGTTAACCCCTTCCCTGCCAGTGACATTTATACAGTAATCAGTGCATATTTATAGCACCGATCGCTGTATCAATGGTCCTAAAATAGTGTCAAAAGTGTCTGATCTGTCTGCCGCAATGTCACAGTCACGATAAAAATCACAGATCACCGCCATTATATAAAATGAAAAATGCCAAAAATCTATCCCCTATTTTGTAGGCGCTATAACTTTTGCGCAAACCAATCAATATACGCTTATTGCAATTTTTAATTACCAAAAATTTATAGAAGAATACATATTGGCCTAAACTGAGGACAAACTTTTTTTTTAAAAATTGGATATTTATTATAGCCAAAAGTAAAAAATATTGTACTTTTTTTCAAAATTGTCGCTTTTTTTTGTTTATAGCGCAAAAAATAAAAAACACAGAGCTGATCAAATACCACCAAAAGAAAGCTGTATTTCTGGGGAAAAAAAAGCTAAAAACTTAATTTGGGTACATATAGCATGACTGCGCAATTGTCATTCAAAATGTTACAGCGCTGAAAGCTGAAAATTGGCCTGGGCAGGAAGGGGGTAAAAATGCCTTGTATTGAAGTGGTTAAAGTGCTTGTAAACCTCATATTCATAATTTCTCAAACACATGCACCATTTCATAACTTGTTCAATAAAAATCCAAACCGTTGTATTATTATCTCTGTATTTTCATCTCTAAGCCTGTCACAGCTCTCTGAAAATCTCCAGTCGGTGGGCGTTCCCCACCTCCCAGCTCCACATGCACGCACTAGCACCGGCTTAGCAGCATGCACAGTGCTGGAAGTGTGCGCGCACCTCTCTCCCCGCTGGGAGGTGGTATGTACAGCTGGGAGGTGGACTCAGCGATGTCAGGACTCCGCCGCCCAGGGGCCGGAGATTTTCAGAGAGCGGTGATAGGCTTAAAAATTAAAATACTGAGGTAAAAGTGGATTTTTATTGAACAAGCTATGAAAAGGTGCATGTCTTTGAGAATTATTGTATATGAGAGTTACAACAACTTGAAAACTAAACAGACTTCCACTGAGGCTGAGGCATGCAGGAGACAAGCACCCTTCACTCATTCATGTGCATTAACCTCCTTTGTATACCTGTCAATCAAAGGACAGGGAGCGTGGCAACACATTTTTTGCATGTGTCAGATTTTTTTACAGTAGAAATGCGGGGAAGATTACAGATGACATGCTGCTCATATCCCTGCCAGTCTGTGTACAAATGAGTTGTGCTGCTTTGCTGAGTCAGCATAAATGTTCAGTTTACTTTTTGTTATCTGGGTTTAGAACCACTTTAAGCTATTCAGCCCCGGAAGGTTTACCCTCCTTAATGACCAGGCAATTTTTTTGCAATATGGCACTGCGTTATTTTAACTGATAATTGCACGGTCGTGCGAAGCTGTACCAAAATAAAATTGATGCCCTTTTTTCCCCCCCAAATAGAGCTTTCTTTTGGTGGTATTTGATCACCTCTTTTTTGTTTATAGCGCAAAAACAAATCGCAGACTGACAATTTTGAAAAAAAAAATAAACGAATATAAGGACAAAAAAAAGGAGACAATTACTCCAATGCTGCAATCCATTTACTGAAACATTTGTTCAGAAAAATACAAACTTGAAATGCAAATATGCTGCTACTGCACAGTTACGAAAATCACTTTTCTTCATCAGGTTATTCAGGCTGTGTGTAACATTCTGTTGGATAATGACCTGCCTTTATCCAAACCAGTGTGTAACCCCACAGGTGTCATACCCAATATGCTAATTATAAGCCTCATGTGCATTAACCTCCAATAGGGAAGTCAATCACGTAGCTAGGTAAACGGTATATAACAGTAGTGTACACACTCAATATAGGAAAAAACAAAACAATTGTGGAAATTAGATGAATGGACACATTTGCAATCATATATGCTGAAACAAAATTGCAAAAAAAAGAAACAACAACAATGAAAAAAGAAACAAGTAGAAAAAAATATCAATCCAAAAAGACACACAATGTATCTATAATAATCAAACCAAATACTTATATTACTAAAAACTAAATCGCAAATATTGCACTAGTACCATCTGAGAAATCACTAATATGGATAATATTTTACACAATTTATGACTATACTGCATAAAAGTCTGTATTCAGAGTTCATCATATTCAAAATATATTTCCTGTATCCAGTTCCGTATATTCCCATTAAAGTGGATGCAAACCCGAATTTTTTTTTTTTTTTTATGAGTATAAGATTTCCTATCATTTGAGCCCAGCCTTGCCACAAAGAGTTAATCCATCTCTGAGCAATCCTCTTTTTATGTTCAGTGAGATAAAACTTGACAAACTGAGAAAAACTTTGTCAAATCCTCCCCCTTGCTGTGAGTGACAGGTGATTTACAATTCTCGTGCACTAGCCTAAGACATGCATTATTTTTTAATTCCCACCCCCACTCTTTTCTTCAGCTGCTCTGCAAGGATTGGCTGTTCCACACCTCAGCATGATTTGGCATGCTAAAGTCATGTGGTTACTTTCCTGTCTTTTCACTGGATGGTAGAGATCATAGCAGAAGTTCAGTTAGAAATACACAGGAGAAATGCATATTGACAAGGTGAGTGTAGAGGTGGGCGGGGAGTCTACTGACATCACGACTCCACCCACCGAGCTCCAGACAACAGACCCACCCACAGAATATGCAGTTTTTCGGGTCTCATAACAGACAGAAGGGAGACATTTGACAGGTAAAGATACATGCAGGAGGCATGTATATCCTTATAGATAACCCCCTATGGCAGTAGTTTAGAAAGGATGACATTGGGTTTACATTCACTTTAAGCCTACGAAAGAAAGCATAAGGAATATTTTCAGCAAATTTTATGGCTAGTTTTTTATAAGAACAAATACAAGTCACGGTCTCTATTCATTCCGTTAGGATAAAGAGACTGTAACTTGTTAATCCACCATACCTCCCTTTTCTTTAAGCATCCTGTCTCCCCCTCTTTTATCCCTAAACACTTCCTCCAAGATTCCTCAGAATCATGGTGTCCCTGTTCCAAAAAATGTCAGGATACTGGTAAACCAGGTTGTTTGTGTCTGATTGTACTTCTATGTTGGGCTATTCTGTCCCTAAATTTTTGGGTTGTTTCCCAAACATAAATCAATTTGCAAGGGAATGTGAGGATGTAAATCACGTATGAGGATTGACATGTATGGAAACCATTTATTACAACCCTTTCCCCACGAGGAGGGGTGTATATAATGATCACCTTTAAGTAATAAATTACACTGGATGCAGTTAAGACAGGGATAACATGCCTTTCTTTTCTTCCCCAAAAATGTCATTTTTATTTCCTGTGTCCTAGCCTTGTATTCCGATCTAACTAGGGAATCCCTCAGTGTTTTGTTGCGCCTATAGGCTTTTTTTAGGAACCTGTTGAAAGATGTCAATCTGGGGGTAAGCACGTTTCAGGAGTGGCCAACGATTCTTAATGATTCTAAAAAAAATTCACTATAGCTGTTATATTGAAAAGGGGCAATCTTTGTTTGTCCTGTTTCCAACATATGGTCTCACCCCCCTCACGTTGCAATTTAGTAACCTCCTGTGAGATCATCCTTGATGGATACCTTCGTCCCTGAATTTCTGGCACATTTCTTCTAATCTCATTTGTCTAATACTCACATCACTGACTATATGTTTCACCCTTATTAATTTGCTCCTTACAATTGATCGAAACACATGTGGAGGATGGTAACTGTCGAACAATAAAAGTTGGTTTCTGTCAGTGGGTTTTATATATAGATCGGAATTAATCTGATTCCGATCTATATAAATCCTTATATCCAAGAAGGGAACTGATTTGCCACCAATGTTGATTTTAAGCTGAATCTCGGGACAGAATGTATTCAACATTTCATCAAATGCCTTTAATGACTCGATGTTGCCCCGCCATATCGCAAACACATTGTCTATGTAGCGCCACCAAGTGGCGCAATGCCTCTGAAAATGTTCATTCAAAAAAATTGTGTTTGTGCTCAAAATCGCTCATGAATGCACAGGCATATGGTGGGGCAACATTCAAGCCCATCGCAACCCCATTGCATTGCACAAAGAATTAGTCTTTAAACAAAGTAGTTGTTAAAATCACTCGCAAAAGTTTCTCAAATACAATCTGAACCTCAGAATATTCATTACTATTCCTGGTTAGTCCTATTGCCGCATCAATGCCACTCTGATGTGGGATCGAGGTATAAAGGCTGGCAACACCCCATGTTACCAGAATCTCATCTTCATGACATTGTGAGTTTTCCCAAATTGTGTATAGGAAGTCATTAGTGTCCCTAATATAGGACCTCGTGTTCTTCACCAGGGGGAATAGAATTTTGTCCAGCAATTGGGCTGTGGGAACAAAGATAGAATCTCTTTCGGAGACTATGGGACATCCTGGTGGTAATTGACTATCTTTATGTGTTTTGCACAATGTATACAGAACTGGAATCCGTTTGTGTGATGGCAACAAAAATTCAAAGATATCACGAGAGATAGTCCCCTCTTTCAATGCCGGTTTCAAAATATTTTTCAATAATTTTCTTACACCCCAAGTAGGATCATTGGTCACCTTTTTGTACACTACTTGATCATTTAATTGCCGAAAAATTTCTTCCTCATACATGTGCGGATCCATAATAACCACCTGTCCCCCTTTAATCGGCTGGTTTCAGCACGATATCGTCCCGTTTACTGAGACTTCGCAAGGCTGTTCTTTCTTTGGTTGACAAATTGTTGGGTACATGATCCTGATAATCAACCTGAGAAATTAGTTGTTTAACATCCCATGTGACCTCCTTGACAAACGTTTCAAACGGGGGCATATGATGTGGGTGGTATTTAGATTTGACTTTTAAACCAAATGATTTGCAGTCTAGAGAGTCACCCAGTGGTTCCCCATAAACAAATGGCTTGTGAATAAAATGTACTTTTCACCTTATGTTCTGAAATAACCTATACAGGTCTTGATCAAGCTGGAAGGGATCTAAATAACTTTTAGGACAAAAAGAGAGGCCTTGATTAATAAGTCCTACCTCCTCCGGTGACCGGATCCGTCTGGATATGTTATGGATCAGGTTTCCCGTGATTGTCCCAGACTGACTCTGCTGTTGCGATATCTCTCAGAACCCCCCATCTCCTTTCTGTTGAGACAAGATCTGGTTTGCATCCGAGGGGGTCCCCCTCTCCGACTGTGTTGCAAAAAAGTAGATGAGGAATCTATGTCTGTATTAGCAAATGAGTTGTTCTATACATCTCTCCTTACATTACCATACTCAGAACGAGCTCATCGATTATGGGGGCGGGGCCATCGGTAGACTTGATTCCTTTCATAATATTCAATATGACAATCAAATTTGTTTCTTTTCCTTGTTTCCAAATCAGACCTGTGTTTGCTGGTAATGTCATCCACTAGTTCTTTACATTTAGTGAGTTTCCTCAGCTGCCACAGAGGCTTTTAATTCCTGTTCAACCTTTGACAATTGGTCTGACAGTACAGCAAGTTCCGTATTAAATGTAAGAGATAGTCAGGGTCATGAGGTCGAATGAACATTTGTTAAGAATTTGCATGAAAGTATTTTTATATTCATCATTATCATTAAAAAGTGTGGGAGATAACCTCACCCGTAAACCTCTCGGAATCCTTTGTACCCGACAGACATGCACACTTCTCCCTTGCTTGCCTGGACTCCTCGGGAGGGTGGAGCCTAGAACCATGGTCAGATGTCTACAAATAGCCCAGCACACACCTGACCAGTCAGTATGCTGGCGAGTCTCAAAATCAGGACCCAGGACTGGGGATTTCATCCCACCCGGATCGCTACGAAATCCCCAGGCTCCAGATCCCAAAACGGATTTTAGTAAATAATGAGGAAACTGAAAAGCCAGTTTCCTCCCAAATAAGCAAATAAACTGGAGCCCCTCAACCTGCCTGGTTGAAAATGCTGCATCCATAGAGCGGTGGGGTACCACACTACCATAATATATATATGTATATTTTTTTTTATGCTATGAAACATAACCAATAAAAAAAAAAAAATTTAAAAAAATCTAAATGTATTTATCAATTTAGGCCAATATGTATTCTACTTGTTTTTGGTAAAAAAAAATCCCAATAAGTGTATATTGATTTGTTTGCACAAACATTATAGTGTCTACAAACTATGGAATATACTTAAGAATCTTTTTTTTAATTGTTTTTACTAGTAATTGTGGCGATCAGCGATTTTTAGCGTGACTGCAAAATTGCAGTGGACTAATCTGACACTAAGTGACACTTTTTGGGGACCAGTGACACCAATACAGTGATCAGTGCTTAAAAAAAAAGCAACGTCACTGTACTAATGACACTGGCTAGGGAGTGCTTTCTAACTGTGTGGGAGTTGCTTTGACGGGGGGAAGACAGAGATCTGTGTTCCTGTTTAGTAGGAACAAAAGATCCCCATCTTCCCCTCTCACAGAATGGCGGTCTGCCTTGCTTACAGAGCCAGAGTCCGTGAACAAAGAAGAAAGAACAGGGGAAGATGTCAGCCATCTCAGCGGTGACAACACGCCGCTGCAGGGCTTCGTTCTAAGGTAAATATTATTTATAATGTGTGATGTATACTAGCACATTATGCAATTTCCTTATAGGCGTTTATTTAAAAAAAAAAAAAAACTGCCGTGGGCTACTACCACTTTAATAAAGTAAGCCCCCACTGACCTCTGTAGCTGCACACAATATGGAGCAATTCATCAATAAAAGTCACAGCAGAAACAGTGAAGGTGTTCAAGTCTGTTTTAGCACTTTGTATTCTCATCACTTTCTGTAGCCCTGCTCAGTGTTTACATTAGAGATTACACGAATTCTAAAGTCAAAATGTTTTTTCTACCTTGGTGCATTTTATGCATGAAGGTAAAAAACTCCCCACTAATTGTCCCCCCCCCCCCACCCCTAAACACTACTCCTATCATCGATCCAGGGCTGTCCCGGCTGCAGCAATGTTCTCCTCTCTTCCTGGTCTCACAGGAGACACTGATAGCAGGATTGATAGTGGAATAAATCTATAAAGATATAGAGGAAGAAGGCACAGACAGCACCAGCAGGGGACTCTAGAAGAGAAGGTAAGGGACTGCAAGATATTGAAATGATATTGCATAGAGAAGGGAAGTATAACCTAATCTAAAACACACACACACACACACACAAGAAAAAAATAAAATAAAAATTCCCCGCTGCCAGGGGGAGTTGAGCTACCTAGTGAAAGTACAACTGAGGCTTCTCCTGTAAATTTTGAGAATTTATTACTCCATATTAGCATCAGAGGTCAGTGGGGGCATTGTTTTGAAGTTGATTTACTGTTCATGAAAAATATATAAATATTTTTAAGCCTAAAGCTTGGTCACAATTCTGCATAAATGGGTAGTATATTAAATTATAATATGGTTCTGAATAGTATACTGTACTATACTTTGTCAGCCAACATTCTCTTTCTCTAGGAATTATCAAGCAAATATGGATTTGTCTATGTAAAATGCAACAAAATGAGATCAGAATCAGGCGATTTTTATTCATGCAGCAAATAATGCATTTGCACCTCTCTCTGCATCCTAGTAACTGGACAATGAATTGTATAGAAGTTATTGGTTAAGGGCAGCCTCTCAATCTTTCTACTATGGAAGAACCTTCTAAATAATTTACAGGTTTCAGGGAACCCCTGCTAAAATTTATAAGAATATCTACAGGTCAAGGTACACTACATTGCAAATGTATTGGGACACCTACCTTTACACAAACACAAATTTTAATGGCATCCCAGTCTTAGTCCGTAGGGTTCAATATTGAGTGGGCCCACCCTTTGCAGCTATAACAGGTTGTCCACAAGGTTTAGGAGTGTGTCTATGGGAATGTTTGACCATTCTTCCTGAAGTGCATTCATTAGGTCAGGCACTGATGTGGACGAGAAGGCCTGGCTCACAGTTTCCGCTCCAATTAATGCCAAAGGTGTTCTATCGGGTTGAGGTCAGGACTCTGTGCAGGCCAGTCAAGTTCTTCCACCCCAAACTCGCTCATCCATGTCTTTATGGACCTTGCTTTGTGCACTGGTGCGCAGTCATGTTGGTATAGGAAGGGGCCATCCCCAAACTGTCCTTACAAAGTTGGAAGCATGAAATTGTCCAAAATGTCTTGATATGCTGACGCCTAAGAGTTCTCTTCACTGGAACCAAGGAGCCAAGCACAACCCCTAAAAAAACACAAGCCCACACCATAACCCCCCCCCAGAGCACAAAGCAAGGTCCATAAAGACACAGATGAGCGAGTTTGGGGTGGAGGAATTTGACTGGTCTGCACAGAGTCCTGACCTCAACCTGATAGAACACCTTTGGGATGAATTAGAGCGGAGACTGCGAGCCAAGCCTTTTTCGTCCACATCAGTGCCTGACCTCACAAATGCGCTTCTGGAAGAATGGTGAAACATTCCCATAGACACACTCCTAAACCTTGTGGACAGCCTTCTTAGAAGAGTTGATACTGTTATAGCTGCAAAGGGTGGGCCAACTCAATATTTAACCCTACCGACTAAGACTTGAATACCATGTGCACGTAAAGGCAGGTGTCCCAATACTTTTGGTAATATAGTGTATATCAACATGATGTTGTCATATACTGTATATAATAATAAATGAAGAACAAGGAAAGTGACGCCCAAATTTGATCATTTTTAACACCACCTTCTCTATACAATATTAGTTTCAGCAATAATCATGAAATGCAACCAAATGAAAAACACACCGTAAATATTTGCAGTGTCTCTTGGCCAGTGGAGAAGTGGCTTTGGTTTTTTTGGTGGTCATCAGTAAAAAGCGTTTTATCTTATACTGGGGGTAAGTGGAAATGTGTTTCAATACAATGGTGGCCAGTAAAAAAAAGTGTTTCCCTACACTGGAAATCAAAAGAAAAGTTTCCCTTTACACTAGCGGCAAAAAGGAGAGGACCCCTAATATTTGTGGTCAGAGAAAGAATGCCTTGTTACAGTGGTGGTCAGTGTAGTGCCTCTTCCTGTGTGTGACCAGTAACTGAACTATGCCGATATCAACAGGTGAAAAGTCATTTCACCGCTGCTAAGTTTTTAACCACTTCAGCTCCAGAAGGATTTGCCCCCTTAATGACCAGGCCATTTTTTGCAATACGGCACTGCGTCGCGTTAACTGACAATTTCGCAGTAGTGCGAAGTTGTACCCAAAAAAAACTGATGTCCTTTTTTCTCCACAAATAGAGCTTTCTTTTGGTGGTATTTGATCACCTCTGCGGTTTTTTTTTTTTGCGCTATAAACAAAAAAAGTGTGACAATTTTGAAAAAAAAGTAATATATTTTTTACTTTTTGCTATAATAAATATTCCCCCCAAAAAAATATACAATAAAAACTAATTGATTCCCCAGTTTAGTCCGATATGTATTCGTCTACATAGTTTTGGTAAAAAAAAAAAAAAAAAATCGCAGTAAGCATATATTGATTGGTTTGCGCAAAAGTTATAGCATCTACAAAATATGGGATAGATTTATGGCATTTTTAACATTTTTTTTTACTAGTAATGGCGGCAATCTTTTTATTGGGACCGTGACATTGCGGCGGACAGAACGGACACTTTGGGACCATTGACATTCACACAGCGATCAGAGCTAAAAATAGCCACTGAATACTGTAGAAATGTCACTAGCAGGGAAGGGCTTAACACTGGGGGGGGGGCCATCAAGGGGTTAAAGGTGTGTGTCCTAGGGACTGATTCTAACTGTGGGGGAATGGGACTGCCTGACGGAGGAGACATATCGCTGTTCATACTCAGTATGAACAACAGATATGTCTCCTCAACCCTGATAAAACTGAGATCTGTCTGTTTACATTGACAGACCTCCGCTCTGTGTCTCAGGAGTGATCGCGGGTGCCCGGCGCACATCGCTGCTCGTGCATCGGCTCCATCGTCGTGTCGCGTCGCGGGCGCGCTTCCCCTAGTGGTCTTAAGGCAGCTGACGTATACTTACGGCTATTTGCCCAGGCAAGCCAACCTGCCGCAGTATAACTGCTTCTTCCACTGTAGAGATGAACCACCTTCACCGACTACGTTGTACACCCAAAGTGCTCTGTAAGTGGATGTCTTCTTACCAGAAGTTTTTGACCTTATTAATTAAAATAAGGTCAGATATAGCCTTTAGCAAGAAATGACTTGCTGCAATTAGATGGATGAGCCGTGTGGGAAACCTTTCCTCTCTCCCAGTGTAGATACCAGAAAATATATATAGGAAAGATACAAAAAACTGGAATAGTGTAATCCCATTTATTGAAATAGCTAAAATCAAAGGCCAAGTGGCTGCTTACATTTAAAAGTGCCTTCCCCCGACACTGAGGCTGTTCCGCTCGTCTATGAGAAAAGCTCCGCCCTGCGCGTGGTGTCTGGTGTGCGTTCCACCGCCAGCTGCCGACAACCAGAGGGACCGGAAATGCGAACCAGATTGCGTATATTGTCATAGTCCCACATGTACTCACATTTGGAACTTACGCTCTAGGATGAGCATTTTAGGATGTGTCATGTTTTCAGTAAAAAGAAACAGTTATGCCGTGTACACACTGGCGGACTTTTCGACCGAACTCGTCCCCCGGAATGAATTCGGACAATCCGACTGTGTGTGGGCTTCATCGGACTTCCAATGGACCTTTTCGGTCGAAAATCAGACGGACTTTAGATTTGAAACAGGTTTCAAATCTTTCCAACGGATTCGAGTCCGGTCGAAAAATCTGTTCGTCTGTATGCTAGTCCGACAGACGAAAACAGACACTAGGGCATCTATTGGCTACCTACTTCCTTATTTTAGTCTGGTCGTATGTCATCACGTACGAATCCGTTGGACTTTGGGGTGATCGTCTGTGGCCAAGTCTGTTTGTTCGAAAGTCTGTCGGAAGTCCGTCGGAAAGACCGCCGGACCTTTGATGCCGAAAAGTCCGCCCGTGTGTACACGACGTTAAGGCCCCTTTCACACAGGTTTTCTGATCAGGTCCGCCTGTCAGTTTTTCAGGCAGACCTGATCGGAGCCTCCATTCGCTCCTATGGAGCAGTGGATGTGAGCAGTGACATGCTCACTGACACCCGCTATCGAATCTGATCCTGTCCGTGAAATCCAGTTGGATGGTGGTCCTTTTTACCCTCTGTCCGGTGGATCGGATGGAATGAAAAATGGACAGGTGGTCCGGTTTTATCTGATCTCCCCATAGAGGAGAGCAGGGCTCTGACAGGTCCGTCTCTGCATGGAGAACCGAGACAGACCTGTCATCCATCTGCTCTGTAGGGATCAGCAGATCGATTTCCCGCTAAGCAGGGTGGACCGCCCTGTGAAAGGACGCTAAAACAAAAGGTCATCTGTCAAATAAATCAGTACCTAATACAGGACAGTGCTGCCTGCACTAAGGAGAATATCAGCATTCTTATAGGCCCTCCAATGTGACACATGAATAATTATATGTAAACTTGCTCGCCCAGTGTAATGTGGGAAGATTGGTCAAAACGTGGAAATTGCAGTTCAATGTTTCTAAATGTAAAATAATGCACTTAGGGGAAAAGATCCCTTGACAGAGTACAATATTGGGGGGCACAGTGTTGGCCAGCACTACGGAGGTTAAAGATTTGAGGGTACTTATTTCAGATAACTGCAAAATGAGCAAACCGTATGTGGCCATGCAGTGGGAAGAACAAATAGAATTCTAGGTTGCATCACTAGAGGGATCACCAGTAGGGGATCCCAATTTCCCAATATAGAGCTTTAGACAGACCTCATTAAGAACACTGTGGGGTAGATTTACTAAAACTGGTGCACACAGAATCTTGTGCAGCATGGTAACCAGTTAGCTTCTAACTTCAGCTTGTTCAATTAAGCTTTATCAATAAAACCTGGAAGCCGATTGGTTTCTATGCAGAGCTGCATCAGTTTTAGTAAATCAACCCTACTGCCCAGTTCTGGAGAATGCACTTACAAAAAAAGACTGGCAAGATAGAATGGGTCCAGAGAAAAGAAGGGAAAGGGGAGACATCAATACACCCAGGGGCTAAATAAGGTTCAGAAGGGCAATATTTTCAATATGAAGCCAAGATCAAGAACACGAGGACATGACTACAAACTAGCAAAAAGAAAATTCTAAATTAATCTTAGAAAGTATTTTACTGAAAGAGTAGTTGATGCTTGGAATAGACTTTCACTAGAGGTAGTGAATCAGTCAACCATAAGTGGATTCAAATATGCTTGAAACACCATAGATCTATTCTCAGAAAACAAATGGAGGCAGACTTGATGGATCAATGTCTTTATTTTCTGCATCACTGTTCTATGTTTCTAGGTTAAAAAAAAATGATTGGAGATCCTGTCATTAGGGTTCTTGTTCAGGTATTCATGTTATAGGGTACCGCCATTGTGTCTTCCAGACAGTTGTGTTCCTGCTTTGTCACCCTGTTACATGGGCTTGTGATGGCGACTACAAGTGGCAATTCAACACATTACATTTGCATGATCCAGTCATGTCACTTTTAGAAACCTGCCCTAAAAATTAGTATGCAGCGTTCAGTAAAGTATTTGAGTGTAGACAGGAAGTGTCTGCAAGAGATCAGGCACTGTGGTAGTTTTTGTGGATGATGCATTGGTGCACTGATTGATGGGCAGATTCTAGAATCTAGGTCAATGATGGTGAACCTTGGCACCCCAGATGTTTTGGAACTACATTACCCATGATGCGCCACTACACTGCAGAGTGCATGAGCATCATGGGAAATGTAGTTTCAAAACATCTGGGGTGCCAAGGTTTGCCATCACTGATATAGGTCATGTGTGGCTTTCATCCTTCTCTGATGTGCACCCAGCAGCTTCTCAGATAATACACAATACTTTATCCATAAGGGGTAGCGGGGGTGAAGTATGATGCTGCAATGAATGAAGAAATGCAGAGAGAGACTCTGTACAGTGAGACTAATGGAAAGCCATTAACTTTGATAATTTTTTAACAACGGGCAACATAATTGGGACATGGAAGGGGATAAACCAATATTTTAAAAAGGTGAAAAGCATGGATATTAGGTGGGAGTAGTGTTCCCCAAAACACTTGGCAGAAGAAAGTAGAGGTTACAGAATGCAACTTGAAAACTCAAAACATTATATATTTGGGCTCAAGGTTTTTATTCAGACCTTTTTGTTTCCATACGTCCATCAAACCTTATACTAAACTAGTGCTACTTCCACCAAAGGTTCCTGCAAATGGTATTTCCAAAAGGTACCCAACATAGAAAACCCAAGAACTACCAAGGATCCAAATTACTAAAAACAAAAACAAAAAAAAACAACAACAAAAACCTAGAACTAGAAGGTGGATTTTTTTTTCCTCCACAGTAACCATTCAGGTTTACTATTCTCTGGGAAAAGAAGTCAAATAACCTGATTAGTCGCATGCAAACCATCTGCTTAGCATGACTGTCAGGCAGAAGGGGAAAGTCAACAACCATAACGGTTGCTCAGTTTTCAGCAGCTTTGGCCACCCTTGTTTATATGGATATGCAAGACTACCGTACAGCCTCTCTATGTTCATATCCCTAATTTAAGTAAATATCTACACATCTCAAAGTTTGGTCAGGTATATGCTGAAGTCCTACTTCATTTGATTTGGTTCTGTGGACGATACTTTGTTACTATGGTTTTTTGGGTAGTCACACCAGTTTTCAAATTGAAGTTATTTAAAAACAAAACATTCTTAAATCCTTACAAAGCTCTTCTTTACTGCACTTTCCCAGTATTATAAACAATATTCCAGTCTTGCTAGCAGAGATGCATTTTAGGAAAAGCAGTCAGCCAACAGGGTTGCAGACTTGAAAGGTCTGACCCAAGCGATTATATGCAGTCCAGTAAGCAAGCAATACAATCAATTCAAGCATCACTTACAGAAATCATGCCGCAAAAGTCATCACACAAAAATTATAAATGTATGGACGGACAATGTCTTTATTCAACCCTACCAACTACGTAACTATGTATGCTTATGAGATTTAGAAGCAGTTATCACATGCAGAAAATTATTTTTCTACAAAAGAAAAGAAACTTTTCACCACTTGTTTGATGCGCTGAGCCAGCAGCCAAGTTGGATAGAGCTTTGAATAGGGGTCCAGGCAGTCCAGCAACATAAAACAATAGTGTTATTTTTTTTTAAGATCTGTCCTTCTATGGCCCACCATATTAATTCAGTCTCTCTGCTGAGGTAACCAAAGGCCAATTCATTCTGCAGTAAAATGATTATGCCTTTTACGTCCATTTCAGTTTTCATTTTTTACTTTCCACATTTCTATTTTTATTCAATTTCCAGATAAATATTAAGTGCCAATGAAATATGTACCTTGGATTATAGTTCTGTACAATCCCAACACAAGGAGACATCAGCAGGAAAGCTTTGCTGTGTGGCTGGAAGACAGATTGCAGCGACGTGCTCTTCTCACATTAAATACGAAGCTAGCCTTCCTTGGCAAATGGACACCATACTTACAGGAATTCATGTCAAAGTCTTTTAATGTGAGATCACAAAGTGATAATCTGCTACGGATTGTGGTAAAAACTGGTGTCTGCACCAATGCCCGAGAGGCCTATATTTCTATAAAAGGCCAGAAAACCAGAACTTTCATAACAATATTGTTGAATACCTCATATTTGTTATACTTATAATATGATGAATGTGAGGAATTCAGCATACTGGGGAAAAAACAAAGACTTCATTGTTTTCTATGTTTATTGGTTTATGAGGTGATAATGAGTATATCAGGAACAACAAAACTTAAATACTGCATCACTCCAAGAGACTGCAAGAGATCTGGGTAGATTTACGTACTATAGCTGGATATATTTTGACTAAAGTTTTTGTAGTTTTTGAGGAAGAGTTAAAAACCTCTGTATGATTATTTTTGCTGTCTGGGTCTTGTGGAGAGATTTTATTTGATGTCTTGTCCTGAGGACACAAGAAAATCATGAGGGGAAAAAAAAAAAGGAAGGTCGTAGGCCTTTAAGGTTAGCATTTTATCTTTAAAAGCAAGCCATATGGTCCCTTGTTTTCCCAAGTATTTCACCAATATTATAGGAAGGACCAAAATGGAAATATTTTACAGCACTTGGTAATTTACAATGAGCATATGATGAAATGATGCATAAGCAGAAGCTACCTCTTAAAGTTATTTTGGAATGTGGTGAGGAAGCTCTAGTAACCATTTTCACCAGGGCTGAAAGGGAGGATAAATCCGAAATTTTAAGATAGCCTTTTCCTTAATTCCTCACTGTGTAGAGATTACTTCATTTCCTGTAGTGTCTACAGGAAAAAAAAACAAAAAAAACGGAAAGGTCTTCAATGGCTTACAGTGTGTAAAAAATAAAAATCCTGACATGCATTTTTTTCACCATTTTCTATTCTACCCAGAAGAGAATATTTTAAAAAGGTCTTTAGATCTATTTAAGTGACTAGAGTCTGTCAAAATAACCAGGCTGAAAAGAGCCCCTTTTAGGGTAAACCCTCCCCTAGGTGGATGGGACTAGCTTAGTCCCTTATAATCTAGAGCCAGAATGTCCTGGAGCAGGGGGTGATGGGAAGAGGCTAGCCCTAGTATATGGTCATGTAATCTTGTAGCCTTAGGAAGTGAGCCCTTTGGGGTAGACCCTGTACAGGCTCTGTTGGAGAACCCACCTATGGGAACCTACAGTGAGAAAACTGGAAGTGCTGGTCAGCCAGTCCTATGATAAGTTTGAACTGAACTGTTACTCAAGTAAAGAGGCAAAGAGTACCATATAATGGCAAAATACTGTACAATATGTCTGCTACAGTGAAAGGTTGAAAAAGCTGAACGTGGGGACAGCCAAAGTGTGTTCCTGGTTTTTGGACCTTGGGCTGGGAGAATGTAAGTGACCAAGTTGGTGAAGGTTCTCTGGATTACAGGTGTGTGTACACTCCAGCTCATCCCTGTTGCATGAAGACAGTGGGACAGGCCTTTGGCTAGCATGGTTGTTGCTGGAGGTGAGTTAGGACCCTGCTAATAAAGTATTTCAAATTACATAAAAATCTGAAACCTTGCCAGTAAAAGTAGAGCTTCACCCTGCCCTTTCAAACATGGGGACTATATTGATTACCAAGCACTACAGCTGGTTTCAGTACAGTCAAGAACAGAGAACAAGCATGCAAACTAGGATCTCTAACTTCATTGGCTGCATGTTGGTTCTGAGTTAGAACCAGGGAATTTATTCATTTTTATGATGTAAGCTATGGCGTTCAAAGCGGTTTTCTTAGTACAAGTTCTCACTAAAGCCAAGTATACAGAGACACTGGACGTCAATATGTATCCTAGGTCCAAATACCATGATAACCTTCTCTAAAGCAGGTAAGTTGAATCTGTGTTCTAGTTAGTGTGATGCCAAGTGCTTGTCTGTTTCAAGTTAGTCATTCAACTAAATGCAGTTTTCATGCACCAAGTAATATGGAATATAAACATGCCTTCTGGCACTTGCGTACCTGGACTTAGAAAGCTACTCTATGTATGTCAGACTGCCTCCAGATCTCGATTTTTCATGGCAACCGCATATGAAAAAGTGCATACATACAATGAGTGAGTCACAACGAGAGAGAGAGCGAGGAACAAAAAAATAAATAAAAAACACACTGGAAGTAGCTTAGATTTCCCTCTGCAAAACGAACATCCAAAATAATAAGCTGCCTGTGAATTATGGCTTTTTTTGGAGAAAGCGAGTCAAAAACATGACCTTTTCCTATTGGCGCTGCAGATCATAGAATATATATTATATACACACACACACACACGGTGGGGACGAAAGTATTCAGACCCCCTTAAATTTTAGACTCTTTGTTATATTGCAGCCATTTGCTAAAATCATTTCTCATTTTTTTCTTCATTAATGTACACACAGCACCCCATATTGACAGAAAAACACAGAGGAGTTGACATTTTTGCAGATTTATTAAAAAAGAAAAACTGAAATATCACATGGTCCCAAGTATTCAGACCCTTTGCTCAGTATTTAGTAGGAGCACTCTTGATCCAATACAGCCATGAGTCTTTTTGGGAAAGATGCAACAAGTTTTTCACACCTGGATTTGGGGAACCTCTGCTATTCCTCCTTGCAGATCCTCTCCAGTTCTGTCAGGTGTGATGGTAAACGTTGGTGGACAGCCATTTTTAGGTCTCTCTGGAGATGCTCAATTGGGTTTAAGTCATGGCTCTGGCTGGGCCATTCAGAAACAGTCACGGAGTTATTGTGAAGCCACTCCTTCGTTATTTTAGCTGTGTGCTTAGGGTCATTGTCTTGTTGGAAGGTAAACCTTCGGCCCAGTCTGAGGTCCTGAGCACTCTGGAGAAGGTTTTCGTCCAGGATATCCCTGCACTTGGCCGCATTCATCTTTCCCTCGATTGCAACCAGTCGTCCTGTCCCTGCAGCTGAAAAACACCCCCACAGCATGATGCTGCCACCACCATGCTTCACTGTTGGGACTGTATTGGACAGGTGATGAGCGGTGCCTGGTTTTCTCCACACATACCGCTTAGAATTAAGGCCAAAAAGTTCTATCTTGGTCTCATCAGACCAGAGAATCTTATTTCTCACCATCTTGGAGTCCTTCAGGTGTTTTTTTTAGCAAACTCCATGCAGGATTTCATGCGTCTTGCACTGAGGAGAGGCTTCCGTCGGGCCACTCTGCCATAAAGCCCCGACTGGTGGATGGCTGCAGTGATGGTCGACTTTCTACAACTTTCTCCCATCTCCCGACTGCACCTCTGCAGCTCAGCCACAGTGATCTTTGGGTTTTTCTTTACCTCTCTCACCAAGGCTCTTCTCCCCAGATAGCTGTTTGGCCGGACGGCCAGCTTTAGGAAGGGTTCTGGTCATCACAAACGTCTTCCATTTAAGAATTATGGAGGCCACTCTGCTCTTAGGAACCTTAAGTGCAGCAGAAATTTTTTTGTAACTTTGGCCAGATCTGTGCCTTGCCACAATTCTGTCTCTGAGCTCTTCAGGCGGTTCCTTTGGCCTCATGATTCTCATTTGCTCTGACATGCACTGTGAGCTGTA